>CP126894.1:94322500-94682500 GCA_030440675.1 Furcifer pardalis
GTGATTTTCTATACTCAGTAACAATATTTTGCTAATCATGTGTTTAATATTTTGGACATTGCCACTTTTTATTTTAAAATTAACCTTTTTGCTAAATTATTATTGAAGTAGTCACAGACGTCTGGGATGGTGAACTCAGGAATACAATAGAAATATAGTATTGCCTTTTTTGTTGTTGTTGTTGTTCAGTCGCACAGTCGATTCTGACCCTCTGCGACCTCATGGACCACTGTCCGCCAGGCACTCCTGTCCTCCACCATACCCCTCAACTTGCTCAGCTCTGTGCCCATTGTCTCTACAATACCATCTGGCCATCTCATTTTGGGCCGCCCCCTTCTTCTTTTGCCCTCGACCCTTCCAAGCATCAAGGCTTTCTCAAGTGAATACTCTCTTCTCATTTGATATCCAAAATACTTTAGCTTCATCTTTACTATTTGACCTTCTAAGGAGCAGTCAGGGTTAATTTCTTATAAGATTGACCTATTTGTTCTCCTTGCTGTCCAGGGGACTCTCAAAACTCTCCTCCAACACACCACATCTCAAAGGTGTCGTCTTCTGCGCTCAGCTTTCCTAATGGTCCAGCTCTCACAACCATACATTGCCACAGGGAATACCATTGCTTTGACTATGCGAATTTTTGTTTGCAATTTGATGTCTCTACTTTTTACTATGCTCCCCAGGTTTCTCATCGCTTGCTTCCCAAGAATCAGTCGCCTTTTTATTTCATGGCTGCAATCACCATCTGCAGTGATCTTTGATCCTAGGAAAGTAAAATCTGTCACTGCTTCTACTTCTTCCCCATCTATTTTCCAGGGACTGATAAGGCCTGTTGCCATGATCTTTGTTTTCTTTATATTGCCTTTGCTTCTCAGGAATTATGTTTTACTCCTGTTCACATATATGTCTACTCAAATATTCGATCAGACGGGCAAGTAGTAAGGCAGGGATAAGGAACCTCTGGCCTTTTAAGGGCAGAATCCCATTAGCAAATGCAGACCACCATGATTTTGTGGACAGAGTGCCCACATGTACTACTTGATCTCTGACTTGTACTTATATAAGCCAGGGATCATTCCCTGCTGAGCAACTGGGCTTCCACAAGGAGAAGGAGTACTGCGTACACCCTTCTGCAAATGGCGTGTGGGCGGGCGGTGGGGTGTGGGGGAGCGATGCATGGCAAAAACCAAAACCAAAAACCAGATGCATATTTTAGATTTTAAGTCCAAGACCCATCTAGCATTGTGGATCCCCAATGCTAAGGAATTATGGAAGATGTCAAACAAAACATTAGGTAAGCAAAATGTTCCATGCTCCTGTGCCGGAAAACAAAGTTTTCAAGCTTACTACCAGATCTGTTCCCTCTCACCTACTTTCTGACTATCAGTTATCTTAGTTACTGATCCTGGAGACAATGAAAGATACAAACAGGTGAGTGTTTACACCACAGCATAGATGTGTTTTTGTGATGCTCCTCTAATTTTTCATTGTGTGTGAGTTTTCACAACATCATCTATTTAATCTGTGATAACTAATTTATAATGTACAATATTTCTACTAAATTTAGATGGCATTCTTGCAGAGATTAAGTACTTGGAACTTTAAAAAAGAAGGATCTCATTCACGTTGAGAATAAACAGGTCAAAGAGCCCCGCTGGTTGATAAAAGTGCTTGTGACTAGAGCCTGGTTAGGATCAAGAGCTTCATAAGGAAAATCTTGTTTACAGGTGAACTCGACATGCCAAGGAGCCTCCTAAAACTCTCAAGGTAAAGATAAGACTCATACTCTAAGCCATGGATTAATTTACAATAGATTTAAAAAATGGAGCTGCATCTGACATACAGTCAAACCTCACATAAAGAGCGCCTCGCTTAAAGAGCAGAATTTTCTCTGAATGTTTGCTTCACTTAACAAATAAAACCAACCAAAAACTCACTTAACAAATAAATCGGGGTTCACAGTCCCCCCTGCCAGAAGTCACAATTGGTCACTTACAATTGTGTTTCGCTTAAAGAGCAAACTCGCTTTAAGAGCAAGCCTGTGGAACACATTATGCTCTTTAAGTGAGGTACAACTGTACAGGCTACATATTAATGGTGCTTTCCTCAGCCCTGCTAACTGAGTGATTGAAGTTTGATATGGATTAAAAAGTTGATATCAATAATAAAGATGGTTAATAACTCAAGGTTTTCTACTCTGATGGAGCATCAAAAATCAGAACATTGGTATTCTACTATAAATCAGCAATGCAAAGCAAGACATACAGTATTTATCAATAGTTAGATTTGTTATTTCAAGTGAAGATAAAACTTAGGTTTGGTCTTCATCTAATAATACCTCAACTTTGCCACAAAAAGAATAGAAAAAATGGCAGCAACTTTTATTTTGAGAAAGAAAAGAATTATCCTACACAGTACAAATGATGCACATTTTATCTGTTAAGATGACACTTGGTTAGCACCATTTTCATGTGTTTTTAGGAATGTAAAACAGCTAATTTTCTTTGGATCTAAACCAGGGAAAGACAATCTACAGCCTGTGAGTCGGATCCAACTCGTGGTGCCAAATCAACCAGCCTGCACCCTCACTGCAGCTGCTGTTGCCACCGGAATCAGTCACAGACTCATTTACAACAGCTGTAAATGAGTTTGCGGCTGATTCCAGTGGTGGCAGCAACAGCTGGACCACCAGTCTGGCCCGCCCAACTGTCTGAGGGAGCATAACCCAGCCCCCCACTTCAAAAGGTTGGCAACCCCTGATTTAAACAGTTGATTTAAAAAAGACAAACATTGCTTATATAAGTACATCATGAACATAATCATATTAGAATTAATATTTCTTCCATGCCATTCTCTGCAGGCTGAAAAGGAAATTCTCCTTCTAACACAGGGGTTCCCAATTTATGGCCTGTGGGCTACCCATGGTAACATTTCATGTGGCCCATGGCCACCTTTGCCGGTCCTGGAAGTGGAAGCAGACACATTTACATTAATTGTAAAATGCACTCACACATGTGTAAATGTGCCCACCACTGTCTTAAGTGCACTGTTGTAAATGTGCCTGCTTCCGGGAGGCATGGTCATGCCCTCTCAGCTGTCCAGAGGGGTGTGGTCAGGCCCGTGGCATAAATAGTTTGTGACTCCCTGTTCTAGCAGATGGAATGTGAATTAGGTGAAAGTTGCCTGCACTTGGAAAAAGCTGTCTTTGTTCAATAATACAGACATGCTGCAGTTATGCCTCCTCAGTGCCATCCTATGCCTCTCTGGTCAGAAATAAATCTCATCACATTTTTAGGTCTGTCCCAGAAGCCTCTATACGGGATTCCAGCTTTGCCCAAAGTAATTCATGCCTTAATTCCTTCTCAGTTATACTACTATAATTCACTCTATATAGGGCTGGTCCTTTTAAAAGTCTTGAAAGTTACAGCTAATGCAAAATGCAGCAGCCAAGCTGCTGCCTTGTATTTGCTTTAGACACTGTTGTATCACCTATCTTGAACCAAGTGCACTGGCTTCCAGTCTGCTTTTGAGCACAATTCAAGGGTTTTGATCTATAAAATCCTAAGTGGTTTCTGGGTAGGATCTCAGAAACTTGGCCACCTCCCATGTGTGATTCCCTTGGATTTGAGACCTTCAACAATCACACTTAGAAGGGACAACACAGATCTTTTTCTGTACCAGCAGCTTCCTGATGGTGGAACTCTGTCCCAACAGACATTAGGCAGGTTCCATCCCTAATGAACATCTGGACTATATCTTTGGTATACAGAATTGGTTTTAAAACTATCTTTTTGAGTTGCTATTTGTCTGTTATTAAATAATGTTGACTTAAGAACTGTGTTTTTTTTAACCTTGTAACAAATAATGTTGTCTTTCTATCATTGTACATTAGTTTGAGGTGCTCATGGACTAAGAAATGATAAATGAATACTTTCAAATATTTTAAATAGTTGAATAGTAAGTAACTATGTAAATTATAGCATCATCAGAGCTCATGGATGAAATATGATCTCAGATGTTTCATTTTGGTGTCATGAAAGGATGTGGTTGTTTTGTTTATTGTTATTATAGTTTCCTTCCTAGAGTGTGTGTGTGTGTTTGTGGAATCTGTGCCACAAACTAGCCCTGGGGTAGAACAGATCTTGGAAATATTATTTTTAAAGAAAAGAGTTCTTGGAATCCAACAGCCCAGTATAGGGGATGGGGAGGAGGGAATTTGCTGCTCTGCCTCAGGCAGCAAAATATCCTGGGTCCTTGCTCTGAACCTGACTCAATTGGTGTAAGTACAACTTGCTTCATTTGCAAGCCAGTGAACCACCAAGGGTCTGTGAAGCTGAGAAGGATTCCTACAAGGAGAGTGAGTAAAAAGCCTCTTCTCTGCCCCTTACTGGCTTCAGAGAATCTCTGGGGCTTTGTTTTTGCTATCTTTAGTAAAGGTAAAGGTTGCCCTTGCTTGAAAGCCAGTTGTATCTGACTCCAGGGTTCAGTGCTCATCTTTGTTTATAGTCAAAGTGCCAGTGCTGTCTGCATTTGGAGATGTTTCCATGGACACGTGGCAGGGATGCCTCAACACTTGAGTGCTGTTTACCATCCCACCAAAGTGGTCCCTATTTGTCTACTTGCAATTTCTTGCTTTCGAACTGCTAGGTTGGCAAGAGATGGGAGCTCACTCCATCATGCAGTTCTCAAGAATCGAACTATGCCCTTCCAGTCATCGAGTTCAGCATCTTAACCAGTTGAGCCACTGCAGCCCATCCATTACAACTTTCTATACTCCAAGTACTCTTGACCTGAAAAGACATTTTGTTTGGCTGTGCTCTGGCTGCTTCTGTTTTGTCCTTAAGGTCATTAACAAATGTGGGGACAGTGAAGCATGAGTTAGGTGCACATGTGGTATTCAGTCAGTGGATCCTCTGGGAGAAGGAGAAAGTGCTTTTCGTGCAAGTGATGAAAATTGTGTAGTTTGGTAGTGATGATGGCAGCCTAAAGAACTCCTCTTAACCTACTTTTTCTCAGGTAGCAAATCAGGGGTGCTTTGTAGGGCCAGGTCCCTGTAATACTGCCTCTTTGGTCCTATCTCTCATCTAACCAAGGTGAGGCTGTTTTAAGTAAGGGAGGAGCTGTTATCCCCCCCTCCCACAGTGCAGTATGATGCATTCAGTTACACATAAATATATAATTTAAAGTTAACCTAATTTGCAGACCCCAGATGACATCATGGCCTAGTTTAATCCCCTATTTACCTTCTATCTGTGTTCCTGATAGGTGAGCGATAGCTATGATAAACTAGATATTGACTGACAGGACTGAAGAAATCTCCCCCCTGCCTCTCCTTGACCTGAGCTTTGATTACATTAAATGCTGGATTAATTCAATCAGGAAGATCAAAAGCAAACCATTGTGAAACATTAGATAGCCTCAGGTGCTGGCATTCTCCAATCGTAATCCCATTTGTTTAGTTCAAGAAACAAAAGAGATTTTTTAAAAAATTGAATCTAGAATCTGTTTTAGCCACACTTTAAAACCATCAAGCCCCAATATCTCTGTTTGGGGTGCTATAATGTGTCTGTACCTATAAATCTATAGATGCATCCCACCTTCTGTAGTCCCCTCTCCCTTTTCTAAGTGTGTTTCTTGGGGGGTGGGAGGTGAAGATGTGAGAGTGGAGATTGACTGCCTGAAGCAATAGCCCCAAACCCCTGAAACTTCCCCCTCCCCTCTCCAAATGGGAGTCTCAGGAGAGCTTTAAAAAAAGGGAGGAGGTTAAGAAGGGGGGAGACAGAGAGGGGTTAGATAACCTCTGCAATTTTATTGGCTGAATTACCTTGATGGTTGAAAGTTAGAGCATGCCCATTGGAAGGGTGTATAAAAGAAGGGACAGTGAGCGCTCTCGGTCTGTCTCCTTAGTTGTGGAGCAGTTCATTGAAACTAGAGCTGCTCCTGGGAGAGCCAAGCCTTCCCCACCGGTCCTGCCTCTGTGGAGGAGACCAGAATACCCAAGAGCCAGAGGCAAAGAGCTCCTCGGGAGAAAGGCACATTCCCTACCTCCCCAGACAGAGCAAAAGAGCGATATCTATGACTATCTAGTGAGGAAGGAGACAAGGGACTTGCTCTACCAAATACCACCGCGACATCCAAGCAGCAAAAAAAAGCACCATGTCAAGAGAGCAGAATTGCCACATGGAAACGGACTGCAGCGGCCACTGCGCTTTGCTCCAGATCTGCACGCCAGAAGTTGAGAGCACCTCTGGATGTTCAAAGGTAAGCCAGAGAAAAAGCCAACCATCCCGGATTTAGCTTTTTTTTTCCCCCACGTAGGCATCCAGCAGCATCCTCATCATCCTCATAACGACTCTTTGAAGAAGAGCCCGTGTGTGTCCCCCCCCCGTGTGTGCGTGTGTGTCTGAGTGTGTGTGCACACACGCACACACTTGTATATCTTTCTCCTTTCTTTCCTGGCTTCGCCGGCTCTTGAGTTCATCGAAGGACGCCGAGGAGAGGAGGAGAAAAGCGGTGGGTGGGTAACCAAGAAGCGGGCAGAAAGCTCCTCGGAGCCCCCACGGGAGGACGGATGGGGACGCATGTAAAACAAAACAAAACACCCAAGTCTCCATTGGGGATTGTGGGTCTCGCTTACCGGCGGCGAAGTGGCTCCTTTCCCCAGCCGGGCTGCCTCCCGCCCTCTTCGCCTTCCCCGAGAGGCCACAACTTCTCCGCGCTCTGCCGCGACAAACTTACTTGGGGGTTTGTTTGTTTGTGTTTCTCCATCTCTCATTCTCCCCCCACCTCCTCCCTTTCTTTGCGGGTCCGTCCCCCTTTCGCCTGTCTCCGCCAGGGCGGTGTGGGCGAAGCGGGTCGCGGGATAGGGGTTTTTTTTTTTGGGGGGGGGCTACAAAAAGAGACGGAGCGGGGGCTGCCTTTGCTCGCCTGCCTCGGTCTCTTTTCCGCTGCTTTTTTTGTTTTGTCTATACATTGTTTGGGTGTTTTTTTCTCCCCGACATACACAGTGTTTGTAGCCAGACTTCGCGGGGCGGAGGGAAGCCCGAGCCCACCGCTCTTCCCCCCCCCCCGTGTTGCCCTGCCGGTCTCGGGACGCTAGAGGGAACCCAAGGGATAGGCAGGACTGCGCGGTTGGCGAAGGGGGGGCCCCCGCCGCCTTCGCAGGTGAAGCGAGGCGCCTGCTGCGCTGTTTCGGGCGCTCCTGAGGGACTCGGTCCGCAGCGCCTTGGAGCGGGGCTAGGGTGCTGTGGGAGCGGGGTCTGCCCCCCAGGTTAGACCTGAGGGGAGGCAAGTCCCCGCTCGGCACTCCCGAGCCTTGTCTGAATGGAGAATGCGGGTCACGGCCAGGGTTGGCTGAGGGGTTTTTTTTCGGACGGGGACGAACTCCAGGTCCTGGAGGGACCCTGCCCCGCGCCAAAGGCCTCCAAACTGCCAAGACTCTAGACTAGCGGTGGCCAACCTCGGCACGCCAGATGTCCTTGGGACTTCAATTCCCAGAAGCCCTAGTCAGCACACCAGGGCTTCTGGGAATTTAAGTTGAAGAACACCTGGAATGCCAAAAGTTGGCCATCGCTCTCTGAGGGAAACGCTCAGGGGGGGGTGCGCGCGCGTGTGAAGTACGCAGCGGGGTTCGGGTGGGGGGGAAGCCAAAAGTGAACGGTGGGGTTTGGGCAGGGCAGGGTGAGCGCTTGGCGGACGTTCAGGCGATGTTGGCAAAAAATCCGTCAGGGCGACGGCAGGATCTGGATTGCATCTCTCTGGGTGAGGACATGCAAGGTCATGTTCTGGTTGCTGGAAGGAACATTAAGCTATTTATTACCGTTGTTATTACTATTGCTACTACTAAAAGTTGTTGCCTGATTTTTTCCAGTTGCTCCATGTGTGGGGGTTCGGAAGATGGGTGTTTTGTGTGTGAAGAACTCACAGTTCCTTCACTCTAGTGGCGATTAAACTCACTTTTTTTTAAAAAAAAAAAACCTCCCAAACTACAGCATGTTAGGTCTCTGAGGAATCAAAACTCCAGGAAGGAGGGGGTGGAACAAATAAATGAAGCCAAAAACTGAGTGAAAGTTAATGGCTAGCATAAGGCCTTCTGCTTTGCGATGATGATGATGATGATCATCATCATCAATCCCTATCATCATCAATAGCAGAAGCAACAACAGTAATTACAGTTATATACCACCCCATAGTGCTTCATGCATGCTCTGGCTTGTTGACAAGTTAATTAGCATTTTGCCCCCAACATGCTAGGTACTCATTTTACCAACTTTAGAAGGATGGAAGGCTGAGTCAACCTGGAATCCCATCAGAATCAAACTCACAATGTTTTGGCTGCAGTACAGCAGTTCAACCAGGTGCCACCAGGGCTCTTACTGTTATTATAAATCTACCATTAGATTCACAGTCAAAGACTGTTATAAAATTAACGGATCAGGACCTAACCAAGGAGCTAAGAACTGTTAAGGTAAAGTCTTAAGTATATAGGCAGTCTCTGGTAATGATGTTTTTTGTAGAGTTAGGATATTCAAGTCCAATAGATCCAGCATTTCCAAATATCTAGGGAGCCTTTTTGGCATTGCTCCAATTTTCTCTTTCATCTCTTCCAATTCCTTTTCTCTGGAGCAATTGCTTTGAAAAACTTGGACAGATTTTAGCACTCTGCTGAGCAGGAGGGGTTTGGGGCACTGGAGGAAACTGTAGTTTAACATAACTGTACCAGCAGATGTGTCTGAACTGCTTTTAGCCAGTAGTACATTAACTGGTTTCCAAATCTGTGTGGCTAAGAATGCTGAGTGTTTAAAAAAAGAGTGACAGGCAGGAGAGAGGGTTTAGATTGAGACACTTTAATTGAGACACTTGTGGAGGTGGGAGGAATGATGCTTCAAACCCTTTGGCACTTGTGACTATGTGCGGCTATTTGCAGTTCACCAGCTACATGAACTGCAGCTAACATTTGTCAACAGCAGGAAAAGTTGTTTGGTTTCTCCTAGCTATCCCTGGTCCAAAAAGTTTGTAGCAAGAAAAACAGTACTTCCCAGTTAAGGCATGGCAATGGAAAAAGCATTGCTCTTAATTTCTGTCAACATTTTCCTTGAGGGATATACAAGTCAAACCTCAGTTCTGGCAAAAAGTTGTCACATTCCCTGTAGCTCTCTTTTAAAGTGAAAATTGTTTTCCTGTGGTTTCCAAAGAAGGTTGTTCTCAAGAATAGCTCTGTTTAAAAGATGTTTAGCTTCTTTTGTAGCTAACAACACATGTCTTTATTATATGAGGGCTCTCTTAAGACCCCTATGAAAAAGGCACAACAGAAATACTGCTTGTTGAGAGCAGAAAAATAACTTGTGCTTAAACTTGTCTTTTAGAAATTCTGTTTTAAAAGCAATACTGTGGTAGTTTAGACTGGCTGGATTATCAAGGCAAGAATTTTTTTAGGCAAGAGATTCATCAGCTGTATGACGTGAGTGGGCGGTTGTGAAAAATAGGCAGATGATGATAAGGTGTTTTATCCTAGCATGGTTCTGGTGTGTAAGCTGTGTATTACTAGAATATCTAGCAAACACAACTGTGTAGAGGAGGGAATGACATGTTATGTTCCTCTTCCTTTGCAACTAGAATTGTGCATTTTAAAATTCCTCTTGATTTCAAGTTTTGCAAATAGATGCAGAAAGGCAGTGCTGCAGAATAATAAGTACAGAATTCAAACTGGGGCAAGACTAACTTTTAAATCTTCTTTTTCTGATTTTCTGCCAGATTCCTTTAGAAAATTAGGCAAGATTGTTTTCTTTCTTTCTCTAATTTGACACAGGTTTTTCCCTCCACTGAACACCAACATTTACTCAGGGTTCTAGCATGCTGTTGCATAGAATAAACAGATCTAATTGCCCTGCTTCCATCCATCCTTATCACTTTCTCTACCTCACTCTTGCTGTTCTGCACAATCCTTTTGACCGGCAAAACCCACACATCAAAACTTGGTGCCTGGAGATGTTGCTTTTTGTTCCATGTGTTGCAATGAAAGCTGTGTGAAGAAGTTGATCCTATTTGATTCCATTCATATTCTGGATAGGCCTTAGGCACAGGAAGTGTCTTACGTCAGGGATGTTGTATTGGCACTGAGCCTGCCCAAATTAGAGTTAGCAGTTGCCACATCTGGAAGAAAAGTTCTTTGTTCTTCTGGCATTACCTGCTCTCAACTTTTTATCACTGCCTTTGAAAGGTGTATACAGTACATACCACAAAACCTAGCAGAGTTGACATTTAATAACAAAAATGTTAACTGGTTAAGATTTTAAATTGCTTTATTGGATTTGATTGTTAAAGCTGCATACATTTTCCTATCACTGAAACAGTGGTGCCTTCCTTGTTTTCTGATGAGGACGTGCCTGCCCATACCATGGCAGGTGTCATTGCAGAAGGAGACATTATATGCTGTGTGCCAGAAGAGGAGAAAGAGAAGGTGCCTGACATCCGTAGCTTTGGTTAAGAATTATTATTAAGGGATGGTAGAGGAGAGTAAGTCCCTGGGTGGAGCAGCTTATTTGTTTAGCTCATGCACACCCTTCTGTTCTGTGTGGGTTTCTGTGCTTGGGGGCTGCTCTTACTCATCCCAGCTGACCAGCCAAATAGCTGTTTGTTAGCTGGAGCTTGAGTGTTGGATTGAGAAGTTCAGAATTCTCCTTGTGGCAGGTGAGCCTTTTGAGTTGGACCTGTCACCACACTACATGCCTATATATAAGATGCAAGGTTATCTGTTAAAAGTGAATGCTTCTTTAACCCATTGTTTCCTCTTGTGCCTGTCATGCCAACGTGTAAGAGAGCCTTAAAACTGGCTCTAACATGTGAAAATATTATTTCCTGCTGTTGTGTGTGTGTCAGTCTGCCTGTCCTTAAACAGCCAACACTCCTGCTCAGACTGCAGTTAGTATCATATAAAAGGCAGAGTGGAGGGACAGCTTCCACTAGAGCAGGGGTACCCAAACTTCTTGGTCTGCGGGCCAGTTACGTGGTTCGGCCTGCAAAACCCTTGTCACTCCTGAGAGTGGAAGTACAGGTGTGTTTTACTTCTGCTCCCAGGAGTGCCGAGGGCTTCGTGGGCTGGATGAATTGGTGTCGGGGGCTGGATCTGGCCCTCAGGTCATAGTGACCGGCCCCCCCAAACCATGTGGCTGGCCTGCTCCCAGGAGTTCCCAGGGCTTCATGAGCCAGATGAATTGGTGTCAGGGGCCAAATTCGACCCCAGGGCCATAGTTTGGGCACCCCTGCACTAGAGAATAGGCAGGTGCATCACTCTCTCTCTCTCCCCCCCTCCCCCACCCCTTGTCTCTGTTGTTTTGTCTCTGTCATGCAGGTTCAACACTACACACACTCTTTTGCTTTGTCTCTTGTCATTTTCCCCTCAGTAGGTCTTGGGAACCAGAAGTAACCCCACAAAGGAAACCAGTAACAGAAGAAGGGGAGATTAGATGGGGAAACATCTTCTTCCTACTCAACTTAGTCTCTGCTTTTCCATGCAAGCATAACTTTAGATGTCTCCCATTTCATATACCCCTTTTCTCCTCACCATATTCTTCAATGAATAAAACATTTCCCCAGCCTGGTGTTGTTTTCCAAATCCATGTAACAAAGGGTGGCCTACCTTCAGTGCTGAACAAGTGTGTCTCAAAGTTGCCAGAGCAGCTATGGGAGTAGAGTGGGGACCTGGGAATCATAAAAGTATGCTGCAGTTGGGAAGGGCGGAAGAGTTGACAGAGAGTGGGCTGCATGTAGCGGAGGGCAGCAAAAACATTTGCTACCTCACTGTGGGCAGAGCCTATGTAATGGGCAATCTAGTCATGCCTGCCATATGGCCATGTATACATCTGCAAACGCAGGCAGCACTGGCTCTTTGGCTGTAAATGGAGATGAGCACTGCACCCTAGAGTTAGATGTGACTGGCTTTTGAGCAAGGGAGACCTTGAACCACTTGCAGGGACAAAACCTGATTGGTCAGGGCAGGGAGGTGGACATGGCCACCCAATTTCGCTACCCCCCCCCTGCCCGAAGGCCACCCAATTTCGCTACCCCCCCCCTGCCCGAAGGCCACCCAATTTTGCTCCCCCCCTCTAGGGATGTGTGAACCTGTTGCTGCCCACCACTGGCTGCATGGCTACACTGCAGCCAAGCCTTTATTATCTCTCTCATCCTACTGCTTGTAGATTCCAAAGGAGTAAGCACACAAGATTGTTTGGCTGTTTGCAGAAGATTCCTCTTGGGTTGGGAAAGAGCAAGGTGTTCAGCACCATGTGGTCAACAAGCATTTTTTCTCCCTTGCTGTTCTGGGACTGGTTTTCTGTTACATTGCTGATATGTGTTGGGGGGGGGGGATTTCAAGGTGAACATCACCACTGACTGTGCAGTATCCAAAAAGGCTGAGGTTAAGTGAAGAAGAGATCCCAGTATTAAATTGTGCACTCCTTCACATTAGCATCCATTGTGCTGGTTTAGGTTACAGCATAAGTACTGCTACCCTACCCACACCCTTTACTCATTATGAATCACAAGATGCCTCAGAAAATGGTCCTAGTTGAAGCCATCAAAAAAGAAATAATGTCAGCATACATTGTTTTTCCTCTCTGGCCTAAGGTGGGGGAGGAGTTGCTTTATATTGCATGGCGGGGGAGGAAGCTCGACATAATCATGGCTTTTTAAATGCAGATATTTTCTTTTCAAATTGAGAAGTGAAAGGTTTCTCTACCACAAAACTTGGGAGTATCTGGTTACATCACCCATGCTGACAAAACAATTATTTCTTTCTGTAGACCTACTTGCCTATTAGGCAGGGGCGTAGCTACCGCCGTATCTGCCGTATCAATTATACGGGGCCCCCGGGCCACGAGGGCCCCCTACAGCAAAAATTAATAAAAACTTCCCAATTTTTTTTATTTCACAAGGGCCCCCAAAACAAATTTTTATACGGGGCCCCGTTAAGGCATGCTACGCTTCTGCTATTAGGTATAGGACCATGGATGGGTAAAAAAGCTGTTTTAACAATGCATTATTGTACAGGAATCCCTGATACAGTGGCAAACAATTAGGAGCTGCAGTCTAGAACAGTAGTCTCTCTATCTTGTGCAAAGCAGATATTTTAGATTGCAGCTAACATTGTGTCCAACTTTTAGCTCAGACTTTCTGAGAGCTGTAGTCCAAAACACCTGGAGGGCACCAGGCTGAGAAAGGCTAGAGCAGGGCCTCCCAACCTATAGCCCGTGGCACCATTACATGTGGCTTGCTGCTGCCACACCAGGAAGTGGAAGTGGGCTCATTTACAATAGCCATAAAACGTGCCCACAAATGCGGTTATGTCAGCCATAAATGCAGCCATGGATGTCATAAATGCGGAAGCAGGCACATTTGCTTCTGCTTCTGGGGTGTGTGGTCCAGCCTGCTCAGTTGTCCGGGGGGCATGGTCAGGCCTGTGGCATAAAAAGGTTGGGAACCCATGGGCTAGAGTCTGGTTCTAGACCAGTGTTTCCTAAACTTTGGTTTTTGGACTTCAATTCCCAGAAGCCTAAGTCAATTCCCCAAAGCACTGATCAACCAATGTACTGACTTAGGCTTCTGGGGATTGAAGTCCCCCAGTGGGGCATGGGTCCCACATTGGGAACCACTGATCTAGACTGAAATCAAGGAATTGCTTCCTTGCTACTCTTTTTAAAGCGCCATTGGTTTCTCTTTTTCAAAAGGGATGTTATGTCAAAAAGAAATTGTTGTGAGGGATACGGTTGCAGTGGAGAATAGCTTGAATTTAGGGTGACACCATATCTTATTTCACGTCTCAGAACAACAGAAGTATAGATTGTTATGACATGCACCAATCTTTGAGAGTAGTGCAGAAATATAGTGTTTTCCTGCATATGTGCATGTTTGCACTGTTGGCAGAAAAGGCTTTTTCCAACTGCCACATCATCTGCCATTGTAGTGACCCCACAGAGTTAAGTGAGGTGGGGAGAATATTTTTAGAAAAGGTGGAGAAATAGATCTTATCAGAGGGGGGAGGGGGGAGATTCCAAGAACTTTTGGACCTCAGACACAGAGTCCTAGAGTGGAGGCATCCTGGAAAGTACATACATTGCATGCTTGTTTAGTCAGTTTGTCAAACAAAAAAATGAAGCAATCTCTTATGAGAAACTGATTGTGACCAAGGGTCGATGACAAGACAGTTAAGCTAACTAGCTGAGGCTTGCCCATTGGCCAGAAGCTAGTTGGGGGTTGATAGTCTGGATTGTCCTTAAGCCTCATTGGCCCACTGTGTTGATGTAGCTTCACTCTTCCAAGAGGAGTTTTGCCAATATCTGCAATATGATTGATGCAGCGCAAGTAACGCTAAGGTAATGTCAAGCAGCATTACTTACTATCTTGAGCTCATTGCTATAGTAGGTGAAGTGTTTCTCCCCTGGCCACCTTTGGAGTTGGTGACTGTTTGTTGGGTTGTTGGGTATCTGGGTATTAGCAGAAAAGTGCCCAAAAATGTGGTCAGTTGGTTCTCCGCATCCCACCCGCATGAACTTCAGCAAAATAGTACTGGCATACTAAAGTCTAAATCCTGCCCATGGTAGTACTTTGGACTGCAGAGCAAATTTGAGAATCTTACAGTAGAAGATTAACACCATCTCACTGCTGCAGCCCAAATCTTTTCACCACCCCATATCTGCCAGAAATAGGTCTCTTGGCCTTGGGGGTACAGTGTGCCATGACTCCAGAAGGATGGTGCTATTTGCTGTGCTGATTCTTGCAGCAAAAGGTCTTGGGACAGCTTGAGGTTAATGAATGTTAGCCTTTATTTTAGGAAAGTGGGGAAGGTTGCAAGGGATGAAATGACTGTAACTATAATGTAAGACAACTTAGAAAAATGGTAGAATAATGTCTTATTCCCCATTTGTTGCTCCATTGTTGTTTTTTCTCCCTTTTATGTTAAAAGCACCAGGATGTTATAATTTAATTTCTAGGGTTCACCTTTCAGAATTAAAAAAAAGAGTGAGACGTTTTGTGAAAATAATCAAAACTATTACCTTTGGATCCATTTGTTTATGACTCTGAAATCACTTCGCACAAACATAGGTCTGGCTTTTATGACATCAGGTTGATATTCATACATTTTCTCTCACACAAACACATTCAGGGTGTGTGTATGTACATTTTTTTATGTTTCATGTCAAACTAAGATTTCTGATTATATAGGTAAACCATTTTTGAGTCTTGATTGGATTAGTTCAAATTTAAACCAAAGTCTTTTTTGGATCTTCCAGCTGATTTCTTTCCCTTAACATGTTGAAGTATGAGTCCTTCCCTCTCCATTCCACTCTCTGCTCCATGAAAGTTATAGGACTACTAATTATTTCAGAAAGTCAGGTGGTCTCTGATGCTGTGCATTAAACTTACTACAAGTTACTGGAAAGCTGGTAATCCAGGATTGGTGGTATGGATTAATGTATAGAAAGCTGGCCTTGGACTCTGTCTAGAGTCACATTAGAAAGCTTGGGGCTAAGCCAGGAATAGATTGAACTAGATCTGGTGGGATTCTTTCCAACTCTACAAAAGGTCACTCTGTCTGCCTTGTGCTCCTGTGCCAACCATATATTAGCAAGCCCTTCTAGAAAACTGCAACACTTTCTCTTAAGACACTGTCTGAACATATTCAAAGCAAGCCAAAAGAATAGTCTTTTGACTAAGACTGCAGTACTTGATCAAGTACTAAATCCTACCAAAAATTTTAAGTTAAACAAACCCCAGTTGTTTAAGAAGGAGTCCTAACAGCACATTTTGCAATGTTTTGAAAAATGAACTCAGAAATCCATCACACCTGGGTGTTTTGATATTGCTAAGTGTTGGCCAAAGGTAGAGAAATATTTAGAACAATTGCCCATTACTAACTGCCATCGCTGCTCCCTTTTAGTAGACCCAAAGTTTGTAATTTGGCCTGCCTTACTACAGGCTCTAGGAGGCATGGTTCAGTGAGTTGGACTAACACCTCCTAGCAGCCTCAGCCAACATAGCTTTTGATAGTTGTACTCCAATTGTACCTAAGACCCCAAATCTGGGGATCTGCTGTTCTAGAACCTCAAAACTTCACACACTATTGTGTGGACATTTAGGTAGCAGTTTGTTTCTTAGCTGGCTAGGGTCTGGATTTGGGCTTGGGCTTGTGCCATCAGTAAAACAGTTGAGCATATTTGCTATCTGATTCCAAGTTTTATAGTCAAAAGACACTGGGGAGGAAGGAAAGTGTTGTTACTTCTGCTTCTCTGACAGATGTTTTATGGTGTTTGGAGCAGCCACTACTTCAGTATCATTCCTATACTTCCAGATGTTGGAATTTAAAAAATCTTTTGCTAATAGGCTCCTTAATACATGACCTGAGAGACTGTGACTTTGGGGTTAATTTGGGACTCCCTTTGGTTAACATAATAGTCTGTATAATCGATAAGATCCAAAATTGCAGAATGCTGGATTGATCTCTTATCAACAGAAGAGGACCAGATCTTTTGTGAAGCTAACATTTCTTAATGTTTAAGCCCAAATCACATTCAAACACAGCACTTTGCATTTGAGAAGGTCCCTGTATTTCAGTGTACTGCTGCACAGAAATAAGAAACTTTTTATGACCACCCCCACAATGTCAAAGTCATGCTGGCTGCAGAATTCTAGCAGTTGTAGTCCAACACCCCTCGGCCAATGTTGATATCTCAGCCACCAGAACAGTAATAGCTGAGGAAGATATTCTTGTTTCAATAGAGAAAGGAGTCGCTGCTTTTTAATGGCCAGTTTGAATGCTACTTTTCATAGCTGTCTTGATCTGAAAGAAGAAGCAATTTCATTGTTAACGCTTTTAATATTTGTCTTTTAGGTGCAGAAGATGTGTTCCACTAGCCGGATACTGCTACTTGCTCTCACTTTCTTGGCATATACAGTTGAGTCTGTTTCTGCATATGGTCCTGCGGAAACCCTCTGTGGCGGAGAACTGGTGGACACTCTGCAGTTCGTCTGTGGGGACCGAGGCTTTTACTTCAGTACGTATCTCCTGGCACAGAATAGCAATGGTACACTGTGTTGTCTTTTTAAAAAATGCATGTCTCTCGGAGGTAGGGAAAAGGTGTATCTGTAATAATAAAATTTAGCATTTATATAGCAAATTTCAAGTTTTTGAAAATTATGCATGAAATACCATCACAAGAGTCTTCACAACAGTCCTATTAAGGTATGGAGTATAATCTCTGTAATGCAGTCATTAAGTAGGAGCTGAAAATAAGCTATAAGTAGTCCTTGGCAACGATGAAAGTTCCATGTTCAGAATTGTATTTGGTGCAACAGAGCAGATTGTAGACTAGGACAGGTGGCTCCTCCCATCCCACCTTCATGCTATACCACACCAGTAAGTCCCCACCCCACCCCCCGGTTCAGAACTGGGTAAGTGAATGTTTAAATTCAGTGCAATTCTGTTTCACTTCCCAGAGAATAAGCCCCACTGTGCTCAGGTGAGCTTATTTTTATTGGATTGCAATTCTGATAATTCTGTTACCTGAATTTCCATGTTACAGCTAATGGCTGTGGAAGCATCACTATCTCAAGTGACTTACTTATACGAAATCTTTCTCTGTGTGTGTATACACACGTACATTAGTCAAACAGCATAACATAAGCTAGGGACAGAGTCTGAGAAAGAATTGCTTTTTTGGACTACAAATCCCAATATCTATCTCGGCTGGCTGAGAGTTACTGTTCAAGACAATTTATCGAGGCTGTGGTTTGGCAATGACAGATTATGACTTTGTGCCTTTTTGAGTCCAAAAACATAGCTTTGGGGGTTCCAGCAGAATTTTCATTGAATTTGGCCAAAGCAAATGAATATACACTTTTTTCATGCATGATTTATTTTCAGTATGTAAGAGCACTAGATAGCCCAAAAATACAGACACTACTTAAAATAATGTGTCAATAGAAGTAGTTGGAAGTAGCATGTTCCTTCTGAAAAAAATGCATATGTCTTCCCATTTGACCAAAGACTGTGTGTTTATTTCATCTAGTCTAATGAAGAAGTTTTGTAGTCCAATTTGGCAATTTATATTTTGAAATACTAATTTCTTCTGGTTTCTAGATCATACTTTGTAGTAAATAAAATTCCACTCTTGTAAAAAAATATTTCTTTTGAAGCATTAAGAAGCAACTTTGGACAGCTTCCTTCCAGAATATGAACATGTTACTTCTTTGGGCTATAACTCCCAAAATTCTCCATCCTTTATACAGAGTATATAGAAACACTTTTGAATGACAACATTGACATAGTTTTAGTCAGAATTGGAATCTATCCAGTCTGCCAATAAATGGTCTCTATCTTGGCCTCTAAAGACTAACAGAGAAAAATGTTGTGTACCTTCTGCTCTTACATATTTTTTTTAAAAGTCTGCTTTTCATAATCATCCATTTTGATTGAAAAACATTTAATGAGTAAGGCCATTTCTCAGCTGTAGGTACCTACTAGAATAGACATTTTTGTTGTTGTTCAGTTGCACAGTCGATTCCGTCCCTTTGCGACCCCATGGACTACTGTCCGCCAGGCACTTCTGTTCTCTACCATCCTCCTCAACTTGCTCAGCTCTGTGCCCATTGGGTCTACAATACCATCTAGCCATCTCATTTTGGTCCGCCCCCTTCTTCTTTTTCCCTCCACCCTTTCCAGCATCAAGGCTTTCTCAAGCAAATCCTCTCTTCTCATTTGGTGTCCAAAGTACCCTAGCTTCATCTTCACTATTTGACCTTCTAAGGAGCAGTCAGGTTTGATTTCTTCTAAGATCGACCTATTTGTTCTCCTCGCTGTCCAGGGGACTCTCAAAACTCTCCTCCAACACTACATTTCAAAGGCACCTATTCTTCTGCGCTCAGCTTTTCTTATAGACATAGTAGTTCACAAAGAATTTTGGGGCAGACTGGTAGTATTCTGTTAGTATCTCTTAGGTTATATCTTGGACAATCTAAGATCCTTTGCTACTGAAAAGAAACAAAGCCAAGACAATAACTTACTTAATACTTGCTGCTGGCTCTGAGAAGTGTTAATGTTTCCTTTTTTCAAGCACATATATTGAAACCTCTAGTTTGATAACTGGGGGGAAAGGATACATTTGAGGTTGCATTTCTTCAAAATATGGACTTGTTGGTGTGCAGTCCTTGCACTCTAAACCTAGATGTCAGTTGTGCTACGTTTATTTAGTTATTCTTTAATCCACTTAGCTGGGTGGGAGATGTAATCCATGTTTCCTGTCAAGACAGAGTCCTGGGAGTGATAGCGAGTTTAAGGATAGAATAAATGGAGTATCAGTTGTAAAGCTGTCTAGAATGTTCAACAAGGAATTTTAGAGTAAGGTCTGAGTGTAAGAGACTGGATGATGTTTTGGACCACTTCAATTTTGCCCCAAATGAGAAGCCAACATTTATCCTCCACAAACAGAAAGGAAACGTCCTCTGTGTGGAGCAGAAGGGAGTACAACTGATTGCCATGTCAAGTCTGGCATCCAAAGGTTGTCCCCCATCCCCCATTTCCCATATTGTAGGTGGTCTGAAGTCACTTCTGAAAACATTTTTGTAGGGAAGTTGCTTTTTAGGCTCTTTAATCTACAGCTCTGTCCTCAACTATCAAAGGTCAGGACTCCAGCTGGGAGGATTCATCATCGCCCCATTGAAGTCAGACTTTAAGCTGAGCCTTAGAGAGCTTGCCTCTCTAGTGTTTTAAGTGTTTTTCCCCTAATTTGGGAGGGGGTGTTGCAATGAAAAGGAAGGTTTTTGAAGTGACAAATGTTTCGGTATCAGGAACAGTTGGTCAACAAAAAACACAACTAATGTTTCCCAGCCATTTTTTTTAAAAAAGACACCCTCTCAAAAATGGGTAAATGAGACACAGAGTAGGGAGTAGAGAAGGAAGAAAGAGAGGGGGGAGATAGAGAGGGATCCCACTTCTGTAAACAACAGCTCCTGTTTCTTCCTTTCCAACAGCTGATAAGAATTTAGCTCTTTCTAGCCACTTATGCTGACAAAGCACATTCTCGCTTTCTCTTTGGATCCCTCAGAATAATAATAGGAAAAAAGAGTTGGTGGGGAGGTAGAGGAAAAGTGATTTTGAGGGAAGGGATTTGGAACAATGGCTGCTGCTGCCCAGCCATCTGACAAAGGCCCTCTTGTTGGTGCCCACATTCCTCTGATGGGGTTGGGGGGGGGGAGAGGATTGTTTACACCCAAAGCCTTCTTCCGCTTGACTTGGTGCTTGATTGATCAGACAGAAGGTGGTGGTTCAGGATGTGTGAGGAAAGGGAACACAGGCTTTGGACTATATTATAATTATTCAGAAGTGTGGCACATAAGTCCTTATACTATGCTACGGCATATGCTTGTCTATCTGTCTGTCTGTCACACATACACAGTTCTCCTCAGCATGCAAGTTGCATTTGTGCTATTTTCCCAGACATCAGTTGTAAACAGTGCGACCTAGCTACAATTCCTCTCTTTTTTCCAGAGCAGAGGTTGGAGGACAAGAAGCCATCAAGGGAACTCTGGTTCTGGAGCAAATCAGTGTCTAGCCACTATGTCCACATATCTTGCCCTCTGCTGCAAATCTTAAGACTGTAGATGCTGAATATGCAGGTCAGCGTGACCCCTGGCCCTTCACCTGAGGAGAAGTTCAAATGATTGCATGACAGAATATGGAGTGAAGGTGCCTGCTGACATAGCTTATTGCTTGGAGTCCCGTAGATAGGGCAACAGGAGCTTTCCTTCAGGGAACCAAAATTAAGAGGGCATCTGAATCTAGAAATGACTACTGATGAGTGTTAGGAAAATAAATAGCACATCTTTCTTTCTTTCTTTCTTTCTTTCTTTCTTTCTTTCTTTCTTTCTTTCTTTCTTTCTAGGTCTGAGACTTGACAATGTCTGGATGAGAGATTTGCCTGTGAAGAGTCACAATAGCATCTCTTGTAGAAAATTGGCTCTAAGTAATGAATGAAATGAATTGGCAAGAAAGGGCAAAATATAAAAAGTCTGCAAATTGCAAAGATAGCTTTCTATTCTATATTTTGTGCTGATGTGTGTGGGCTGAAAGTCAGGATGGCCCTACTTCTGATCCTCTTTTAGGCAGCAAATAGTCTTACAGCAGGTGCTGGTTATGGTTTAGTCTAAAACTTCCCTCTGTTCTGCCCAACACATCCAAACAATCTGTGGGACTGAAGATCCTTCAACCCTGCCTGAAGGAATCAAATTTCCTTTCTGTTTCATCCTTCTCTCCCTCTCTTATGCTCCTGTTTGTCTGCAATGTGGGTGTTAGCTTAAAAATGACCCCTCTTCTTTCTCTGGACACCAAAAAGACAGGGATGGTTATTACTGGCCTTCCTTCTGGGACTGTTGTGATGTTCCTGATCTTGTATCAATGACATCCTTTGGGCACTATGTATATTATTAGTGTTTATTCAGGCTTTCAGACTTTTGCATCACTTGCTAAGTAATTGGGAGACTCATTGCCTGATGGTACATTCACTATATTCTGGAACAAATTCTCAAACTAATTAGGCCATCCGTTTGGATTCTTTTTGGTTTAACACTAAAATTGCATTCAGATATAAATTCTGAACTGGAACAACATTTCCTTCTGAGGCAAAAGAAGATGCATTGGGTAGGAAATAGGGTATATTTCGGATTGTCAGGTCTGTCCAATTACTTAACTGAACAATGTTGCTCTTCTTTTTAGCAACCTTGTTGTAGGGGGTGGGGTGGGGAGATCAGGATAGCATAGTGGGAGTTACTTGTAACAGAAAGCATGCTGGTGCTTCTCATTTGTCAATTTTCCCCCTTGGGGTATGGTTTTAAAAAGCGCAAACGTCTGCATGCTTACACTGAGGTAAGCATTGCTGAGTTCATTGGGGCTTTACTAGTGGCAGTTATCTAATAATTAACAATTCCAGAAACCAGAATGTTATGGTTGTTGGCATCAATGAAAAATACTTTGAAATGCTTATTAGTATGACCTACCACGCATTTGACACAGAGGCACTTTAAGTGTCTCCTTGCTAACTTTTGATGTGAAGCACAGTACACTTCAAAATGAAAGAGACTAGATCTGTGTAACCCTTGATCTATTACCTGTTCATGCAAGACAGGCCTGCACCTAGCAAGTTATAAATAACCCTCATTCCATGCCAGGCCTGATGTTGTCATTAGCTTTGGCAGACATAAAAAACAGGCCTAATCAGTTCTTGGTGCAAAGCGTTTGGCTTGGCGAATTGCAAGTCAGACAGAGTGGCCTAGAAAATGTAGCCTTCAGTACGATAACACTGCAATTTTGCTTCTACAGTCAATATTTCATTAGTAAATATGGAATTATCTGTGTAATCCTGGGTGTTGCTTGGTGAAACACACAATAAAATGGCAAATACTTGAGCTGGACACACACACACACACACACACACACACAAATTTCTCTTTTGCTATCTCAAATAATTAAAATGTGCAATGTTCAGAAATATGGGATCATTGTTTTCTATCCTTAAAATGATGATTTTTAAAATAACAAACAGGTAGACCCGTGGGCAGAAACAGAGGAAGGCTGAACCGTGGCATCGTGGAGGAGTGCTGCTTCCGAAGTTGTGACCTTAATCTCTTGGAAACTTACTGTGCAAAGTCAGTCAAATCAGAACGAGACCTCTCATCAACTTCTCTTGTAGTTTTACCAGCACTAAACAAGGTAAGTGTAGGCACTACCTGAGTCAAAAAAAGGAAGGGAGGGGTTGGGGTTGGGGTTGGGGGAGAGACATCCTATGAGACAACAGGAGCTTAATTTCTCACATCTCTCATTTTAGCCATCAGAGTAAACCTCTGCTGTGTTTTTATGGGATGCAGACAACTTGTTGTATTGCACTCCTAACAACTATTGTGTTATCAAAATACCTCTAGATGTGGTGGAAGTGGGGAAGGAAGAAGCGAATCATAGTTACCCATGAAGGTAACTATGATAGGTTGGACCATTAATTAACTTTTTGTATCGGGGTTCAGTTAATGGAAAGTGGCTCCATTCTGTGTAGCCCACTGCATTCAACCCAGGGCCCAAACATTCTGCGTAGCATAGGTATGAAGGTGCATTACAAATCTGAAATAAATGCACGTTTCTACAGCATGTTTATGCAGACTGACCTGAACCATTGAACATGGTAGGACTTTTTTGCATACATATGCATTGCCAAGGTAACACATGTTAGGCCATTGTAGAAAGCCTATTAAATAATACTACAAGTGTGACCAATAATGCTCTGATTCAATGTTCTAGCCAGGGAGAATTATTTTCTTCCAGGATAACCCATCCATTCCCCATGGTTACTTGATACACCCTGGTTGGAATGATAGAATCGTCCCTCTCCTATAGGTTATTTTTTGAAGATTTTTCTTTAATTTTGACACACCTAGGTGTTCCTGGAAGCCTACCACTTCGGAAGGTTACTACTTTGGAAACACTTTCACTTATGGGTTTTAATGGTTCTCTACATTAGCCAAATAAAGAACAGGATTTTTAAAAAACTGCTCCACAGAATACTTGCACTATGGGATGGTATACCTAAATAAATAAGCAAGCAAGCTGTGTGGATATGTATTACCTTTGCCTTCCTTCATTTCCTTCAGGATCCCTTTCAAAAACCCTCTCATGCCAAGTACTCAAAGTATGACATATGGCAGAAGAAAAGCTCACAGCGCCTTCAAAGAGGAGTCCCCAACATCCATCGTGCACGCAGATATCGATGGCAAGCGGAAGGCTTGCAAGAGTCAGAAGAGTCCAAGATACATCGTCCCTTGGTGGCCTTGCCTACCCAAAAGCCTCTTGTTGTCCAAGCCACCTCAGAAACATCAGGCAGCCAGAAGTGAGCGGTGATGAACAATTTACAAAACTTCATTATTATTATTATTATTATTTTTCCCAGCCTCACGGGAGGCATTTCCCAGTCCTGGCTCCACTCTTTTCTCTATCCTAAACCAAGGTAGAGAGGGAGGGAGGGCTAATGCCCTTTCATGCTGAAGAAGAACAGAGAGGGGCAAAGTAACACCAAACAACAGACATAGAAAGAATGGGATTACATCGGCGGTGATGGCAGTAGCAGCATTTCTGTGGCATTGTCTTATTTTTTATTTTAACCTGTTGGTTTAATTCCTTTCTTGCCCAATATTTTCAGCCTTTACTTCAAAAGGACAGCTAAGGCACTTGAACTATTTAATATTGGGCCACTGCCTTTTAGACCATATGCCCACCAATGAAGATCGAGGAAGAGAAGATTAATGACATTGAATGAAGCCCAGTGTGTGTCTGCATTGACAATAAAAGTGAAAGGGGTATGTGACATCTGAGGATCTAAATTCTGGCCTCACTTCCATCCCATTATATTGTTTAAGAAGTCCCAATAAGTCAATAGTATGTATTCTGAATTTTGTAAACAAATTTGTTGCACATTTTAAAAGCCAGAGAAGAAATGATGGGGCCCGCTATCTTGTTTTAAGAAGAAGAAAAAATTACACAGTTCCAAATGTACTTGCACCTTTTAAAAATCACCGATGAAGTGAGTGAGTGCGTGTGAACATAGGTTCACTTTAATGGAGGATGCGTCTGCATTGCACATTTGCCACAGATTTAGTTGAATTATATAAAATATATATTATATATAACTTTTGTTTGGCAAAAAAGCACTATTTTTAATGGGACCATTTGTGTGTGTGTGTGTGTATGTATGTGTGTATGTATGTGTGTGTGTGTACACGTATAGTTAACTAAAGAGGGATTGTAATGTTTAAATGTTGTTATGGTGCTAATGTAAGTTGGAAGGGGAGAAGACGAACCCAGAAAATTACAACAGGGTGGGGCGGGAAGGACAAGATCTCGAATACTGAACTTGAAATTTTTAGCTTTTCGTTTTAGGAAAGTGTGATAAGTGTGTTCTTTTTTTTTTCTCTTCTGAAATATAGCTTGGTCATGACCATATGAGCTAATTGCCTTTCACTCATATACACAAATTCACGCACATGCAGAAACACAAGTACATCTATATGCATTTTAGGTCAAAATAATTCGTCTTCCTTAAGTCCTTCACTCAGTCTCTCAATATCAGAAACCAGAGCACCACAAAAGCGTGTACTTTTTGAGTAATCCCATTTTGTTTCATAGAGCTATCCACTGCATATAAAGCACCCAACTGGCCTTTGCAGCTTGAGGGCTTCCATCCTTTCAAGTTTTGTTATGTTCTTGTCTGCCATCTTCTCTCTGAACTGATACTGGTTTTTTTCCCCAGTCAGCTACTATCACCCAGATAGAGGCATCTTAGGGGAAGGAGTTGAAATGCCTGACCCATCTCTCTATTTGGCTGCTGCCTTTGCTTCCTCCTTGTCAGAAAGGGAAGGTGCAATCCTTCTGAAGGCTCCCTAGTGTGTTTCCTAAGAGCAACAATAACAGATAACCACTTCAAAACACTTTCCCCCCAGCTTGGAGGAGCAATGTAGCAGAATGTAGTAGAGTTTTTGTTCTGGGGCACAGAAGCTCCACAAGAAATATATCTGGAGAAAGGGTTGGCTTTTTTCCCCAGTCCCTTGTAATTCTTGAGGGTCAAAGGTGGCGTAATGTCCCCTCATTTCCATCCTTTGAACTGGAAAACCAGAATTAAGAGAGGGTACATCAGAGATGGGGAAATCAAGAAGCCAGTTACTTTGCTTGAAGCCCAGAGGTGTGCAGAATTGTTTTGTGTGTTTTTAGAGTTAAACACTCATTCTCCTGTCTCATCTATGAACCATAATAATGGGGAAACCAATATCCCTATCATGTGTACTCAGTTGCTTATAAAAAGGGGACATCTGCTTTGCCTTATATATATATCTGTATATTTTAACATAAAGATTACTTGAATTATATTCTCTTTTTTTAAGAGTAGGGTGTTTTAATTTTTATCTTTTTTTACTCTGTGTTAACAGTTTCAAATCTTCTGTCTTGCAATCTTGAGCCATGAAGCTGTTGCCTTCTTTTTTGTTGCTCTCCATGTGGATGCAAATCACAATAACAAACTTTTGTAATCAGTTATAAAGGAGGGGAAAATAAATCATCTAGTTACAAAGATTAGTGGAAAGGGAGGGTAACATAAGGGGGTTGGAAAATTGTATTTACAGACCTCTTTAAGGAAAAGGTAACCCTAGAGAATGTTCTCCGATCTGGAGTGCCTGGCCTTTTTAAAAACACAGTTTCTTGTATATGTTTTGCTAGAGAAGTGAAGTGGAAGGAATTGCTTTCATTTTGCAACATAAGTGGTGGTGAAAAGCAAACGGAATTTATGTATATCCTAGGCTCAGTTTTGTAATATACTTAATAAAGATGGCCCTGATGTTACAAAGCAGTTAGATGTGTGCTTATTATATTGGCCCATGGAATAAACACACTTTTAAGGGGAGGGGGGATCACTATAGCTGGTGCGAGAGAAGATAGAAACTATTCTGGAAAGAAAATAGGTCTGTAACTTGGCCTTGGAATTTTTTGCCTATGGATGCTGGTTCAGTGCTTATCTAATTGCTCTAGAAAAGCCTAATTAATGGCTATTGTTGACATTGCCCTCTCCCCTTTTGTATGACCATTTATATTAGTGCCAGGTAAAGGCAGACATTTGATAATCTGTTGCCAGCATTTTTCAGAAAATGAAATACAGAATCAAGGCCAAAATAATGAAAAGGCTCAGATTTCAAGGTAATTGTGCAAAACTTTTGAATATAGTCAAAATTTGCAATTTGGCTAGTATCTTGGCTAGTTTCCTTTTCAGACTGACGTGCACTCTTTAAGTTTTTGATACTATGTATGTATACTTGGGAGTAAACTAATTAGTAACTGCATCCTTTAATTGATTGAAAATTATGTCTGATTTGCACTGCCTCTTTTATGCAAAACTAGTGATGATGAAACCAGAAGAGCTATGTCCAGTATTGGGATATTCATATACCCCACAAAGAGTACTGAATTGTTCAAATCACCAAAGGTGCCTTGGAAATACTATTTTGAAACTTGGCCCGGTAGTTCTGCAAATTCTAATCTAAGGCATGCAGTGTGTGTGTGAATGGTCAGAAGTGTGGGTGTCTTCTGGCTTTCTGTAGCAGTATGCTAAAGCAATACTGATCTGAGGAGCTCAGTTTACTCTTATACTGCAAATGTTATTGTAGAGATCAGCCTTTGTCGAAGAGCATTATATACAAGAGGAAGGGTTACTGTTTTTACAGTAGGAAACTGAGCACAACCTAGCATTTAGGTGTAAAATACCTTTATTGGTGTAGCAGAACTGATTCTTAGGGCATTTCTAGCTTACAAATTTGTTTTCTCCTTTTACTTCTCTCTCCTTTTTTTGGCAGGGTGGGGCAATCCCACTTAAAAAATACATTCATAATCATTGCTGGAATATATACTGGTTTGTTTTCTTCCAGTCACTAGGTGCAAAGCCACAGGCACCTCGGAGGGAGGGAACATGGATTTCTTATATTGGTTCCACTATTTTACTGTCCCGTTAGAAGCTTCAACCATTTCATCCTGCCTGATTGCAAAGGCTCAGTTTTTTGGTGATGGACCTAGCTGCCTCTGCACTAAATGAAGGGAAGAATTGTTTTTGTTATTTTGGAAAAAAAACTTTTTCATTTTTGTATGTGTCATTGTATGTATTATTGTCTGCTCAAGTTTTATATGGTGGGGTGGGGTGGGAAAGGGAGAGTGGGGAAGGGGGGGGAATGAGAGTTGTTGTATCTTGAAATATTTCACTTGTGTGCACTCGATATACAAGATTCAAACTGCCCGGATTCTGCACCTATTGTACTTTTCATTTGTAATACAGTATCAATAAAGCAATCAGTTATAATATCCTTCTGCCTTATATGATTATGTTTAAAAATACTGGCATTAATTCCATCCACAGATGATTGTTATCCTTACCCTACTCTTCCAAAGAGCTGGTTTGCCTTGTGTCAAGATTTAACTTACTGGCTTTCACCTTCCTTCGTTGTGCAGCACTTGGGTCACAAACTGTTGACCTGCCAACCTTCTGGTTGTCAAGCTCAGCATCTTGACCACTAAACCATCAAAGCCTTGCCCTGTTCTTACATATCTGTATTAATGATTTGTAGTTTCAATAGCTAGAAAACCTACATCAAGGAAAGGTGTACACTTGAATAACATACCAAGACTGAAGAGGCCTGTGTTCAAAATCCCCAGCCAGTGGTACAAGATCTCAAGAGTGTTAGACTGGGAACTCAGAAAGAGGCTGGCTAAGGAGTGGACTGGCTGGAAGCAACATGGGATGGGCACTGTCCACTTGCCTTAATTGATATGTCGCCACAGAGCCTGAGGAGAGTAGAATTTGGGACCTACAAGCAGGGTGGTAAGAGGCTGAGGATGCTGGCAGAAGTTTTGATCTGAGGGCATGTTGAATCCTAGCTAATCGTCAAAATGTCTGAAGGTCACAATACTGAATACAAACGATTGGAGTTGGAGTCTACTTCCCTTATTCCTTTTTGAAAGAGACACATGCAGCCTTCACAGAATTTGCATAGCCAACTGCATATCTACAACTTCTGATTACCTGGGGAGGCAATAGTGCACATTAAAAAAAACCCTAAGTACAGTATATAGAGGCAAACGCTTCTATAGAGCTTTGTATTTATTTATTTATTTTATCACATTTATACCCCGCCCTCATCCAAAGACTCAGGGTGACTTACAAAATTAAAAACACAGTTAAAAACACATTAATTACATTTAAAAAGTTAAAAGTTAAAAGGGTTAAAAGTTAAAATTATCAGGGAGAGAGGTGGGGATTATTCAAAAGAACCAGCTGGCCAAACTGACTGACTGGCCCACACACCCCACACATGCCCCGCCATCCAGGTCTTTACCCCCTGTCTGGAGGTGCAACTTTTTTTTTTGCCATCTGTTACCAGTTTTCAATCTACACTGAATAGCTGAACTACTATTTCTTGCTTGTTTCTTTTCCTATACATACCTGAAAACTGCTTTGTCGATGCTTTTTTCGCATCTCTTACTAACCTCAGCTCATTCTCAACTTTTGCCTTCTTAACACCATTCATGCATTCTGTCTTTACTCTTGCTTTGTGGCCTGTTCTTTCTTCTACTTCCTATATGTATCCTTTTCTTCCCCAAGTACTATCTGAGCTTTTTCTGAAGGAACATTGGTCTTTTTGAGATCGTCTACCTGTTTGCTTGTTTATAATTGGGCCCTTAGAATTTCCATTTTAAGAAACACTCATCCCTTGGACTCCTTTTGTTTTTTAGGCTCTCCTGCTATGAGACCTTACTTATCATTGTCCTGAGTTCATTAAAAATGGCTTTCCTAAAATCCAGTGTACAGGTGTGACTACATTCTGCTTTTGTTTCTTTTGAGATCAAGAACTTAAATAGAACATGGTCACTTTCTCCCAGGTTTTCCTTTACTGCCACTTTGCCTAACACATCATCCATAGTAGTTAAAACAAAGTCAAGGACAGTTAATCCTCTAGTTTCTCCCTCCACTTTCTGTAGGAGAAAATTATCATGCACACAAGCCAGGAATTTCTTGGAAGGGCCCTATTTGGCAGAATTTGCCTCCCAACAGCTATCAGGATAATTGAATACTACATGTCTCTTTGAAATTCTTGTAATTTGTTTTTCAAAGGTTTCATCCTCATCTTCTCCTTGCCTGGGTGGTCAATAGCATTGGGATAATAACAACTTTGTATTCATGAACACTGATATCAGTGGGAAAGGCCTTTACAGCCTAAAGCAGTGATGGTGAAACTTGGCACTCCAGCTGTTCTTGAACTTCAATTCCCAGGGGCCCTGATCAGCAGGAGTGTTGACTTAGGTTTCTGGGGACTGAAGTCCAATAACAGCTGGAGTGTCAAGGGCCTAAATTCATTGTTCTTTGTTACTAATTTAATTAGTAGAGTTCTTTCCTCACCGCTGGCATTTGAGGCAAGCGCCTGCACCCTCTTTCTGCTTTTTTCTTGCTTCCATTGGGCTAATTTCACATTTGTGTTGCTGTTGAGCCCCAGGTATGAAAATTCCTAATTATGGCTGTGATCTAAAGTGATCGCAAATGAAGCATGTCCCTACCCAAAGCACAAGAAAGGATGCTGGAGCAAAAATAGACAGACACACACATTGATGCACATATATGTATGAATGCAATCAGAATGCATACTTTTCATCTGGAAATAGCAACTATGTGGAAGTCCCTTCCTGAATAAAGTCTCTCTAGACCTCACTTTAATGACCAATTACCAACCTGTGTCCAATTTACCTTTCTTGGGTAAGGTCTTGGAGAAGGGCTCGGTCCTTTTGTGTCCCCTATTCAATATCTACATGAAACCACTGGGCGCGATCATCCGTTCCCACCGGGTGAGGTATCATCAATATCCTGATGATACCCAGCTGTATATCTCGGTCTGTGGGAACCCAAGCAATGCAGTGGAAGTCCTTTCCAGGTGCCTGGAGGCTGTCAGGGTCTGGATGGGGGACAACAGGTTACAGCTGAATCCCGGCAAGATTGAGTGGCTATGGGTCAGGGGTCCTGCATTATCACGGGAGTTACCATCTTTGGTTCTGGATGGGGCAGTCTTGCCCCAAACAGACCTGGTGCATAATCTGGGGGTTCTCTTGGACTCACAACTACTGCTATAAGAGCAGGTGGCAGCCGTGGCCAGGAGGGCTTTTGCACAACTTAGTGTAAAACACCAGTTACACCCGCTCCTAGTCCAGGACTCCTTGCTCATGATCACACACACTTTGGTCACCTCCAGACTTGATTACTGTAATGCACTCTACACGGGGCTGCCCTTGGTGACCATTCGGAGGCTGCAACTGGTTCAGAATGCGGCTGCCCGGGTCATGATGGGGTGTGGGCTTTATGCTCGTGCCTCACCATTGCTTCGGGAGCTGCACTGGCTGCCAGCGTGCCTCCGGGTGCAATTCAAGGTGCTGGTTATTACCTTTAAAGCCCTACATGGTTGCGGGCCAATGACATCTGCCTCTCCCACTAGAGCAGACCGGAGAGGCTCTCTGGTTGTACCATCAGCTAGAGAGGCTCATCTCTCTAGCACTAGAAGGAGGGCCTTCTCTGTGTCTGCTCCAGCCCTGTGGAGCCTCCTGCCAACTGAGTTTCACCTCCAGGCAGAGCTGCTGCCCTTTTGGAAAGGTGTAAAAGCCTGGCTGGCAGGGCAGGTCTGGGGTACTGGAGGCACAACGACCTCAGCCTGCTGGCTGGTTTGACTTCCTCCCCTGCTCCCTTAAGTTCTTAAGTTTTTAAATCATACAAGTTTTAGTCATAGTTTTAAACTGTGGATTTTGAGAACTTTTAGAATTTTAGCCTTTGGAATAGGAAAAGGAGTAAGACAAGGCTGCATTTTGTTACCCTGCTTATTCAATGTATACACAGAGCACATAATGCGCAATGCAGGGATGGAGGAATCACAATTTGGGATCAAAATTGCTGGGAGAAACATCAACAATTTGAGATATGCAGATGATACCACCCTAATGGCAGAAAGTGAGGAGGACCTAAAGAACCGCCTGATTAGGTTGAAAGAAGAAAGTGCAAAAGTTGGCTTGAGACTCAATATAAAGAAAACAAAGATAATGGCAACAGGCCCTATCAGTCCCTGGAAAATAGATGGGAAAGAAGTAGAAGCAGTGACAGATTTTACTTTCTTGGGATCAAAACTCACTGCAGATGGTGATTGCAGCCATGAAATAAAAAGGCGACTGATTCTTGGGAGGCAAGCAATGAGAAACCTGGGGAGCATAATGAAAAGTAGAGACATCATATTGAAAACAAAAATTCATATTGTCAAAGCAATGGTATTCCCTGTGGCAATGTATGGTTGTGAGAGCTGGACCATTAGGAAAGCTGAGCGCAGAAGAATAGACGCCTTTGAGATGTGGTGTTGGAGGAGAGTTTTGAGAGTCCCCTGGACAGCAAGGAGAATGAATAGGTCAATCTTAGAAAAAAATCAACCCAGAATGCTCCTTAGAAAGTCAAATTGTAAAGATGAAGCTAAGGTACTTTGGACATCAAATGAGAAGAGAGGATTCGCTTGAGAAAGCCTTGATGCTCGGAAAGGTGGAGGGCAAAAGAAGAAGGGGGCGGCCAAAAATGAGATGGTTAGATGGTATTGTAGAGACAATGGGCACAGAACTGAGCGAGTTGAGGAGGATGGTGGAGGACAGACGTGCCTGGCGGGCAGTGGTCCATGGGGTCGCAGAGGGTCGGAATCGACTGTGCGACTGAACAACAACAAAACTGTTTTTATGTTTTTTAGGATGTGTTAAACCACCCTGGGTCATCTTCGGTGAGGAGGGCGGTATAAAAATTTAAATAAATAAATAAATAAATAAATAAATAATAATAATAATAATAATAATAATAATAATAATAATAATAATAATAATAATAATAATAATAATAATAATAATAATAATAATAATAATAATATAGCTTGAGTCTAGGCTTCTGAAGGGCTGTATCTATATGAGCCTACCTGGGACTTTGGGAGATGCTGAGAACCTTTTCAGTGGCTGCTCCCATCCTGTTTAAGGCCCTTATGAAGGATGTTCTGCTGGCCTTCAGTCTGTGGTCCTTCCTCCCATATGCAAAGACATTGATCAGGATCTTTTCATCACAGGAATTGTTTTGCTTTTCAAACCATTTAAACATATTTTAAATAATTTCATAGTATTGATTACACTTTTGTTTGAATCTGATAATTTATTTGATATTGTTTTAATAGCACAGTACAATGTATTTTGTTCTTGCCAGGCCTGTTTTTTAAAGATATGTTGTAAACTGCCCTAGGTCCCACAGGGGAGGGATGGAGGAAGAAAGAAAAAAAATTAGAAAGAATGGTAAAGAAAAAATTGGAACTGTTTGATCTTCTAGATGTTGGTTTGTAGTCCCATCATTTCCAGACTGCCTGATCTGTGAATAATGGGAGTTGCAGTTTAGCAACATTTGGAGCATTGTGGGTTCCCCATCCCAACCTAAAAAAATGTATCGCAAGGGAAGGAGCTTTCTCACTGGTTCTCAGCCTTTGTGGAATGTGCAGGTATCAGTTAGAGCCAATTTTTACAATTGTATTTATACATGGTTGTTTTTAATGTTACTTCTCTTTTATTTTTTGGAATAGTAGCCGTGTTCGTCTTTGGTTCAGGCATATCAGAAAGCAAAACAAAATAAGCAAAATAAAATTAAAATAAAATAAAAAACACTGTAGCACTTTATTTATTTTTTTAATTTTTTTATTGAATTTTTCAAACAAAACCACACTACAATATATCTTTAAAGCAATAACTATTTGAGTTTACATTGTCTCATCTGTAGTTGTGGTAACAAAATAAAAAAGACAAGAAAATCACATACATTACATTACATAACTAACAGCCTATTATGACATAGTACAATAAAGTCTTATAAAAACACAGTTATTACTTAAATTGTAACTACCACCCTTGTGCTATTTACATTGCTAAGGAGATGATGGGGAATCAACTTCTTTTAGTTCCAGAAATCCATTTGTTCCGGTATCGGCCTCCCTTCCTCCCCATTCAATGTTGCATTCACAAATAAATTCCAAATTTTTAAAAATTTGTTTTCTTGAACTAATCCTTTTGCCACATTCAACTCCCACGTTAATTTGTCATTTAGGGCAAGCCCCCACATCTCTTTATACCAACCCTCAATCTTTAATATTACATCATTTTTCCAGTTCCTTGCTATACATTGTCTTGCTGATGTTAACATTATAGATAACAATTCTCTTTTATCATCATCCACATTTATACTGTCCACATCTGTCAGTAGGGCCGTACCTCAAGCCTCATCTTCATTATTTTTGACATTTCCTCTTCTATTTTTCTCCAAAATATTTTTACCACATTGCAACTCCACCACATGTGTTCATATGTTCCTCTTGTTTGTTTACACCTCCAACACATATCACTTACTTTTTTATCCATTTGATGAAGCCTAACTGGGGTCAGGTACCACCTCCATAACATTTTGTAATTATGCTCTTTCACTCTCACAGACAACGTTCTCATAATCCATCTCCTCCATTTCTTCTTCCATGTTGTGTTATCAATTTTAATATTTAAGTCTTGTTCCCAAATATCCTTCAACACTTCCTGGGGCCTGCCCTCCTTGTTTATCATCCTATAAATTTTGCTTACCATACCCCTAAGCCCGATTTCTCCCTTTCTAAGCTTTACTATCATTTCTTCAAATTCTGTTCTTTCCCTTTCCAAACCAATGTTCTTGTATTTGTTATTCCATTTATCTAACTGCAAAATTTGAAACCAATTTATCTTCATCAGTGAATACATTCTTTTCTTCTCTTCCGTCTTTTCACACATCCAAAGCCAATTCTTCAATTTTGTCACACCATTCTCTATCAGTACTTTTTTCACTTTCTCATCTAATTTTATCGGAAAATGTCTAATATCCTCAATTTCTATTATCGGAGATGTATCTGGAGCTAACACCTTCTTCACTTTCCCCCATACCTCTAATAAGGTAAAGGTAAAGGTTTCCCTTGCTCGAAAGCCAGTCGTATCCGACTCTAGGGGTCAGTGCTCATCTCTGTTTCTAAGCCGAAGAGCCAGCGCTGTCTGCTTCTGCAGACATTTCCATGGTCATGTGGCAGGCATGACTAGACACCGGAGTGCACAGAACGCTGTTACCTTCCCACCGAAGTGGTCCCTATTTATCTACTTGCAATTTCTTGCTTTCGAACTGCTAGGTTGGCAGGAATACCTCTAAAAGACCCCTCAATAGCTTGTTTTTACATGTCTTTATCTTTATCTTTGTATCTAGAAAGATAGCTTTACCCAATTGTGATATTTCTTTTAACTCTAATTCTTCCCAGATTGCTTCTTCTCTCATTAAAATCTTTACCACATTTTTAATCTGAAAAGCCTTATAATAATTTTCAATATTTGGCATTCCTAGACCACCCTCTTTTTGGGGCAAGTACCACAGGTTTTTTTGACAATCTTATTCTATGTCCCCCATTACAATAATTATTTAACATTGATTGAAATTCCTTCAATTCTTTTTTTTCAACTGGATTGGCAAGGCTTCAAACAAAAAATTCAACCTGGGTAACAACATCATTTTACATAATGCAATCCTGCCAAACCAGGATAAAGTCAACTTCTTATATTGCTGTATTTTTTCTTTAATCTCTTTCTTTTGTTTATCATAATTTAATTTCTTGAGATTGCCCCATTCTCCTGTGATATTTACACCTAGATATTTCAAGCTATTTTTTATTTGTATTTTATACTTCTCCTTAATCTCCAACTGTTCTTTTTTATCTATATTACACAATATCATTTCCGATTTATCCCAATTTACTCTTAATCCTGTTATTTCCTCAAACTCTTGTAGATGTTTTTGTATTTTCTCCAATGTCTTTATGGGATGTTTCACAATTACCAATGTATCGTCTGCGTATAATCCTATCTTGTTTTTTTCAACCTCCTCTATATCTTTGTCATCTCTTATAGCGTTTGCTAATAACTCCATAGCCATTATAAATAATATTGGGGACAATGGGCACCCTTGTCTTGTCCCTGCATTCAACTCTATATCCTCCGTGACTCCCTCATTTACCTTGACACGTGCGGAACCTTGTTTGTAAAGTTTTTCAATCGTTTCTCTGAATTTGACACCAAATCCATACATTTTAATTATCTCCTTAATTGTTTCCCATTGTAATGAATCAAATGCTTTAAATATATCTAATGATAAAAATCCAACCCTTTCCTTTTTTTGATATGAAATATCTAATAAATTTAAAACTCTCCTTGCCAGACTGCCTGATCTGTGAATAATGGGAGTTGCAGTTTAGCAACATTTGGAGCATTGTGGGTTCCCCATCCCAACCTAAAAAAATGTATCGCAAGGAAAGGAGCTTTCTCACTGGTTCTCAGCCTTTGTAGAATGTGCAGGTATCAGTTAGAGCCAATTTTTACAATTGTATTTATACATGGTTGTTTTTGATGTTACTTCTCTTTTATTTTTTGGAATAGTAGCCGTGTTCGTCTTTGGTTCAGGCATATCAGAAAGCAAAACAAAATAAGCAAAATAAAATTAAAATAAAATAAAAAAACACTGTAGCACTTTAAAGACTAACTGCTTTATTTTTATTGTTAGCTTTCATGGATCAAGTCCACTTCTTCAGACAAAGGGTGAAACTTGCAGGGATGGTTTTTATACACCAAATTCAGGGAGTCAAAGGGAGATGGGTGTGGTCAAGCAAGATGACAGACAAGCAAGCACAACAATACAGCTTCACACAGCCATTAGCAACAATAGATTATTCAGATTAGCTCTAATCTGAATTTAGTCATTTAGACCTTCTCTTTTATGTTGGTCCATGTAACATCTGTGAGCCACTCACAGTGGTGCATGCACGATTTGGACTGGATACAAGTCAAGTCAACAAACAAGCAAACAAACAAGCAAACGTGTTTTAAAAAGAAATCCAGATTACTAATTTTTACATTTTACAGTATTTTGCTAGTTCTGCACCTGGCATGAAGAAGATAGGATATAAAGTTTGCATTTAATAGCATGATTAACAAACACAGATTTTTTTAAAAAATGAGAGAATTGCATGCAGACAGTAGATCAGTAATGCAAGCGACAATACACTGACTGGAAGAAACTGAAGTGGACTTGATTTACAAAAGCTCATACTTAAATAAACAAGTTAGTCTTTAATGTGCCATGATGTTTTTGTCATTTGTTGTAGTTTTGTTTTGTTTATTCTCTGATATTCAAATACAATGCATAGTAAGACAACCCAAAGTTACACCCACAAGCAACATTGTAGCAAAAGTATTTCTCTCTCAGAGAGAGAGAGAGAGAGAGAGAGCCTGCAGCTCAATTGTTTTATTTAAAATGGTTTTTGAATTCTAGGCTTCAGGATAACCATCCATGTTGAACAGCAAGATTCCCTAAAGCTGCTGTTTTGTGTTTTTCTCTTTGGTGAGCAAAGAGAAGTGGATTATAAATTTTGTTGTTGTTTAGTCACACAGTCGATTCCGACCCTTTGCAAAGTGACAATTTTTTTCAGCCCCCTTTGTTACCCTCCAGCCCCTGCAACTAGCCAAATTGTCTCAGGAAGTTTATCATGCACAAGGCAGCAGAAGTACCGTACTATATTAACTTGCAGATGCCAGACATTATGCAACCTTTGGCTTTTCCAATTTTGCTGTCCTTAACAATTCCTCTCTGCTGTCTCACACATGCATTACATTATGAACATGCACATGATCCCGAGTTGTTTAACCTTTATTCTGTCAAAAAGGAATGTTTCATTATTCGAAATAACCCCAGCGTGTTTTTCCTGATGGGCTAAAGAGGTTAACTCCAGAACTGAGTGGGAAGAACAGGCTCTGAAAAGACCACCTTTTGTAACCATCTTATTTGCCTCTTTTTCTGCCACGCTCAATAGTTTAAGCAGAGTAGAACTATGGCAAGGTTGTCTTAGCCTGTGTAATGGTGAGTATAATGGTGGTGATTGTACAGGTTGTTGTTGTGGTGGTAATGTTGCACATTGTATCATCTGACCGGACATTCCGCTATGGTAATGGAGTAGACCATACAGCCAGTGTTGGGCTGCATTAAATAACCTGACTCCCCTAAGGGGGCCAACTGCTATGGCTGGATGAGCCCCTGGGGGTGGTGGTGATGGTCCCCTCAGTGGAAGAAATGGCACTGGAAACCATCATGTCAGGCCCAATGACAAAATGAGATGAGGAGGAATCATCTCATCATTCTGATTCCCAATGGTCATGGAAGTGGAAGAGGCCATGCCAGATGGACTAGCACTGAAGGCGCACTTTATTAATATCCTCAAGACTGTAGCAATCCATTGCAGTCCGTGTCCAATCCTGCATGTCTTATTTCATACGTGCTGCAGGAGATGGCTCCATGATCCTAGTGTGTGGGTCACATCATGGCAAGCTGGGATCCACCTTAAACAAATGCACACCAGTGGCATCTTCCCTGGAATGACTTCCAGGAGAAATGTATACTCGGATATGAGTAGCAGCCGCTGCCACCGATATGATTCTTAGCTGTTCGATAGCAAGAAATTGCAAGGTGATAAATAAGGACCACTTTGGTAGGAAAGTAAACAGCATTCTGTGTGCTCCAGTGTCTAGTCATGCCTGCCACATGACCATGGAAACTTCTGCAGAAGCAGACAGTGCTGGCTCTTTGGCTTTGAAACAGAAATGAGCACTGAACCCTAGAGTCGGATATGACTGGCTTTCGAGCAAGGGATACCTTTACTTATATTGCAACAGGGAATATTCAGAGTTGTTTCTGAGTTCCTGGGCTTCAGGAACTGGCAAAGAATGACCAGTTTGAGAAGACTAGAATGTCCATGTCCAAATGGAAAAGTTTTTGACGCAATCCTACCTTCTATCTTACTTTTAATCCATGAAAGGAATGTGTAGCAGAGCTTCCAAACTCACCTCCAAGGTGCAGAAAAAGAAAATTGTTTCCTAGTACAGAAACAGAGCAGTTAATATATGTCATACTCAGGGTGCTTCCAGATTGACAGTGCCTAGCCAGAGTTACTGCTGCTGCTGCTTCTTCATCTGACAGCTCCCAAAGCATTCCAAATAGCAACTGTAGCGCAAAAAAGTTTCCAACTTCCAAAAGCTATACTGTACTAATCAAAAGGGATTATGTAACAGAGATGTCTCAATCGCTTGTGTGGTGGCCTGTGTGAGGATTTGTACAGCTGAGGGGCACTGAAGCTGTAGTTTTTTTCTCTCTCAAATCGATCCTTTGGGACATTAGCTCAGTGGTGGGATGTCAAAAAATTTTACTACCCCCACCGTGATGTCATCACAGTGTGGGTGGAGCTAACATCATGATGTCATGATGTTGTGGGCAGAGCCGACGTCATGACATCATGACATTGTGGGCAGGGCCAAAGAAAAAAAATAAAATAAAAAACCACACACACACGCGTGTGCACACACACACCTCAACCCACCCACCCACAACACAAACCCGTAAATAAATAAAATAAAATAAATAAAATAAAAAACACATTAAAATACACCCACCCCAAACACAAATCAAACAGAGCTTTTAAACCAGAGTTTAAAGCTTATTCTGGCTAATCTTTCTCACACTAGGTCAGATGGAAGGAACTACAGAATGAACTCACCACAAGATGGTTTCATTTTGGCACTTTTCGACTTTTCAACAGTTAAAGAAGTTAGGTACTAAGTCTTTGCCTAACCAGTTCTCTAGGATAATATGCCTTAATGTAAATGTAAAACAACTGTACCTCCTTAAGGTTTCAACAATTGGAACAGCACAGGTATAGCTTATTGATGAGGTAACTCCAAGACTTTGCTTAAAAACCCCAAGCCAGGCCTGCCGGCCACCAGGCCTTTTTAGGAACTGTGGTAGTATGTAGTGTAAAAACTCAATCTTTTCTTTTTTTGCATTCTACTAGATCCATTAAATCCAATACTTTCCTAATTAAATCTGACATATACCTATTTTTCAAAAAGCCTACCTGATCTTTGTTAATATACTCTCCAATGAAACTATTCATTCTTTTTGCCAATATCATTGTAAAAATCTTTGCATCATGGTTTATTAAAGAAATTGGCCTGTATGATTCAATTTTTTAAACATCCTTCCCTGGTTTTGGTATTAATGTTATTATTGTTCTATTCCATGATTTTGGTATCATTTCCCCCTCTAATATGTTATTAAATAATTTATGGAGCTTCCCTACCACTATCACCTTAAAGTCCTTATAGAAATCTACTGATAATCCATCCTCACCCGGGGCTTTATTTAACTTTAGCCTTCCTATCGCTTCACTGATTTCATTTTCTGATATTTCTTCTTCCATTATATTTTTATGGTCTTCTTCTATTCTTTTAATCCTTTGTTTCTCAAAGTATGTCTTAAGTTTGTTTAAATCTACAATTTTTTTTAATATAACTCACTGTAAAATTTCTCCACAATTTTTAGTCTATCTGCACATCTTATTACATCTCTTCCCTGACTTATCAACCAAAATGCCAATAATTTAGAATTTTTGTTACTATATTCAAAATATTCCCTCTTTAAAAATATTATATCTTTCTTAACTTTCTCTATATCTTTACCATCTAACTCTTTCTTTATTTTCATTATTTCCCCCAATAACTTCGGTTCCTTGCTTCTAGCATGTTCAAGCTGGATACTTTTCAACTGTCTTTCAAGCTCCTGATATCTGTTTGTCCATTCGGAGGCTGCAACTGCCGGCCACCAGGCCTTTTTAGGAACTGTGGTAGTATGTCAATATAGGTAAAGGCATTAAATACACATTAAAATACATGCAGACACACCACATCCAATGGTGAGTCACTTACCCTGGGGAGCAGGCTATAAGGAGCTTCAGGCTAGCAGCTTCTCTTCCTCCTCCCCACTTGGGAGGACAGCAAGGAGGCCGTGCATATGCGCTAAGCACTGTAGGCGTGCATACACACCCACCAAGTGCTTGGCGTGCATGCACAGTGAAAAGGTAAGCCCCAAAGGTGGTTCCCCCCAAAAAAAGCTGCTACCGGTTCTCCAGGACACTGGGAAAAGTTACTACCGGATCTGGCAAACTGGTGCGAACCTGTTACATCCCATCACTGCATTAGCTGATCAGGTGTTACTTAATTGCTCATTGGTAAATGTGTGGATCACCCTATTAACACATTTGATGGATGATTTAAGCGCAACAATATTCTTACATGGAAATGACTTCCCATACCAAATAAGATGAAAACCATAGGACAACTGTTTGCTGGTACAGTATTTCACACTGAGTGAATAGAAGAGATTTCTGTAAAGGTAAAGGTCACCCTTGCTCGAAAGCCAATCAATACTGGCTCCAGGATTCGGTCCTCATCTCTGGTTATAGCCAAAGAGACAGTGTTGTCTGCATCTGCAGACATAGCTGTGGGCACATGGCAGGCATGACAAGACACTGGAGCAATGGATGCTGTTTACTTTCCCACTGAAGTGGTACCTATTTACCTACTGGCAATTTCTTGCTTTCAAACTGCTAGGTTGGCAGGAGCTGGGACAGAGATGGGAGCTCACTCCATTGTGCAGCACTTGAGTCTTGAACTACTGACCTGCCAACCTTCCAGTCATCAAGAGAGGTTTCTCTACTAGGAGCTTAATGTTAATACACACATCGATTGATGTGTAGGATATATTCATGAGTTGCACGCAACTTTCTCCCTAAAGGTTCTTTCCACTAATCAATCTCTCTCTCTCTCTCTCTCTCTCTCACACACACACACACACACACACACACACACACACACACACACACACACACACACACACACACACACACACACACACACACACACACACACACACACACACACACTTCAGCTTGCCTAAAACAATATTTTTTTGGGAAAAGGAAAAGAAAGAAAGGGGTAAAACCTTGAACATCCATCTCAGATGAACAGATAGTGATAGCATGACCAAGACATTAAGATGGTGTGTTTAACTGTGCTCAGTTTTTACTTCCTTTAGGATAACTCTGTGGCCCCAAACATAGCAATAGTTTAAGGGGAAATGTATGTAGGGTTAAAATAAATGAAGACATTTCATGCATCCCAGGGCAAAACTAGGGTGGTGTTTGATATTTCAGCTATCCACAACTTCTTTTCATCAAAGCTTCCTTTCAGGAAACAGCATAATTTAATGATACAAACAGGAAGCATCTGCTTTCTCCTATATCTATGACAAAAAAGTGGTCTCCTTACTGCACAAAGTAAGGAAAAAATAAAGATCTGAAAACCACTGTGCTTTTCAGTTGCTTTTTCTCAGCACTAGTACAACAGACATCTCGTTCTGGACTTGAAATTTTAAAAATGAAGCAGATGAATGGGTACTTTAGTTTACAGGGGTCAATTTACAATATAATATGAGGGATCCATATTATATCTTGCTCATGTTGACACACCTGTGTATTACTTTGCTTTCTCCCAAGCCACAAGTTAAACCACATCTACTTAGACCACACCAAATCTCTTTTGAGAAATGTTGTAGAACAATAAATATACAGTCAAACCTCTCATAAAGAGTGTCTCGCTTAAAGAGTAATTCGCTTAAAGAGCAGAATTTTCTCTGAATGTTCGCTTCGCTTAACAAATAAAACCAACCAAAAACTCGCTTAACAAATAAATCAGGGTTTGCAATCCCCCCCACAAATGGTCACTTACAATGGTGTTTCACTTAAAGAGCAAACTCACTTAAAGAGCAATCCTGCATTATGCTCTTTAAGCGAGGTACCACTGTACATTACATATTGAATTCATAAGGTGACATAGGATGTTAGCTTATGCCAATTCAAATCATTGGCCGATCTAGGCCAGACTAATAATCAGCAGCTCTCCAGACATTCAGACAGGCGTTCTCCTCAACCTAATCTAGAGATTCTAAGGATTAAACTAGGAGTATAAAACTTTACCTAGTTGTATGGGGGAAGAATCTTTGAGTGAATACATGCAGTTGTGAGGCCATTTTTGGTGTACCGTGACAAAATATAAAAACTACAAGGGATGCTGCTTTGTTACATGGACCTTGTAGTTCCTTTAGGAGCACTCAGTCTGTCATTTTGTCCTACCACTGTGTTTGTTTTTCCATTCATATATGTCTGTGTGCTTAACTTTACAAAGAGAAAACATGTTAGAGCAGGGGTGCCAAAACTATGGCCCATGGGCTGGATCCAGCCGGCCAATTCATCTGGCCCACACCACCTTTGTTGCTCCCAGAAGCAGAAGTAAAATGTGCCAATATGGGAGCGACGAGGGAAACACAGGCCAGATGAATTGATGTCAGGGGCCAGATCCAACCCGCGGGCTGTAGTTTTGCCCCCCCCCCCTGGTTTAAGCAGGGAAAATGGCAACCTAAAATCTATCTCGTCCAGTTGCAAAACATATCTGTTGGTGGGAGGAACCATGTGACTGGCCTGCTGAACCACATGACCAGCCCATGGCCTGAAAAGTTTGGGCACCCCTGCGTTAGAGACATTTTGCTCAAATTGCACAAACCAAAACAATTCTTTAGACTCATTCATTGTCTTGCTTCACACTGGAGGGAAGAACTCTCACAGGGCCATAAGAATCCCCAACAATTATTCTAACCATCCCAGACTGCTTCTTGACCACTCTAGCAGAAAACTTTTAATTCTGTTGTGTCTTTAAAAGATTGTTTTAAATCAATCAATTACTTATTTTAATTTATTTTTAATCTCACAAATGCTGGTTGCAGCACAAAGGAACTGTTTTTCCCTGTGAATGCCCTGGGCTGTTTGTTCCACCCTATGTTCACAATTGAGATAGACAACACACTCACATTTGCTTATTGTTTCAGCATTCTGATAAGTATGGCATACAATCTTGCTTGATACCACAGCAGAATTTAGATCTAAGGGAGGCATGGCTTGGGTACCACATACACATTTTGGTGCCCAGTGTATTGTAGAGAACAGAGAACTGGACTTGGACTCTGGAGATGCAGGTTCAAATCTTCACTTGGCCATTGAAACTCACTGGAAAATATAACTGATAAAAACATTTGGAGCAGTCAGGTTCACACTTATAATATTCTTACATATAGTGCAATCTATTTTATCTCTCACTTGAGCAATTCTGTTCACACTTGTCAATGTTTTTCTCTTGAGAAGAATCAGAAAGGGCTTTGGATCGCTCCAATTTTTCCTTTCAATTAATGACATTTCCCTTTCTGCTCCCTTCCCTACCTTTCCCCACAGCTGTCATTCAGCAGTCCATGGTGACTTTCTTTGTTGTTGAAGTAATTGACATAGCAAAACAATAATGCATCTACCTACTGCAAAACATGAATGCATCTATCTACTACATTCTCTCTATATATATGTATCTTGTTTATCTAGGATAGCATTTAACTGCATCAGAAACCCTTTTCAATGCCACAGTCCACTAAATATGTCACAATTTTGTCACCACTCATAGTTTTACATTTTGGTGTGAACTAACCAGCCAGCCAGGCTAAAGAATGGGATAATTAGAAGTGCTTCAAATCTCTCTCTGTCAAAAGTAATCCATATAGCAAATTATATTCCTGTCTGGATATGGCCTAAAATATTTATATCAGATTATGCTTGCAGCTTCTGGATACAGAGAATGTTTTACAGACTGCCTCATTTACAGTAATGTTCAAGGATGTGAGAGTCTAGCAATCACAGACCAAACCACAGCAAAAGGAAATTGAGGAAACACAGGCAGTTGATCCCCATTCACTTAAACCTGCCCCTGTCTGGTTGCACATAATCCCTTCAACAAAGCTGGATAAAAGTAATGAACAATGTGCCAGATTAATATTTTAACAATTGAAAAAATCTAATAAACCTTTGGTATGGGCTGATTGGCTTGTGCCAATGGAAGGCCTGTAATAAGTATATTAAAAGGCAGGAAGTTAAACATCACATCTTGGCTTTTTCGTGGCACTGAGAGACCCAAACCAGCAGGCTGGTCTTATCACAATGTACAATTGAAGGAAAATGAACAGGCATTATTCATGAGGGTGGGACATCTTTGAGTGCTGATTCATGATCCCCACCCAAAAACATTTCTTTTTTTCTGTCAAAGTGCTACAGCTGCTTTCATCTGGGTCCTTAAAAAAATTAATTAACAAGGCTGCTTGGCCAACATATTCCCTACCTGCCATAAGTGATTGTTGAGGACAATGACAAAGATTTATTTAAAGATTAGATTCTATGCTTCTAAGAATAGGATCTGTAGTTTTTATGTGCGGTCATAAAAATTATAAAGTCCAAGAGCCAAATGAAGTAAGGCTCAACTCCACCCTTCTTTTTAGTGATTCAATCACAAAAAGTTTCCCTGATTTGTTTAAATGATTTCTTTCCCCTTTTTCATTTGCTTCAGGATCAAAAGTGCCCAAGACTTGCATTAGCCAAGTAACATGCACACTCAAAGGCACACAACTTATCCTGCAAAACTAAAGGGAATTGGCTATCAGTGTTGAGAGACGTTCTTCCTCTGAAAAGAGCAATTTAAACAGGGGACAGAGATGCTTAGTTGGAGAAAACTTCAATGATAGCTTTTATTAAGATACAGTAGTACCTTGCTTAAAGATCATAATGTGTTCCATGGGATTGCTCTTTAAGCGAGTTTGCTCTTTAAGCGAAACACCATTGTAAGTGCCCAATTGTGACTTCTGGTGTGTTGGGAGGGGTGGGGGTGGTTGCAAACCCTGATTTAGTTGTTCAGCGAGTTTTTGGTTGGTTTTAGTTGTTAAGCAAGGCAACTTTTCAAAGAAAATTCTGCTTTTTAAGCAAGTTAGACTCTAAGGGAGGCGCTCTTTATGCAAAGTTTTACTGTACTTAAACCTTTACTCTACACCAGGAGTTCTCAACCTTTTAAAGCGAGGCACTGGGTCATGCTCCCTCAGAAATCTTTGAGGGCCAGACGACCATTTTTGCCCTTCTTCCACCACATGGCACATCCTGGTGTGGTGGTAGCAGTGGGGGACGCCATGAAATAGTGGTGCAGGCCACATCTGGCCCACGGGCCACAGGTTGAGAATCTATGTCCTACACTATACTGCATGGGAAGTGTGTCAAGTAACCCTATATTCCCTTTCATATGACATAATTTTTTAAATACTGTACATTCATAAATCATTTTGACTAAATTCTCCACCCAATCTCTACAATGATCTTCATTTCAGTAATTGTATCTCTTGGGCCTGATTCCCAGACTAGTTGAGCAAGAAAAATATCTGCAGGTTGTGGGATTTCTTTTCTTAAAGATATTTAAGAAAAAGACCTTTTGCTGGACACACTTCTGATAACAAAAGATAAGGTGAAAAACTTGCTTAGCTCAACATTTTGTTTGGTTCGGTGGAAGTGAAGTCCAGAAGCATAAGATGAACACAACAGTGCCCATCTATTTAAACTCTCCAATGACCAAACTTCAGAGGTATACTGTCCCAACACCAGCAATATCATTATGAACAACAACATTAGCACAAACTCTCCCACTACTTGAGGTAGGAAGAGAAGCACTGCCACCTCATATAACACTTATGGAGGGGTGGGGCATGGGGGCAGAGAATAACAGTACTATTCTGCTGTCAGCTGCTGCTTTGCCTGAATAGCCAAACCACTTCCCATGTGAAGAATTAACCAACTTTACTGGTCTTTGTAACTGAGGCACTAGGGGAATGAAGGGAAGACCAAACAAATGGCTAGCACATAGAGGAGGAGGAAGATAGGGGTAAGAGACTGGTGGTCATGACAAGCTCAGGCAGCAAGGAATGCTGACATCTCCAAAATTCATTTGCCAAGGGGCACAGCTGCCCCAGGCTGGCTAATGGCCAACCCAGCCATATTAGGGGAACAGCTATTGTGACTATTACTGATATTCTTTCCCTCCATGAGTTTATCCAATCACTTTTAAACTCTTCTGAGTTGAGTCTCACCATGGCATCTTGTGGTGGAAAACTCTGCAGTCAAATTATATGCTCTGCTTCCTTTCATTTGCCCCACCACTGAGTTTAAGGAGAACGATGGCCAAGATTTCTAATATTATGCCACATGGAGAACAGCTTCCTGTTTACTTTCTTCAGCTGAGGCATAATTTTATTTGGCTCTATCATGTCCCCACTTCCCCCATGTTTTTTGCCTTCCCCCTTAAATTATACTGTCATTCCACACTACCAAGTTGGTTCTGAATTATGTCAAGTCTAGGGGTGTTCTTGAGGTATATGAGACTTTCAAGGAGTGATTAACTACACACATACACACGTAAATGTCTGTGGCCAGGTGGAGACATGTCATACTCCACCAACACTATCTTTATCTCTTGGTATTCAATTTTTCACTTCTTTGGACCACTTCTCTCAAAACCCCATGGCCAACAAGCTGAGGGATTTTTTAGTAAAAAAAAGTAATTTCTTCTTTGTTTTCTCTGTGAATGCACACTCATGGATTCTGAACATATGGGGGAGCTAGTTTCAGAGCATTTAACCCTTCACACCCTTCAGCTTCTCCTTCCCTAGTTAGCTGCAATGGTAGCACATGCTCAAGAGCTAGCTCATTCCCCCCCCCCCCAGTTGAACACATTCAAATGATCCTAATTTTTCAAAATGTTTTCTTCTCGGGGGGGGGGGGGGTTTACAGCCTCACAGGAACAACTTTCTCTAAGGAAGTTTTGGTGAAACAACCACCCTCCCACCCCACCCCATCTCTGGAAATACAACTGTCAGTTTCAGCCCCCACATTTCAGCCCCCATTATTTTTTCTCCTTGAATGGCCCCCAAGGGGCTGTTCAAAAAGTACATTGACTGTGGAGCCAAAGTCCCTCACACCGACGGACATTCTAGGTGCCTGCTTTGTCCTGGGGAAGAACACTAGGTCCACAGCTGCACACATTGGGAAAATGTCACTAAGTTTGCAATAAAGAACAGGCAGAACTGGCTCTGATCGCACCTCATGGAATGGTCCTAGCCAGAAGAGTAGCGTGCCTTGGCGGGGCCCCGTATAAAAATTTGCTGGGGGGCCCTTAGGAAGGGTAAAGATTTGTTTTGCTTACGCACGTTGGGGGCCCCCGTGGCCCGGGGGGCCCGTATAATTGATACGGCAGATACGGCGGTAGCTACGCCTCTGGTCCTAGCCCTACCCACAATTGGGACCCAATCTCCAGGGCCAAGGCACCAAGAACAACCTGTGCTGAGCCTCACCCCACACTCAGCTTCCTCTTCTAAGGATTCCTAATCTAGTAAGAAAAGAAAGCAGAAGGAACATGGTCTTGAAAAGAGTGCGGAAAGAGGCCAAGAAATGGCAGGAAGCCCTGTCAACACCACGACTGGGGAGATCACCACCACCGACATCTCCAACACAATCAACCAGAGGAGAAACCTTCTCCCCAGAGCAAAGCCCAGATCATGAACTGGTCCCCCCACCAGTGACCATCCACCTGGACACCAGCTGCGGTGGGTGGTTCTAATTAATTTGCTTTATCCAATTAGTTTAAAAGCTCTGAAACTGGCTCTCACACGTGCCAGAACCCATCAGTGTGAATTCACAGGTGGCCCCTCAAAGAATGACAGTTACAGGTAAGAAACCTGCATTTCCCCAAGCTCCACATTCCTCATCAGGGAAGTATGCTAATTCTTCCATCATTTTGGCTGTCCTTTTTGGTAGTTATAGAGGACAGTCTTCAGGATGAGGAACAACAAGCTCTTGGTGGATCATAGAAATTGCAAATGCCTCTGTATTTTGATAGGGATTCTTAAATATATAACGTACATCTTGAGAATCTAGGAAACATTTCAGAGGTCCTAGAGATGTTGAAAGAAGAGTAGCTGAAAACCATCCACATTTATACAGATTGTTGCCAGCCAAACTTCATTTCATAAGGCAGGGAATTTGAACACTTTTGTTCAGATCTTATGTCTATAAAGTGTTGGCACCATCAAAGCAACATTCCTACAAAGCTGCTGGCACATAATGTTCTCAGGCTGTAGAGCACTAGCACATTGAATGTCAAAAAGTTTAAACCTGCACCTGTTATGATGTTAGCCGCCCTGAGTAGAGATGATTTGTTCCTTAGGTGGGCAGGATATAAGTGCAAATAATAAATAAAATTAAATTAAACAACTCACTGGGGTATTTAAAAAATTAAATAAATCAATGTTTAGACCTGGGTTTGAATATCCACTCCAGCATGGAAATTCACCATGGTGGTGTGAGGCAGGCACTGGTAAAACTGCTCCTAAAATATCACACGTGACTTGAAAGTTTCAATTGTTATTATGAATCAGCTCCAACTTCAGAACAGCATGGATGTGAAATAGAAATGTCACATACATTTAATTGACTTTAGCATTTTATTGTATTTCCTCAAAGATTCCAGTCTAACACATTGGCATTAAGTATTTTGATTAATTTTGTACCAATTGCACTTTTGGTGACTCTGCTATCCATCTTTCCCAGGTCAATTATTGAGCAGCACAGGTCCTAACACAGAAGCTCAATGCATCCTGCTGTTTACCTGTGTCTATTGTGAAGGCTAGCTGTTCTTCTTCCTACCACTTACTTCCCATCTGTTCAACCAACTGCTGATTCATTAAATAAAGTTTTTTTTTGAGCTGCCCTCATATTCTGAAGGTGCATATTCCAGGGCCTTTGATGGAAAACACTTTCAAAGACCATCTGAAAGGGAAAATTTGCAAAATCAGCCTGGCTGCTATTATTCAAGGACAGATGGTCAGTTTGTTGTTGTTTAGTCGCACAGTTGAGTCTGACCCTTTGCGACCCCATGGACTACTGCATGCCAGGCTCCTCTGTCATCCACCATCTTCCTCAGCCGAGCCATCACTTCAACGATGCCATCTAGCCACCTCATTCTCTATTGGCCCCTTCTCCTTTTGCCTTTGATCTTTGCTAGCATCAAGGCCTTCTCCAATGAGTCCTCTCTTCTCATTTGGTGGCCAAATCTACTTGGTCAATAGATCCATTCATACACACATGAAGAAGAAACAGAATGCAAGGAAGGCTTCAGGTATGCATATGGGAATGTTTTCCAGAGGATAACAACAAAATCCATGGTTTCTAACAGCCTGCTTGTCTTAGGATAAAAGCATAGGCAAGTCAAACAAGCCTGGACAGCCACATTTATGCCTCTTACTACAGCCTTAGAAAATGGGCTCTCTAGTCAAGGATAGGTTGCACATATCACATTGTTACTTTTTGTAGTTACAGCCAGAAGAAAAAATTGGGAGAAATTGAATTTCTGGCATGAGGAGAGAATCTCCATGCTTGTTGCTTGGCCAGAGGTTGGAAAAAGAAGAAAGATATCAATAGCAAAAGCCAATGGAAGCAAGCAAAACAAAAAGGAAGATGGAATGGGGCTTGTGTCAAATGGCAGAGGTGGGAAAAGAACTTTGCCAATCAATATATCACATAAGAAACAAAACAAAATAAAGATTAAAATGTTGCAACACTTTAAAGACTAATTGATATTTTATACCAACCAAAGTTAATGGGAAGTGGCAATCACACTAGGCTGTAAAGCTCCCTCCCACTGATACCCAGTGTTAGTACATGCAAGATTATGATCATTCCAACAGTTTCATTGTCCCCCCTCCTAGTTGAAATGCTAAATCAGGGATTCTCAATTTACAGCCAGATCTGGCCTGCAGCACCAAATCATCCAGTACGTGCACACAATCCAGCCACCACTCCCAATGCCACAATCCTTGTCCCCTCCACTTGGCTTGTCATGTCCCTGCCAGCGCTCCATAGCAGGGTGGATGTTGTAAGGCTCCTTGCTATGGAGCTTCATTAGGGACATGGCAAGCCAAGCAGAGAGGACAAGGATTGAGACGGTGGTGGTGGTGGCAGCAGCTGGAGAGAGGGCACAGGCCAGATGATTTGGTGCCATGCAGATCCTCCAGGCAGGGGAGCAGTGTATGTGTGTGTGTGTAGCTCAGGGTGGTCGCTGGTAGTGGTGCCATCGGCGGCGGCGGCGGCACCGATCCAGTCTGCCAAGAGTCTGAGGGGGCATGATCTGGCCCCCAGCTTAAAAATGTTGAGGACCCCTGTGCTAGATGGTTTCTTAAAATGTGAGTTGTGATGGAAAGGCCCCCTTTTGCAGCATTACAGATATCAGTTTTGGAATCAGTTATGGGTATGGGGCTATTTTGAAAAATTGATAGGTTCTAATATCCTGTCATATAAAAACCCTGTTGTTTTTATAGTTGTTTTGTCACATTTCAAATTTTTTACATCATAAATGAGAGCACAGATGGTGTCATTTATGTAGTCTATGAGAACAAGAAATACCTTTTGAAATAAACATTCCGCTTGAGGCAGAAGAGCAGTAATAGGGTTCTGCTCAAACAGCCCGTTCTGAAAACTCCCCATGTTGCAAGGATGCTTAGACAGGAAATGAATGAACATACTAGATTTTTTAATCGGCAATCAGAGAACAGTTGTCAAATTAAATCTGTCCCCAGAGCACTGCTAGCTGTGGATCATGCAGGCAAACCATGGCATTAGCATTCATCCAGCTCCACCAATATCATCACTTCTTTCTTTTTTGCAAACAAAATTGTGAGCCAGCTGGAAGCGCTGCAAGACACCAGAGCAACGGAGAACCTCCTTTTTCAGTCTACTTGAAGCTTTCTGTATGGAAAAATGAGGGAAAAGGAAATTGTGGAGACATTACATAACTTTGGCCTGTCAGTCTCAGATAGATGCATGTTGGAAATTTTGTGTTCTCCACAAACATTCAGTTTGAAGGGAAAAAATACCTTGTTTGACCATCAAAGTTATATAAAGGAATTTTGATAGTGGTATCCTGTGGCAATGCAGACCACAACATAAGCAAGACACTACCAGTTCCTAGTGTTTATGTGTATTTTAGCAAGTAATATCTTAGTATTCTGGAATTGAAATGTTGTGACATTTGACAGAACTGATTAACATCTGCTCTGAGGTGTAGCTGAATGTCTTAATATATTTACTTAAGTTAAACCAACCTTTTTGAAATCTGGACATCTGCTTTACCTGAGTGCTCCCAAAGATTCAGAAAGTCACTGTTTTGAACTGCCAGAATATAGCCAAAGCTGGCTATCAAATTCTGGGAGTTTTGATTTTTTTTTAATTCCCAAGATTTCCAGAGCAGTAGCAGAAAGTATACGAATGCCATAATATCCCAAGCAAAAATGATCTGAAGGAACTTACACTACAGCAGTGTGTTCACAGTTAAAGCAGCAAGAATGACAAATTGCAGTTTCATGGGTATGAACCCATAAGAGCTGCACATGACAACATGCAGGGATTATGAAAGGTTAAAAAAATTAAGAAATACATTTCCTTCTGGTTTTGTTTTACAAAGATGTATTCTCAGTAGCTAGTTTGACAAAACACTTGAACAGAACTCTGGTAACAGCTCTGGACTCATCACTGTGACCTCCTAGTAAAAGTGACAAAATGCAATATATCTTGCACATCTTGGATGGAAATAAGTGTGAAAACTGAAGCTTCTTCCAATGTTGGATGCTTTTGATGCTGAACAAGTTTTCAAGTTGCTAGCTGGTGGATGAAAAGTTCCTATGATGTTCCTGTAAATGTTAAAATTATACATCTCTACCAGCAGAAATAAAAACCCCAATCTGAATGGAATGCATATATAAAAACATAGTCCTTGATTGGATGCATGAAACAGCATAAGTCAAACTCAAATGTATATACAGTATATATATAAAATAGAATATTAGAGTTGACTTATGCTGTTTCATGCATCCAATCAAGGATCATGTTGAAATTATATGTTTGAACCTTAAGGTTCCTTTGTAAATTACAGTTGTACCTCGCTTAAAGAGCATAATGCGTCCCACAGGATTGCTCTTTAAGCTAGTTTGCTCTTTAAGTGAAACACCATTGTAAGTGACCAATTGTGGGTGGGATTGTGAACCCCAATGTATTTGTTAAGTGAGTTTTTGGTTGGTTTTATTTGTTAAGCGAAGCGAACATTCAGAGAAAATTCTGCTCTTTAAGCAAGTTACTTTTTAAGCGAGGCACTCTTTATGCGAGGTTTGACTGTACTTATGTTAAGCACCAACAGAGCTGATTGTGAGGATTTCTGCATCTCTATCCTGCAGTCTCACGGGGCACACAGTTCAAAGCTGCAAGTTAGAAGATTCTCTTGACATATGGCACTCCCAGCCTGTGGAGTAACTCCACACATGTGAGTAACTCCCACTGAGTCTCACTGACTTGGTAAGAATATACAAATTCTCAGGTTATATAACATTTTCCTTTGAGTTTGGAAAGTTACTTTTAGAATGAATGAATACCATGACACTTCAGTGACTTAACTGAGCATGATGTTGGAGAGACTGAGTGCAAAAAAAAAAAAAAAAAAGAGAGAGAGAGAGAGATCTATTATCTCAGCCATTTATTAGATCTTCTTTTGTATACATTGCATGCACATAAATTCTGCATTGATTGTATTTCTCCACATTCACAGAAAATGTGCCCTGCACCCAAGTAGCCCTGTTTCACTTGATTATTCTTTGATCTTTCTACTGAGTGGTTTCCAGATGGTCTAGCCAGAATCTTGACCTGGTGGGAGATGGTCTTAGGGCAGTCTTTTATTTTATTTTATTTTTTGCAAAGTGTGTGGTATTTGTTCTCCATAGGTTTAGCCTAGCTTCTTCTGGTTTAATATACAGTCAAACCTCGCATAAAGAGCGCCTTGCTTAAAGAGTAACTCACTTAAAGAGCAGAATTTTCTCTGAATGTTCGCTTCACTTAACAAATAAAACCAACCAAAAACTTGCTTAACAAATAAATTGGTGTTTGCAATCCCCCCCACAATTGGTCACTTCCAATGGTGTTTCGCTTAAAGAGCAAACTCGCTTAAAGAGCAATCCTATGGAACGCATTATGCTCTTTAAGCGAGGTACAACTGTATTTAGATCCTGAGAAATGTGGCCAAAGTATGTAAACTTCAGCTTCAGTATTTGTCCTTCTACAAGGAGCAATCAAGTTTGGTTTGCTTTAGGTTGACTGATTTGATCTCCTTGCAGTCCAGGGGACTCTCAAGCGACTTCTCCAGCACCACAGTTCAAAGGCGTCTATTCTTCTGCACTCAGCTTTCCTTATGGTTCAGCTCTCGCAGCCATACATTACTACTGGGAAGACCATTGCTTTGACTATGTAACAGGATGATGTCTCTGCTTTTTATTATGCTGCTTAGGTTTGCCATAGCTTCCCCCCCCCCCATCTTTTTATTTCATGGCTGCAGTCACCGTCTGTAGTAATGGAGCCAGATGCCATGATCTTGGGGGGTTTTTTTTTGACGTTGAGTTTCAGGCTAACCTTTGCACTCTCTTCCTTCACTCTCATCAAGAGGCTTTTTAGAGCATCTAAACTTTCTACTGGTTGATATTTTCCCAAGCAATCTTAATTCTGGTTTATGATTCATCCAGCCCTGCATTATGCATGAGGTAAGTTAAATGAGCAGGGAGATAATATACAGCCTTTTTGTACTTTTCCTATTCTAAATCAATTAGTTGTTCCATATCCGGTCCTAACTGTTGCTTCTCAACCTGCATTCAGATTTCTCAGAAGGCAGATGAGGTGGTCGGCTACTCCAATCGCTTTAAGGCAGCAGTTCGCAACCTATGGCCAATGGGCCAGACCTGGCCCCCAACGTCATTCCATCACAGACGTGGGAGTGGACACATTGATGACAGCTATAAACATGTGCAAATGCACCCGCCATGTTTTACAGCAGTGTTTGCAGTGGGGGAAACCATGTGTCCAGCCCATGGTGCAGAATGAGGGGGAGTTGTCCAGCCCATAACACAGTAAAGTTGAGAACCCCTGCTTTAAGTACTTGCCAAAGTTTAGTTGTGATCCACATAATCAAAGGCTTTGGTGTATTCAATGAAGCAGAAGTAGACATTTTGCTAGCACTTCCTTGCTTTTTCCATAATTCAGTGAATATTGGTAATTTGGTTTCTAGTTCACCTGTCTCTTCAGAACCCAGCTTGTACATATGATAGTTCTTGGTCCACGTACTGCTGAAGTCTAGCTTGTGGGATCTTAAGCATGACCTTGCTAGCATGTGAAATTAGTGCAATTATGATAGTTGAACATTCTTTGACATTGCACTTCTTTGGAATTATAACATAAACTGATCATTTCCAATCATGTGACAGCAGTTGCATTTTCCAAATTTGTTGGCATATTGAGTGCAACATTTTAATGGAATCATCTTTTAGGTTACGCATTTCAAACCCTTTTGTGCCACGGGCAGGCCCACACCCCCTGGACAGCTGAACGGGCCAGTCATGTGTTTCCTCCTGCTGTAAACACTGCTGTAAAATGCATCCACAGCTGTTGTAAACACATTAAATGATAGCTGCGGGTGCATTTACAGCAGTGTTTATGGCAGTCGTGTGCACTTTTATGCATGCATGAGTGCATTTTATGGCTGTTGTAAATGCATCCACTTCTGCTTCCGGTAGCAGCAAGGGTGGTTGTGGGCCACATTAAATGATGACACAGGCCAGGTCTGGCCTGTGGGCCATAGGTTGGCCACCCCTGTTTTAGAACTTTAAATAGCTCAGCTGAAAAACTTATATCCACTAGCTTTGTTGTTAGTAATGTTTTCTAGGGCCTACTTGATTTCGCACTCTGGCATGTCGAGTTTGAGGTCAGCAATCACACCATTCTGGCTGTAGGGGATATTCCTGTATAATTCTTCTATGTATTCTTGCCACCTTTTTAATAATCTCTTCTGCTTCTGTTAGGTCCCTACCATTTTTGTCTCTTATCATGGTCATTTTTGCTCAAAACATCCCCTTGATTTCTCCAATTTTCTTGAAGAGATCTCTAGTCCATCCTATTATGTTGTTTTCCTCTATTACTTTGTATTTTTCATTTAGTTGGAATTCTACTTTTAATGAAAGTGAAAGAAAAAAGTGACAAAGCAGGACTTCAGTTAAACATTAGAAGTCAAAAATTGCCATTATAGAATAATTACACAACTTTAATGTTGACAATAAAGAAATTGAGAGAGTGAAAGTTTTTGTATACTTTGGTTCAATCAATCCAAATAAGGGGCTGTAGCCAAGAAATCAGAAGAATACTGAAATTCAGAAGGGCAGCAATGAATGAATTAGAAAAAGATCACCAAGTGTAATGATGTGTCATTAGAGACCTAGATCAAGATCATCCACACTCTTGCATTCCCAGTTTCCATGCATGGCTGTGAAAACTGGATAGTAAGGAAAAGCTGACATGGGAAAAACTGAATCATTTAAAATGTGGTGATGGGGGGAAATTTTGTGGATTGCCAAAAAGATAAACAAGTGGTCCTAGAGCAGTGATGGCAAACCTTTTAGAGACCAAGTGCCTAAATTGCAACCCAAAACCCACTTATTTATCCCAAACTGCCAACACAGCAACAGGGGAGGAAGGAAATGCTCCCATTGGGCTGCTGGGCAGAGGGGTGGGGTGAACTCTGTGCTGGGGGAAGGAGTAAGTGTTCTAATTGGGCTGTTGGGCAGGGGGTGGGGCAAACCGTGCTGAGGTGACTGCATGAGTTCCCACAGAGAGGGCTCTGAGTACCACCTCTGCCACATGTGCCATAAGTTCACCACCACTGTCCTAGAGCAAGCCAAGCCTGAATTGTCTCTGGAGGCACAAATGTGGAAATAGAGGGTATCCTATTTTGAGCACTTCATGAGAAGGCAAGATTCTCTGGAAAAGACAATCGCTCCAGAAAAGGTTGAAAGCAGCAGGAAACAAGGAAGGCCAAATGTGACCTGGATTGATTTTCTAAGGAAAACACAGGAGTTGAGTAGGGCTGTTAAGGACTAGGCATTTTGGAACTTTCTCATTCATAGGGTTGCCATATGTTGGAGATGATGTGAAAGCACAACAACAACATCAAACAATTCTACAAAAGGAGATACAGTATCCTTAACAGCATTACTACCAGAGAAAGACGGCATCATAAGTTTGATACCTTCAGCTAACATTCCAGCCATTTGACAAATTCAGTGAAAACAGATTCATGTGTTACAGAACTTATTTGGCCATGGTGTTGCCCTAGTTTATGCTAGGGCCTCTACTGGGACTCCCCTTTTTGGTTATTATTTTCTTTCACCCTGCTGTTGCTCCTGCCACACTTCTTGCAGAAGATTTTTTTTTTAAATTAAAACAGACTTCTCTATAGATGCCATAAAGTGCCAAAATTGGGGGCTCATGGTGCAGTGGCACAAAGCTTTTATTGTGCAACTTTGCAGCCTTGAGAAATGATCTAATTATCGTTCCCCCTTTCCCTCGCTCATCCCCCTCAACCAGTGACTTGTTGGCAGAGAGGTTTGCTTAATTATATAACTGTAGATAGCCTTACTCATAAACAGATCTCTGCAACTTGCTGCATCTCCTCTTATTATGGGTAAACAATAAATTAGATCCAGCTGACACCTTGATGCTAAAAAAAGTGTTGGTAATAAAAAGCTGGTATTGGTTATATAGATCCAGTTGCATAGATTATTGATGCTGTTGTAAGAGCAAAAAGTACACAGAGAATCAAAAGCAAGCTCTTTGTGACAAATTATCACAGATGCCCAAGTTTAAGGTGAGACTGAAAGTGGTGATAGTTTGGGATAAGTCATGAAGTACTGTATCTGAATGTGCATCTCCCCAAACAATCAACTCAAAGGTATTTGGACAGACCAATTATTCTTAATATCAAATAGAATGTCAAACTTACTGAAGCTGCAGACATGTTACTTTTAGGGCACACACTTACCTGTACAACAATATCAATTTGGCAAGCCACCATTCCTCCATTATTTATTTATTTACATATTTATTTCAGTGTTTTGTTCAGGAGACACCATCCTTTTGTATCCTATGCATTGGTAATCTGTAAGAAAACACAATGTGGAAACTACAACAAATTGAGCGTGCAACAATATTGAAATTTGTTTCAGAAATTTTCCAAATTAAGCTATAAGACAGACGGAGCAGAATGAGGCAGAGCCAAGTGATGAATAATAGTAGGATAGCATCGGGGACATCTGTTCATCTGTATAAAAATTATACATGTAACAGCAAGCCAGTTACTCACCAGAGACCTTGATAATATGAATATGGAATACTGCATAGTAGTTTACCTAAACTAATAAACATGGATTATACTTGTCTGTGATCTGCACAATACATTACACTTGTGACTTCTATGAAGCTGCTAAACCACCATGTCAAGAGAAAAGAACTAGGAGCATATAAAAAGTAATGGGAACAATATTTGCTTTTACTTCAGAAAGGCCATGTCCCCATGGTGCCTGGATCAAACTCAAACAGAACCAAGATTTCCCTCCCTCCTTTTAAAACTGCTGCCCTCTGTGACTCCAAAATTCTGCTCCAGAGGTTTTCCCAGGAAGTGAAAGCTATGCTTTACCATAATAACAATGATTCTACAAGGATATAATTGATCTTATATCAAGATCCTTATGAAAGATTAATATATCAGTCCTATGGGTGAACTCAGCTGTAAATCCTATTTAATTCAATTGGATCTACTGTACTTTTGATATGCATTGGGTTATCCCTACCTACTCACAAAAAATAGAACAACCAGTTATTTGTTTAACATTTTTTCTTCTTCTGCCATATCCAAATCTGAATATTGGCAATATCATGACAATTAGCCATGAAGACTGTTCTGAGAATAAAATGCAGTGGCCTTTCATCTGCCTTCCATATTGCATCATGACACCCATAACACTGATCCAGTTCCGCAAGACACTTTCTGGTCCTGAGCCCTTTTGGCAAGCAAGGTCCTCATCAGCCCCAGGCCAGTGTTTATGGAGCTGCTGCCCTCCATCAAGATGGATTCAAATGGGATTTAATCCAATTGGGGTCAATCACCCTTCCCTGTGGAGTTCAGCACCCAAGGCCGTTAGTCCTCAGGGTCCTCAGGTTAGTTACCTGCCGCCTGACACTCAATGTAGAGTTGTTGGCAGTATGGTTTACTCTATTACCATAGCAGAATAACCTGGCCAGACTGGATGTTTAACATGTGCATTTGTTAAATGTATAGATTCCATGAGCAGAAGATAAACCATTTCACTGTTCTGTTTCCCAATGGTCATGGAGGCGGAAGAGGCCATACCAGATGGACTGGCTGTGAAGGTGCACCTTGATTATATCTGTAAAGCTGTGGCAGTCCGTTGTAGTCCCAGTGTTAAATCCTGCATGTCTCATTTCATATGTGTCACAGGAGATGGCTCCAAGATCATAGTCACTTCATGGCAAGCTGGGATCCACCTTAAACAAATTCATGCCAGTGACATTTTTTTCTGCTTGCCCAGGAGGGCAAGGGCAGCCCAGAACAAACCAGCCTCCAAAACCAGGCCTCCCGGTGCACTGGGGCAGGGAAAAAAACCATATACTCAGATCAAGTTGCAGCCAACGACATCGAGATTCCATGGCCTGAAAGAATTACTAAAGATACAACTCTCAGAACCACTGTCAATTATATTCTTGATGACAGGAGGAGGGCTTATGTTAGCCTTATCTTCAAAAATTTGGAATAAAGAAAGAGCCTGGACACAACAGACCAGTCAGCCTGACATCAATCCCAGGAAAAAGTTAGAGTAAATTATAAAGTGGCCAGTCTGCAAGCACCTTGAAAACAATGCATTGCTAACTAGAAGCCAACATAGCTTAATCAAGAAAAAATCCTGCCAGAACACTCTTCTCTCATTTTTTTATTGGGTAACCTCCATAGTAAGTGGTGGGAATGATTTAGACATAATCTATATTGATCCAGCAAAGCATCTGACAAAGTGTCCCATTATATTCTGATTAGTAAGCTAACTAAATGTGGCCTGGGTAGAACAACTATCAGGTGGATATATAGTTGGTTACAGAATTATACTCAGAGAGTACTTATCAATGGATCCTTCTTTAACTGGAAGTAACAAATAGGATACCAAAAGGCTCAGTCCTGGGGCCAGTGCTCTTCAATATTTTTATAGTCATGAGCACTAGGCTGAAAACAACAGAATGAAATTTAACAGTGATAAGTGCAAAGTTCTATATCTGGTAAAAAGGGACCAAATTCACAGCTACAAGATTTAGCATACTTGACTCAGTAACACTAAATGTGAGTATCTTGGAATTGTTGTAGACTCCTAGCTAAATATGAACCAATAGAGTGATGCAGCTGCAAAAAAGAAAATGCTATTTTTAGGCTGCATTAATAGAAGTATAGTTTCAAAATACACGAACTACTAGTTCCCATCTATTCAGCACTGGCTTGGTATCATCTTGAGTATTGTATCTGGTTCTGGACACTGCTCTTTAAAGAAGAGTTCAGAGGTGGGCAACAAGAATGATCAGGGAACTGGAAACTACTGAAGGAACTGGGCATGTTTAGCACCGAGAGAAGATTGAGAGATATGATAGCACTTTTCAAATACTTGAAAGGTTGTCATGTACAGGAGAGACAGCATCTGTTCTTGATTATGCCAGACTGCAGACACTTAATAATGGGCTCAAATTACATGATGTCAGACTTGGCTTAACTTCCTAACTGTTAGAGCAGTACAGCAATGGAACCAATTACTTCAGGAGGTAGTGAGTACGCCAACAGTAAAAATTAGACAATCATCTATCAGTTATGCACATAATAACAAAAAAACACAAAAAAGTATCTTTATTGGAAAAAATAGCATCTTTACTCACAGTCTACTTATAATTACATCAGAAGGATGATGAAGGAAATTAAGTAGTCTCACTCCATCTTGGGCATCAGAGAGGCATGTATGCATGCATGCAACATGGTCAGGATCAGAAGAAAGAAGACCTAAGAAACCAAGACAGTAAACATGTGGAGTAGAGCGCAGAAGAGGAGGAGTGAAAGCACTGCAGCTTCTCTCGGATCCTTGAGGGGAAAAAAAAGATACTTTCTTAATTGACCACCACTGAAAGAGAGTTGCCCTAGCCCAGCAAAGTTCCTCTCAGTTACACTCATGGCTAGCAGCGTGTGAGATTGTTAAAAACCCCAACAGAGCCAGTCACACTGGCTCAATCTGGCTGCCTCACAGGGTCCTTCTGGGACATGGGGGCTGCCTTAGAGTGCCCAATGCCTAAAGAGGGCCACATGTAAATTAAAATATAATAAAATGATTAAACTACCAATTTAGATGAAAAATAAATATTCAAAGGTAAACAGGTTGGAGGGCACACAGAAATAGCTTGGGTCAACAGGTTGGGGGATCCTGGATTAGAGGGAAAACAGGGTATAAATGTGTATTTTAAAAAACATGTAAACCCTGTAGCAACTTTTATCACATTATGCAAAGTCCCTCCCAAAAGTACAGCAACTCGTGAGACCTGGTGAACCACTTCTGTTTTATTTTTTTCTTTGATGTAACAGAAGGACTGCAGTGGCTCAAGTGGCTAAGATGATGACTGCGAGGCGGAAGGTCAGTAGTTCAATTCCTGAGTACTGCAGGATGGATTGAGCTCCTGTCTTTGTCCCAGCACCTGCCAACCTAGCAGTTTGAAAGCCAGAAATTGCTAGTAGATAAATAGGGACCACTTTGGTGGGAAGGTAACAGCGTTCCGTGCACTCCAGTGTCTAGTCACGCCTGCCACATGACCATGGAAATGTCTGCAGAAGCAGACAGTGCTGGCTCTTCGGCTTTGAAACAGAGATGAACACTTAACCCTAAAGTCAGATACGACTGGCTTTTGAGCAAGGGATACCTTTTCCTTTACCTTTAACAGAAGGATTAGACACAAATGTTGCCCTTTTATAGTCAATAGTGGAGGGAAAAATCTTTTCAGAATTTGAAAGGAAGGAAAGGTACAGGAAACAAACCCTTCTAAGAAAGATCTGCTAAGGATCTACATGAAGCAAAGTGCTGGGGAGGTTTCCCATTTCACAAGTTCTTATCACTTTCTGGTTATATTGTTTTCAGGTCATGGTTATGGTTCTGCCTTTCTTTGTTACAATCTGGGGAAGAACACTCCCACAGCTGACATTACAGCCGATCTCAGGGGAGGTTTAATTGTCCTCAACCTGACAGGAACAGGAACAAATATCTGAAGCAGACTGGAATGCCAGCCCCACCTGCCACCCCCCCCCCAAAAAAAAAAAAATTCACCCCAGGTTTTTTTGATGGGTTTAATTCTTTTTAAAAATTGTACTAAATTTTTTTAAAAACTCCAGAGAATTAAATACTCAAAACAGTTATAGGAAAACAACAGCATTCCAGCCATTAATTTAAGATTGAAAGCTCCTTTTGGTACATTAGTAGTGAGAAGCGGGAGGGCCTACATATAGTTACATCTTGAAAGACGCCAAGTGGGCAAATCTAGCCCTGGAGGATCCTTCCAGCCAAATCAAATAGGCACAAGGTTTTAAGTTCATATGGTAAAAATAGCTCCCAGCAAAATAGCATGTTTAAGACAAAGTGTTAATGCAATCGAGACTAAGTAATAAGGTGATAAACACTCTTGACTGTGCAGCTTTCCAAATCAAAATATGCCACTGGTGTTGCAGTATTACAGTATTTAGCAAGTTTCAGGTGGGGCTTGAAGGATCCTCCATTCCTCCTCCTTTCTCTTAAATAGACCCTTTTGTCATTTGTGCCTCATTAGCTGCCTTATTGCCTAGAGTCAAAATTAGAGGACAATTTTAACTTTAATAACATGACTTCATCTCATATCCACCATTGTTAAAGGCTCAAGAAACAAATATCCATGAAGACGTCAGTGCATTGGGTTGTGTATTTGGCTGTGAAGGTGCAGTAACCAAGAAGAATCAATATTTGGGTTGGGAGACGTTCAAGTTGCTTGCTTGGTTAGCAACACTAGGTTTCCAATTTTGGGTTGAGGTATATAATTAATGCTCTCAGTGGCCGCAACACTTAGCCCAGACCCATTTTATTTGGAGCCCAGATCAGAGCTGCTAATGAAATACAGCTGTAGAATAACCGCTGGCTGGCTGAAGCTATAGAGGTTCCCCAGAATTTATTCAGCTTTAATTCTTTTATGGTTATCCACCGAAAGCAGGACCAGCATCATTGAAACCATTCTGTGGGGCTCCTTCTTATGTTGGTTGCATCAAGTATGACGTTCTGTCTACGACGGGCTCATCAGAAGTTTGCTTATTTAGATGTAGCCACCGCCATCCAAGTCCTAGGAACAACACTGGACTACTGTTCAATTCAATGGATTGCACAATAGCCAACCAGGCCCTTATTTTTATTTTATTTTTTTGCATGGACACCAAACAAAACAAGCAAAGAGGGAAAGAGAACAAAAATGACAGAGAATGAACAGTACCCAAACAAAATAATAATAACATAAAATCAAATTTGACGGCATAGTAAAATGCCCCAGAAAATAAGTATAGTGTTACCTCGCTTAAAGAGCATAATGCGTTCCACAGGATTGCTCTTTAAGCAAGTTTGCTCTTTAAGTGAAACACCATTTGTTAGATATTTAAATGTCCTAGCGGCGGGAAAATCGCCGCTACCCATTGGTCAGTGGGCTGGGTCAAGCAGGGTATTTAATCCCCTGCTGACCCAGCCGTTGTTGTTGTTGTTACTGGCAGTCACAATAAACATACGTGTTGTTTGGTTCACCTTCAATGGCGTCCGTGTCCTCACTCCCGCGCAAGGATCTCCGGATCTAACACCATTGTAAATGACCAATTGTGACTTCGGGGGGGGGGGGGATTGTGAAACCCAATTTATTTGTAAAGCGAGTTACTCTCTAAGCGAGGCACTCTATATGTGAGGTTTTACTGTATTTGATTAAATAGCTATTAATTGAAATAGTTCAATGAATATATATGTTAACTTACAACCTTAAAGGTCACCTTATAATCTGTTCCTGCCCATATAAGTGCAATTTAATATGAGGAAATATTATCTTACTCTGTAATACATCATATGCTGCACTATATTCCTCTACTCATGTCATCACATTCTTATCTGCTTGGTGTATGTGTGTGTCTTTCTGATGGAAAGGTGCAATAAAAGTAAGTTGGAATTTTTTTTTTTAAAAAAAATGCACTGACATCTGAGGTTTGGGAATGAGCAGGGAGAAAGAGATGAGGTAGGAAAAGGCCAACTTTTCTGTCCTTGCTTTCCATTGTTAAATTACCAGGCAAATAACTACTCTGACTAAAATCGCAGAAAACACAGGAAGAATGAAAGTGGCACTAGGCTTCTGAGGTCATATTCCCTTTCCATCTTCTACACATGGGTGTGGTAGGTTTCCTGCTTCTCCCACTACTGTTCTAAATAGTGGGAAACAGGGAGGCCAGGAAAGAAAGGAAATATGTATCAGCATGGGACATGGGGACTTAGTGACACCTGTAAACTGAGATTGGATTCAAAAAGTGGCAGGTCAGAAGAAGGCTTTTTCCTGGGACGTCAGGTTGGAAAGAACTTTGAAGCATCGGTTGTGATTGGTGAATGGGTGGAGGGCACAGGTTCAAAACTATCAGTAGGGAAGCACCAGTAGAAACAAAAGTCTAAATTATTGTGGCAAATGAGACAAGAAATGATAGAGGGAAAGAACTTACTGGTTGAGGAACCCTGGGGACTTGTTTGGAGGCAGCACAATGTTATTGTTCAGAGCTGTTGCCTCAAAAGTCATCGTCCCAGTCATTGGGGGGGACTACCTGCACTCCCATCTAAAGCAGGTCTGCTTTCAAACTAAGGATGTGGAACATGCACCTTATTTTACACCTAAATTATTGCTTCTGTAAGGCTCCTCTGAGCTCTAATTGGTTTTGAAACAAGACACATATTTCCCTGTGTACCTTGGCTTAAACTATAAATGCTTGGGGAAAGTGCTTCCTGCTGCTGCATCTTGGGAAGTTAAAGAAAAAGCTGCAGGTGCTATTCTCTGTTGCACAGCCCCATTTGGATGGCAAGGAACTGGCTTACATGGGAGAACCGATGGGAGCCTTGAGGGTCTTCAAAAACAGCCAGAAGAAGCTGCATGTGGGCCACCTTGGAGTGATGGGTGCAAATAATGGGGTGTGGAGGGGACATCAGCGACATCAGCTATAAGACCCAAACATTAGCAGCTGTAGTATCACCTGATAAGCTATGTGGCCCCTATCTTTCTAGCTCATGGACTCTGGTCCCTGGTGGCACAAATTGTTCCATATCATAATGGAATATATAATAGAACATTATAAGAATGGTTCTAGGATAGAGGAGTGGGAGGCAGTGTGTACTCTCTGAGTCATATGCACCCCACCCCCCAGACAGGTTTGAAGGGTCCTGCACCCAGTGACCCCAGAGATACACTTTTTTTTTTGCAGGGAGGTGCAGGATATCTTGAACTCTTTGGAGAAGGAAGAAGAACCTAATATATTTTTAAAAAGAATTTGAACACTGGCCACTTCTTTTGTTGCTCTTCTTGTTAAATTATGATAATACAGTAATTGCAAGCCACCAACTCAATTATGACTTATGGTGACCCCTTTTTCAGGGTTTCCTCGGTAGAGAGTACTCAGAAATATTTTATCATTCCTTTGTTTTGGGGGCATCTACCCTGGGACTGCACAGCTTACCCATAACTACACAAGCTGGCTCTTATTCCAGGAGACATAGTGAGGAATTGAACTACGGTACCAACATCTGGCTCCATCAAGTCTATTCTGATAGGAAGAATAGTTTTGGCCATTTTGAAGCCCAGGGCAGCCTTTGCATGGTGCTTGAGTTGAAAAGGTGGGTGCCACACTTTGAACACTGCTTATTCCTGTTCAAGAACCATATGAGATCAAACTTTTGCACCCACCCATCCCCGTATCAGGTTTAAAGACAGCTGGAGGGAAGGGTACTTCTCTTGGTCCAGAGGTCTGACATCTAAACAGACCGTTGTTGCTAAGAGTTGTGACTGGTTGTGTGCCTTTTTTGAAATTTTTGTTACTATACAAGAATAAAGATATTAGAACAACTATAAACTTTTATTTAGCTTAAGGCTTTTACTAATGCAAACCATTGACATTTCACAAAAAAAGTAGAAACCTGTTAAGACTAAAACTTTTGTTTAAATGACTTCTTAATATCCTCATATTATAACGCAATAGTTAAGTACCATGCATAATAGGAACTTTTCTGCTGTTATTTATTTATTTATTTATTTATTTATTTATTGAGTGAGTGAGTGAGTGAGTGAGTGGGTGAGTGAGTGAGTGGGTGAGTGAGTGAGTGGGTGAGTGAGTTAATTAGTTAGTTAGTTAGAAAGAATATTTCTACTCTGTCCTATATAATGAGATCATAAAGTGGGGTATAACAAAAGTCATTTAAAACAATTTACAATAGTTTAAAACATATAAAACAATCTAAAACCATTAAAAACTGTTTAGTTAAAAAAGTTCCCACAAACCATTCAAGCCAAAACTCTTAAACTTCAAAGCTTTTAGTTAACAGGCAGGTTTTAATTTGTGGTCAAATTGGAATTAACCAGTAGAAGGTGATAATATTCAACAATCAAGTTGCCACAAATATTGCTGGAAATGTGCAGCTTGGTATTATATTCATTTTAGATTACTGTGACATATGTGTTATTACCAACAACAGCTTTGTGGTTGGCCACTGCATATAAAGTAGCCATGTGCCATGCAGTTTATAACACACATCCATCATTTCAACATTGGACTTCTTATTCTCCTTTTTTCTGTTGCTCTGGGTTACTCACAAGCAATGCCTGTTTGCTGCGTTCAAGAGTTTGGGAGACAAAGGTGTCATGAAAAAAATCCTTCATGTGCTGCCTTCTTGGAAACAAACACTGCCACCCTCTTGCAATTTTGGGACTATAAAAAAGGTTGAAATACTATTCACTGTTTTCATTTATTTATTTATTTATTTATTTATTTGAAACTGTGTGTTAAAAAAATATTCACTCTGTGACTCTATGTCACTTCCATCTTTCCGAGGTCAGTAAAATGAGGACCCAACATGATGGGGGCAAAATGGTAATTAACTTGTGAACTGCCTAGAGCAGAGGTGCCCAAACTTTTCAGGCTTCTGGCCAGTCACATGGTTCAGTGGGCCGGTCACGTGGTCCCTCCCACTGGAAGCGGAAGTAAAATGTGACTTGCAATCTGTTTTCAAACAGGATGAGATAGATTTTAGGCTGCCATGTTCTCTGCTTAAACCAGGGGTGTCCAAACTATGGCCCACGGTCCGGTCCCGGCCCCCAACACCAATTCATCCAGCCTGCACCACCCTTGTTGCCTTTGTCATGTTTTATTTCCAGGAGCAACGAGGGCAACACAGACTGGATGAATTGGTGTCGGGGGCCAGATTTGACCCATGAGCCATAGTTTGGACACCCCTTGCCTAGAGAGTGCACTAAGTGTTACGGGGTGTATATAAGTGTGATTGCTTTGCTTTATGTTCAAGATTTTTCTTAGGAAGACATGTCAAGGCCAAGGGAGACATTTAAAATAAAGGATGGAATGGCAAAGCAGAATTCCACTTCTGCATGTAGATGGACTGGTTGCAGTCTCCTGCTTATGAATGTCTTCTAGGCAAAACCTTTATCTCTAGAAAATCCCAGACAGGAAATCCTTCAAAATGATACACAGGCATTAGTCATATCATTGAGGAGACCATACAGTACTTTCCTATCAGGGAAGGGCAAATCCTTTGTTTTCCCACACGTCACCTTTTCTTTCCCTCACATCGGAATATTTAAAATTCTTTCTGTTGAACATATGAAAAAAGTCTGATTTTTAAAAAAATGAACCAGACTAAATGAACCCATCTTAACTTACTGCTGCACTTCCTAACCACAGGGCTTATTTCCCCAGAGTGCATACAATTTGCACATTTCATTAAACTTGTTTTGACTAATTGCTATTTACATAAACACACCACTCGGTTACCATCTTATATGCATCACTTGGGAGAGAATTATCCCCCCTGCTTGTGTGCGGTGAACACTGAGGTACTCATGCTTGCATCTTTACAGTTACATTTCTTCTGGTACCACAGAATGCTCATTCAGGCTTCCAGCTCCTTCAGAATATTAGGGATGGCGTCGATGAGGGAAACTGCCTACTGTCTAAATCTGAACAGTGACATTTCTTCCCAAGGGTAGTCAAGCATTTTGTACAAGCTCATAAACCAGGTTATATAATGCTGATAAACTGAAGATACCCTGATAGTACCTCTTCTCCTGCTGGCTAATGGATCTGTCTCGGCCATTCACTTTGTGCAACTGAGCTTGTATCATCTTCCGCCTCTTATTTCTGGCTGCTTTTTTGGAGGCAGCGTCGGTAGCCATGTGATTCAGCCGGTCTGTGTCCTGCTTGCCGTCTCGTCCTAAATTCCATCCTCTTGTCTAATGCCAAGTAGACAAAAATGCTGGCATTCAGTTTCCTGGCACTCCTCTGGAGGGGTATGGGAAAAATATTTCACCTCACAATTGCAGCATGCATGCGGATCAGTTATTAGGTCACTGATGCGATGTCAGACCAACAAACCCCCTCCCCCAGCATTGTGCTTGTGTGTTATGATGGGTGTTGATGTACAACACAGGTGAATAGGGAGGGGACCACAGGCAGGAGAAACTGGAGCTGTTTTTTTTAAAGCACAGTCAGAGAAGTTGCAAGATGAGCCCTCTTGGCTAGGCGTTTGCCATTTCAGACCCTTGACTGGTGATTATACCAGCAGAAAAAGAACAGACAGGTCATTCTGCACCCCTGCATGATTTCTCATTTGCAACTGCAGAGTAGCAAAAGATAAGTTCAGTTCAGGTGATAGTCACATAGACTCAATTATCCAGAAAATAATAATAATCCTGGAAGAGGATTCTATTTTCTAGAGCTGCAAATAATTAAAATGGACTGCCTGACAGGCCAGAGTTCTTTTGCCTGTTTTATCTGCCATTGTTATTCTTTGTTTGCTCACTATTTTTGAGAGGAAGCCACATGACATTATTGCCAAAGAACTGCAACTTTCAGTTCTCTTCTGGGTTGTTTTAAAGCCAGGGAATGACCCAGGTAACATGCCTTCAGGCTGAGCTCTTTACTTTGGTTAGTATGTCTGAGAAAAGGGTTTCTCCTTTTCTCAGGATGGAGACACTCATTGGCCTGACTACCCCTTCTTTTTCTTTTGGTCTTAGAGAAGGGGTAACAGAATTGTGCCTTCTTCCCTAATTCTTGGCATAGGGAATGGCAAGGCTGCTGCTTGGCAGCATGATTTGTAACAAATAACACATTACAAGAAATGCATATTTTCTGCTATTGCAACATTTTCCTTCCAGACATACCATATCTTCAAAGCACCTTGCCCAAGCATTAGAAATGAAGTCCATGTTTACCACCCAAGAGAACTGTAACTAGGGTGGGGTGAAGGACTAGAACTTTGATCCAGGGTGCCAAAATTTGGAGGGCATAACATTTAGAGGTGACAAAATTTTCCAACACTCCTTTGGAAAGATTGTCCAACTTCTTAACAAATTAAAATAAAATGGAGGCAAATGGATAGAATCAAGAAAACAAAGATGCAGAAAGTGAAAAGAAAAGAGTAAAGGAGTGAAGTGTTACATTTATTTTAATGCTTGTATTCTTTTCACATCATAAATTACAAAGTTTATTTGAGGGTGTGTTTTACGGTGTTTGCCCTGGGCACCAAAACTGCTAGTTACAGCTCTGTTTCTAACTGACTGTGGTCTGCCTGCCCTCATCCATCTTGAATATGAAGATACTGATGCCGTTTTAAAGTTATAACAAAAAAAGAAGCCACTTTAATATAAACTCTTTCAGGGCAGCATTTTGACTCAGTTTCAACTACCGGTATTTACAGTCAGGGTTTACTGATAGATACTTCAAAATCCCCAAGTCCTTTGAAATGGGGGAACTGTTATGCATCTTCAATTTTTTCAGAAAATAGGACACATTTCAGGGCAAGTAGCATTGAGGGAAGAGAATGTCTGTCTATCTGTCTCTTAGTTTTAAAGCCTGGATACCTTAAATCAGTGCAAAAATGTTTGCATGTGTCTAGTGGTGATACAGCATGGCTTCATTTAAAACCCAGGAGCAGTGAAGCACCAGGACACTCTTTCATGAGCTTTCTTGTTGAACAAACCTCAGAAGAAAAGTCTCCTTGTCAGTTGAAATTTTATTATTATTATTATTATTATTATTATTATTATTATTATTATTATTATTATTATTATTATTATTATTATTATTATTATTATTATTATTATTATTATTTAGATTTATATGCCGCCCTACTTGGCAAAACCCAACTCAGGGCGGCTTACAACATAAAATCGAATACAATACAATATAACAGATCAACAGTACAAAATCACAGCATCCCACAATACAGCGCAACAAAATAAATATAAACATAATATAATCAAAATACAGTCCGTAACAATATTCAGTACAAATAGACAGTAAACAATATATTCACAATACGGTTCATACCCAATATGAAAAATATAACAATATCATAACAAAATAATAATAGTAATGTAATAGCAATTAAATATCATAAAAATACAATAATATAATGCAATAAACAGCAGAATAACTACACATAAATCAACATTGTCCTCAACCTGCCGTGGCTTTCACAAGTCCCAGAAGAAACAAAGGAAACTTCCCAGTGTCTTATGTATGCTGGAAGTAAAGCTATATGGGATATGAATTCCTAGCAAAAATGGAAGGAAGCCTAGTAATTTTTGCAGCCGTTGGCTGCCACCAAAAGAGCTCCCTCCTGGCTCTGGTTACACCATTTACCCAGATTTTGTTTACCCTTTTTTACCCTCTTTATTAAATTGCCCTGGAAATTTTTCACTCAATAAAGTTGCAAGGGCTGTTGTTAGCAGCCAATTACAATATCTAGGATGGGGGGAAGTGGGAATTTTGAATCTTTAAAAAGGGATGGAATTGGTTGGAACATAGCAGGAGTTCTCTTTTTATTCCCGTTTATGCTGCCTGTGCCTCCATCTTGGATCCTTTTTCCCCTTTGATTTTGGTGATGTTCCCCCACCTACATTGCTTTGGATTATTTTTATTATTGCTGTCAGGCAGTCTGTCTTTACCATCATGCCTCCTTGGGATTTTTAAAAATTCTCCTTGATTTCTTTGGGGAATTCCACCTCCTCCCAGCTGTCCATTCTTTCTTTGATTAATTATTTATTTATTTTTATATTAATTTTGCTGGCTGGCTGCTTTTGTGCTGGACAAAAGGCAAATAAGAGAAGAGAAGTGACACAGAGAAGAGAAATATCTCCACATTCTAGTTGACTTAGGTTGGGTGACCATTAATTGTACTATTTGGTCTTTATTTACTTGTTTGGTTTTCTTGGTTTTTGGAAGAGGTGGATGTATGTGGTTTGTCCTTCTGTTTCTCCCCCCTCTCTACATGTGTGTGTGTTTGTGTGTGTGTTCATTTACTATATATTATGTTAAGCTGTATATTTTGGTGGGGTTTAGGCCCGGGGTTCTTCTGTCTGGTGGCTAGATACATTGTTGCCTACATTTGTAGTAGATTGATTTGTTGTTATGTTGCTTGTGTTTTTCTGGAGCAGTTTTAATGGGTTTTTAAGGGGTTTTCCCCCACTAGAAAATAATTGATGGGGAAAACAAAAAGAAATGACCCACAAGAGATGGTGCCTTTTATGAAATACAGAAGGACCAGTGTGTGAAAAACACAACAATGAAAAGAGGCACCCATTAAGGGTGCCTGAAATGAACCTGAAATGAATGGTTAGTAAGTAAGTAAGTAAGTAAGTAAGTAAGTAAGTAAGTAAGTAAGTAAGTAAGTAAGTAAGTAATACACACACCTCTAGTTTCAGAATGTTGTTGTTGTTGTTCAGTCACACAGTCAATTCTGACCCTTTGCGACCCCATGGACCACCGCCGTCCAGGCACTTCTGTCCTCCACCATCCTCCTCAATCTGCCCAGCTCTGTGCCTATTGCATCTACAATACCATCTAGCCATCTCATTTTTGGCCGCCCCCTTCTTCTTTTGCCCTCCACCTTTCCCTGGCATCAAGGCTTTCTCAAGTGAATCCTCTCTTCTCATTTGGTGTCCAAAGTACTCTAGCTTCATCTTTACTATCTGACCTTCTAAGGAGCAATCAGGGTTGATTTCTTCTACGATTGACCTATTTGTTCTCCTCACTGTCCAGGGGATTCTCAAAACTCTCTTCCAACACCACATCTCAAAGACATTTATTCTTCTGTGCTCAGCTTTCCTAATGGTCCAGCTCTAACAACCATACATTGCCACTGGGCATACCATTGCTTTGACTAGATGAATTTTTGTTTGCACTTTTAACTATGTTCCTCAGATTTCTCATAGCTTATCTCCCAAGCATCAGTTGCCTTTTTATTTCATGACTGCAATCACCATCTGTAGTTATCTTGGATCCTAAGAAAGTAAAGTCTATCACTGCTTCTACTTCTTCCCCATCTATTTTCCAGGGACTGATAGGGCCTGTTGCCATTATCTTTGTTTTCTTTATATTGAGTCTCAAGCCAGCTTTTGCACTGTTCTTTCAACCTAATCAGGAACTTTTTAAGGTCTTGCTCACTTTCTGCCATTAGGGTGGTATCATCTGCGTATCTCAAATTGTTGATGTTTCTTCCAACAATTTTGATCCCAAATTGTGATTCATCCATCCCTGTACTGCACATTATGTGCTCTGTGTATAAGTTGAATAAGCAGGGTGATAAAATGCAGCCTTGTCTTACTCCTTTTCCTATTCCAAACCACTCTGTCATTCCGTATTCTGTCCTAACTGTTGCTTCTTTACTCATGTACAGATTTCTCTTGAGGCATTATAAGGTGTTCTGGTATTCCCAACTCTTTAATTACTTGCCACATTATGTTGTGGTCCACGCAGTCGAAGGCCTTGGTGTAGTCAATGAAACAGAAGCAGACTTGTTTCTGAAATTCCTTTGTTTTCTCCATGATCCAACGTATTTCCCCTACCTCTTCGGAACCCAGCCTGCACTTCTGGTAATTCTCTCTCCATGTGCTGCTGAAGTCTATCCTGTATTATCTTGAGCATAACTTTGCTAGCATGTAGGATGAGCAAAATTGTTCGATAATTTGAACATTCTTTGGCATTACCCTTTTTAGGGATTGGAACGTATACCGATCTTTTCCAATCCTGTGGCCACTGTTTTGTTTTCCAAATCTACTGGCATATAGAATGCAATAATTTGATTCCATTATCTTTTAGGGCTTTGAAAAATTCAACTGGGATACCATCATCTCCACTAGCTTTGTTGTTTGCAGTGCTTTTTAGGGCCTTTCTGACTTTACTCTCTAGGATGTCTGGCTCCAGTTCAATGTTCTCCTCATTGTGATTATCAGGGGTGTTGAGTTCCTTTTTGTATAGTTCCTCTGTGTACCCTTGCCATCTTGTCTTTATCTCTTCTGCATCAGCTAACTCCTTGTCATTTTTGTCCCTCATCCTGGTCATTTTTGCTTTAAATGTTCCCTTGATTTTCCCAATCTTTTTGAAAAGCTATCTAGTCCTACCCCTTATGTTGTTTTCCTCTATTTCTTTGCACTGTTCATTTAGGTAGGTTTCCTTATCTCTCCTTGATTTTCTTTGAAATTCTGTATTCAATTGATTGATTTTTTTCCCTTCCTCCTTTGCCTTTTGCATTCATTTCCTCTGCTATTTTAAAAGTTTCATCAGACAACCACTTTGCTTTCTTATGCTTCTTTTCTTGTGGCATGGTTTCCCTTGCTGATTCTTTTGCATGATAAAACCAGGAGGCCTGTTGCACAGCTTCACATTATTCACCAGTTACGTCTCCTCCTAGATCAGGACTCCTTGCTCATGGTCACACACTCTCTGGTCCCCTTCAGACATGACTATTGCAATGCACTCTACATTAGGCTGCCCTTGATGACCATTCGGAGGCTGCAACTGGTCCAGAATACAGCTGCTCGGGTGGTGATGGGGTGTGGGCATTACGCATGTGACTCACCACTGCTGCGGGAGCTGCACTGGTTGACAGTGTGCCTCTGGGTGTAATTCAAGGTGCTGGTAATTATCTTTAAAGCCCTACATGATAATGGGCCAGAATACTTAAGAGACTGTGTCACCTCGAGAACATCTGTACGTCCCACCAAAGCAGACCAGAGAGGCTCTCTCATTGTGCCATTCGCTAGAGAGGCTTGTCTCTCTAGCAACAGAAGTTGTCTGCTCTGGCCCTATGGAATCTCTGGCCAATTGAGCTGCATCGCCAGACAGAGTTGCTGCCCTTCAGGAAAGGACTAAAAACCTGGCTGGCAAAGCAGGTGTGGGGCACCAGCAATGTGGTGACCCCTGCCTACTGGCTGATTTAGTAAGAACACTCTCTCCCTCTTTTAATCTGTTTTAATCTGTATGGGTTGTGGTAATTTTTGGTAGCAGTTTTAATGGGGGTTTCATTGGTTTTAAAATGTGATATTGGTTTTCTTTTCTGTGAGCCACCCAGAGTCTTCTGAGTTGGGTGGCAATATAAATCAGAAAAATAAAATAAATAAATAAAATAAATAAAAAGTAACAACTCTGGCAGTTGTTTCTAAGGCATATTCATGATATTTTATTCCTTTACTAATAGGGCTATTTTGTGCATTGATATTGGAACAGCAGATTGAATTCCACTTGGCTTCCATTGAAATAAATATGAAGCCAGTAATCATTGGAGTTCCCCTGATTTCAACAGAAAATAATTGCAAGCAGCTTATTGCCCCATGGCTGAGCCATTGGCGACAATCAGGGATGAGCTGAGAGAGAAACTAGTAGAGGGGAACTGTGCCAAGCAATCCCTAGGGACAAAGCCAGAAGTCAGAACAGGAGAGTTACCCAAGGCAAAAGGACTAATCAAGGGGCCTGTCAGGGACAAAGAAATAAGCAAAAGATGCAGAAACAGCAGATAATTTGTGCTGCTCAGGTAAGACTCAACCAGAACAGGGAGTTCCTTAGGCACCTTCCTGCTTAGGATGGTCCAATGGCCAGCCTGCATACATGAAGTCAATCTAGAACCCAAAGGCACATCATTGTCTAATTTAGGAATACAGATCCCTCCAGATACTGTTGGATTCCATTTGCTTTCAGTCTCAGCCAACATGTAATCACATCTAGATCTGGCTTGGAAGGGTGACTTTACAATGCCTTTCCCCCTTGTTTACGCCATACCTCCCTGAGAAATAAAGCTGACAAGCCCAATAAATGTTTTCCTGCATTTGGCTGAAAGTGTATAACTTAGGGACAGTCGAGAACACTGAAACAGAATCAGTGCAAACGATACCCTTAAAGAAGAAGCACTAGAGAGAGACAAGAAAACAAAAGCAGAAGTCTCAAGCATGGCATCAGCCACTTCCTAAATGCCTGCTCCCACGAGGGATAGTCTGATTTACAAGGAGAAAGATGTCTCTATTTTTAACAGCCCTGATGCTCCAGTGCCCTCTGTGAAACCTTCAAGGTTTCCTGCCACAACCCTCAGCCCTCCAAGCCTGGTTTATCCTGGCACTTGATCTGATATGCCGCCAAGCACCTTTGTTTGCTGTAGTGGGAGAACAATCTTGGAATGTGTTTGTCATTTCTATTGTTTTGGAAAGGAAGAACTGACCTCAACCCCTGGAGTGCCCCCACCCCACCCTCCCGTCCTGCCCACTGTTTTCTTCTGACTTCTCACTCTGTTTGATGGCTATTTTTGTGTCTGTTTGACTAAGAGGAAAAACCAATATATGAACAAGGCTTCCCAATGCCACGTTTGGGATTCTTGTTGCAGGAGCAGATGCTGCTGCAAGGATGTTTCCTCATAGTAAAACCGCTGACTGTGCAATCATGGCATGCTTACACAGAAGTAAGTCTCATTGGCTGAAATCCTGTTGTAAGCCACAACTAGAGGAGGCCTATTAAGTCAGTGGAGGAGTCAATGGGCCTACTCTAGTTACCAAGTACTACAAGGAATTTCAGCCACTGAGTTCAATGAATTCAATTCAGTGTGTACAGGTTGTGTATACTCACACATTGCTCTAAATAGGATTACAATCCAAAATGCTGAAACTTAACCCCTTGGTTGCCTTATTAGGAAGTAGGAGATTAATAACCCAGAAGAGAACGGTTACTTTTTTGAACTGCAATTTCCTGAACAGCCCAGGCAATTATATCACAGAACAGTAACTTTTTCTCTGAATGCTTGATCTTGTGTTACTTTGTGTCACTGAATACTTACCATCCTAGGAGCCGTCACCAAGAGTTATGCCTTAACATGCTTTTAAAGCCTATTTAGACCTTTTATTTAAAATGTCTCAATGGTGCACCTTAATTAACAATATTCATAATACAGTAATACCTCGGATAACGCTAAAATCACATAACGTTAAGTAATCTGGGGAGGAGAATTGGATTGAATAACGTTAAGGTCCTATGGGATGTATCGGATAACAACCGCTAAAGCCTGTGCGGTTACAATGTATCTCTATGGAGCTTTAACGTTATCCGATACATCCCATAGGATTTTAACATGCATCAGATAACACTAAAAATCGGATAACACCAAGACTTGTGGAACCAAGTCTCAGCATTATCCGAGGTATTACTGTAGTTTATAACATAATGGAAAAGAACAACAAAATAGAATAGTTGCAAGGTATTGTTACAAGTAGTAGAAAACCATCTTGGAAGATATAAATATGCTGATGATTTTAAACAAAACAAATTTTAAAAGTCTGTGAAGATAAGAACCTCAGAATCTAAAAGAATGAACCAGCCTCACAAGACATAGAGTCACTAGAATTAGGAGAACACAGGACTTGGTTTGATGGGTATTTATTCCATTATATGGTGTGTTGTGTGGGCAGGTTGGCTCACTCTTTTTTCCAGTGATCAGATGACCTGATTGCTAAAGTGGACCAATCCATCCCCAAATAGCTACAGCCAGCACCTTCTTGAGCACCCTAAAAAATATACAACTCTTGTAATTATCATTCATGTTCAGAAAACGTTAGTGGACACCACTTCAGAAATGGACAAAGTGCACACACACACCCCACATGCTCCATGCCTCCACTTCCCCTAAAGATATATTTTACCTCTGAAAAGGGTGTGTATACCAAAACAACTCATTTGTACCCCCCAAATAAAACTAGAAATTGACTTCCAATTCTAGATTTGATTAGTTATTTAACTGTTTTCTCACTGTTTTTGTACAGACACAGTTTGTGAGAGAAGAGAGAAAAACTGGATCCTGGACCTTCAAATGTAGAGACACCATGAGGTAGCAAGTGAGACCCATGCTCCTGAAGGAACCACCAGCGTCGAAAAACTTCACAACCAAACTCCTCCTTCCCCTCTTCCTTGCTGTTCTCCAATGCTGAGCCAAACCCCTCAGTCAATGAGCAGGGAAAAGAACAAGGAGAATAAGCAGCAGTGTCTGCTCAACTTACCTTCTTCCTCTGAGCAAAGTATGGATTGGTCATATACATTGACCAGAGGATATGCAATTTAACAGCAACAGCTTGAGGAAGAAGTAAGGTTACTTGAGAAGACTTCTGAGGTCATCTTTTCAGAGGCACTTGAAACTGACAGCCATCCCTGTTAGAGTTAATGACAGTTTCTGTTCAATAATGACATTTCTTGGAGATAATGTCTTGGAATTCCTCACCATACAAGGCATATGTGAAAAGAGGAGAAGGACAAAGACCCTGAGGCAGACCCAGAGGAAGGTGGAGAGATAACATCATAGAAATATTACAAGAACTCCAAATAACAGCAGTGGATGCATCTAGAAGTGCCAGAACAAGAACATTGTATCTCCCTCAACACCCAAAGGGATTTAAAAAAATAAGAAGAGTAAAAATAAATCATAAATTGCAAGGGATGAGTTTTCATGAACTACATCCAGATGCGTGAGTTCTAGACTAATGGTTATACTCATAAAAAAGGAAATCTAAATTCTACATAAAAGAGTAGCAGAGAAGAAAAATGAACCTAGCTATAGTAATAAAAGCAAGGCTGGGTCACTTCCCAGTTTATATGGAACATTTCATATTGTGCTGCTTGATGGTACAGTATTTGGAGAAGTATTATAGTAACTATAACATTTTGTGGAGGAACACATTCTGAATCCTGTGGAAAAGCCCACAGGGAATATCATATTTTGTATAAAACTTCATCAAATTAATATTTTAGGAACATTTACAGAATAACAGAGCAAGCATGTTGTAGCATGGCTAGAAGTAAGGAGAAATGCCAAGAGATGTTCTGACAGTGGCAGTTACATAGGAAAGCAGAAACCAAGTGATTTCTCAATAATGATACAGTACTTCAGTCTAAGTGTTATATATGTCTAAATGCAGAAAAAAACCACATCAGTTTCATAATGCTGCACAGATCTAGCTCCTGCTGTCTTTATATATGGTCAGAAACTGCATATTTAATAACTCTGTCATTCACAGAAAACCCCTATCATGTTGCACAAATTTGACAAAAACAGCATAAACATTTTTTTAAAAAAGCACTCCAATTCTGGCTATACCATTAAAAATCTAGGAGCTTCTCTGTTATCTAAAACAAATTTACCTCAAAGATCTTGCTCAATATATCAGCAGAGAAGAATGAGCTTTCATCTTCCATAATTTGGTGCAGTTTGATTCTCAAGTAGAGATCCTCATGTGAACTGATTTAAGGAGCAGGAAGAAGTCAAAAATACGGTACTTGTCAGGAAGGTAAGATAAAGCTGTGCTATATAGCATTACAAATACCGAGCTGTCCACAGGGTCATAGCCAGGAATCTAGATGTGGGTGGGTGAATATTTTTTCAGGATGGGCAACAATGTAGGGCATGGGGTAGCAGGGTGGGTGTTGCCCACCCTGAGTTCAAACTCCCAGCTGCTCATCTCTCCCCCTCCCACCGCCACTTCAGCCCTAGCTGTCCATTCTCTTCCCCCAACCATTTCCTCCTTGCACTTGTTGACAGCTAAGTCCCAAATGATGTCCTTATTTTTAACTTGCAAAAATCATATTCTTTACTAATAGTTACCATTAAGTTCTGAATTATGTTCTGTGGTGCAAGAACTTCATCCATGCATTTTCTCTTTATGTTTTGAGAATGAGCTATCCAATCCATGGTTTTACATACAGATGTGAGGTTTAACTCCTGTTCATCTCCAGATACAGCCAGGAAACCTATCAACAGTTAGTGTAGCTAGCGCTGGCAGGCTGGACTGGAGGCATAAGGCGGCCACCTATACTTGAGCAGCAGATCTAAATGAATTGAGAATGGTTTCAAAATGGTTTGATTTTGCTTGATTTTGTAGTAGTTTTCCTTCCTATAGAAGAAACCTATTCATGTGCACTTTCATGTAGAAACTCAAAAGGGAAAAGTTTTTAAATCCGAAACTGACTGCTAAAAAGTCTGTACCACTGGTCAGTTGTTTGTTCCAAAACAGCTCACTATTATGCTACCTTCTGAGCAAAACACAAAGGCATCTATTCCTGAAATTCAGGGGTGATGCCCTGCCTGTCGCTGATGGCTCAAATACTTCAGCCATCAAATGAGAAGAGAGGAATCACTGGAGAAGGTCCTGATGCTGGGAAAGATTGAAAGCAAAAGGAGAAGGGGGTACAGAGGATGCAATGGGCAGACAGTATCATTGATGCGGTTGGTATGGATCTGGGCAGACCCTGGAGGATGGCATATGACAGAGGAGCCTGGCATGCTGTGGTCCATGGGGCCGCATAGGATCGGACTCAACTGCGCAACTGAACAACCTTCCTGTCATGTTACATGTGCTGTCAGTGCTGCTGCTGCTGCTGTTGTTATTATTTCGTGTCAGAAATTATTCTGGGTTGAAATGATTTATGTGGAAGAAACTCCACTGAGGGAATGCCCAAATGAGGCTCCTTTCATGTCCCCAATATCTGGGAGAGAGACAAGTGCTCAATCTGTCATGCAGTATCTGGGTCTCAAACTTCTGACTTGCCAGCCTTCCAGCTAACAAGGCAAGCTTCTTATGCACTGACCCCCTGCTACTGGTTATCTCTGAAAGCTTGGGGAACAACCCCATTCCTAGTCTTCCAACCCACCCCCACATGCTATTAAGTATTCTGCAAAAAAAAAAAAAAAAAAAGCTGGCCTACGGGAGGGCTGCATGGGGGTGGGGTTTCCTGAGTTTCTTCTACCACATTCAATATTCCTCCCTGAATTTTTGTCCTTAAAGCTAAACATTTTTGCTAGCTGTTATGCAGGTCTGGCCTACATTGGACTGGGTGAATCAAGCACCTCAGGTGGTTGACGTGGGTATACAGCAAGGATAGCCCCTCCAGCAATTTCTCCTGAGCCTCTGAGTCATTCGCCTCTCTTGGAGGACAAGAGGGCTCTGGGTGCCAGATAGCTCTGTCCTCAGGCATGGAGATGCTTTCTAGCTGCCAGTGCTAAAGTGAAAATCTCTTGCCATCCCAGCTGGTTTCTCTCAAAGCTCGTATTGCTTTTTAAAATTAATTCACTGCTATTAGTCATGATAGTGTGTTTGAAAAGTGATCATTGCTTACTACAGTGTTATTACTTGTTACATTGCCTTTTTTATTTTGCTTTATTTTGGTTTTTTCCCTTCTATAAAGCCAGAAAAAATGGTGCAAGGCATGAAAAAAAATCATGTCACAATGCCTCTTAACCTGCCATTTTAAATGTAACTTTTGTAAGTAACTACAAAGCATTATTCATTATACAAACTTTTACAAATAACTACAAAACATTACTCATTATACCAACAGCTTCATCTCACTTGTTGTGTTGCTTTTGAAACATAGTTTCATTATCCCTTTTGTTCTCTCTAATCAGGAACTTTGCTGGTTCTAGGCCCATGATGGAGAACCTTGGCACTCCAGATGTTCTTGAACTTCAATTTCCAGAAGCCCAGATCAACAGGAGTGCTGACATGGGCTTCTGGTAATTGAAGTCCAAGAACACCTGGAGTGCCAAGGTTAGCCATCACTGTTCTAGGTGAATTGTAACTCAATACTTCAAGCTCTGGTTTCTGCAACCAAAGTAGACACTGATGTAATTTTGTCCTTTGCATCTTGTGACAAACATTGTAGGAGATCTCTACAGATACACTGCAATGTCTTCGGGTATTCTGATTATCTCAGGTAAACTGGAAATGGCAGATTAAAGGCACAGCAAGGATAAGGGAAACCAACCAACAAGAACCAAAATGCTATGCATAAAGATGAAACTAAACTGTAATCCCCCACACATGCACACAGGTGAGTGTATATATAAAATGAAAAAGCTGTCAAGCCATCTGGTCAATTTGATACCATAAAATAAAATGAGAGCATAAAAAGGTCCATGTCAACACCCTGTTGCTCCAGAGGCACATTATTATAGCATATTGATATTTTCAGGGAGGAAAGTTTATATATCCTTGTGAACAGAGACACTGAAAAGTCACCATGATCATTTTTGGAATACCGTAGTTATCCTGTAAGCTTTCACTCTAAATGGCTAGCAATAAATATAACACTGGCAAAAAGGACTGGAGAGAAGTGAATTTTTTACTCTGGTTGAAGAAATTATTTCAGTACTCTAGAGGACCATTGCCATCTTCCTATTGGTTTATGGTGATGTCATAGTTATGACATTAATGCATCTTAATGGGTTTTCCTTGTTATTCATACATTCCATTTCACACAGGCATTTCTAACAGGAGACAACAATTACAAAGCAGATGGATAAGCTCATTTGGGCTTTATCCTTGTGCTTTAAATGCTACCAACCATTCTAGGCATTCCAACTTCTCATTTTATATAGTACCTTTAAAAAATATTGTTCTGCAGGTCTGGGGAAGTTTTCAAGCTATGTATTAATGGAAGTTTTCCAAACAGGTTGAGGCAATCAGCTAGTAACAATTTTCACGGCATGTGAATAATATAGAGCCAAAATATATACTAACTGTTAAGTATGCTTGATATTTTATATCTAAGTTGATAGGCCTTTCTTTTTTGCTTTCATTTCATGTTGTTCTGTATACTAGAGGCTCAAACACAGACATTTGAATCTTCTTTTGTGTCTAGGTCAGACTTTAAACTGCCAAAATGAAGCCACTTTTTGGTGAATTCATTCCATAGTTTATTTTGCCTGACCTAGGGTGAGAAAGATTAGCCAGCACAACAGGTTTTCCATTCAATAAATGACCTCTTATCCAGCTATGTGGCATTCTGTCTAGTCTTCCTCTTGTTACCTAAAAATCACCAACCCCTTTTTCTCCCTCACAGGTAAACCTGCAAGCACTGGAGCTGCTTTTCTGAAGTCAAAAGTTCTTCTACTGGTGGAGCCCCCCAAGAACCATAGAGATTTAAAATTCAGGCAAAAATAAAAATGGTTTATTGACAATGTATTTAATCAACAGAGGCCTGCTGCTGTTCAAAAACAGAATGGCCTGCTACAGAAACCTACAGAAACCTTTGGCCTGCTACAGAAACCTACACATGAGCTTCCCCACTAATTTGTTCAGGGAGAGGTGCTTCCCAACATCACAAAGACATTTTATACATTCCTACTAATCTTAACATCTAATCCTATCATCTATTGTTACAATACAGTTTTTACAATGGAACAATAACCTAGCAGCAGGCTTTTCTTCCATAGGTAAATAAGTCAACTTCAAGTTACAATGATAACTTTTCATGTATATACAGTAGTTGCATTAGAAAAAAAAAAAGATTACCGTACAACACTGTTTCCAAAATGCTGGTGTTTGGACTTCAATTCCCAGAAGCTTAAGTCAATTCCCCAAAGCACTGATCAGTCAATATACTGGCTTAGGCTTCTGGGAACTGAAGTCCAAACACCAGCATTTGGGAAACACTGCCGTACAACAATCCAGGAAAAGATAGAAGGAGGTGTTGTGGTGACAAGTCAATACAGTAATTAATGGCAGTGACATTGTTGAGTGTTTCCCCAATGAACATGCTTGGCTTGAGGACAATCATCATCAATGACAACTTTGGAGTTGACTTTGAGCCACTTGGCTCTACTGAGGTGGGCTTGAGTTTAAAGAAAAATATTTTAGAAGGTTCCTGCTTTGGAAATACAAAATATAACATGTTAGAATCATTTAAAACTATTTTTAGTGATTTTGGGACATTTAATTGCAACCGCTAATTGAGGTATCAATCAGGTATCAAAGGGTTAAATTTGTCATGCCTGTGGCCAAGCATGACTCAAAAGACAGAAAAACTGCATTTTAACTCAAACCACAATTACTTTTAAGTCATTTAAAAGCCTAATTTTGCTTTGCCGCTGCAGTCACGCTTGACTTTCAGGCAGAAGAAGAAGCAGGGAGAAAACCATTTTCAAAAGCCCACACTTTAAAAGTTGAAGCCAATCGAGAGTAATGAACTTTTACTGCCTTACTCTCGAGGAGACCTTCCCCCTTCACTCTGAAAATTTTCCTAATATTTTTCGGTTGTGGTGCTAGCAAGGAATAATTAAAAAACATCTCTTCCTTTGATCCTGATTGAATCATTCAACTGGATACATTGTAACAAGCACCCAGTCTTTGCTGTCTTTTGAAGCACCCAGTCTTTGCTGTCTTTTGAATGGATTGTCATTCATAAATAAGCTCTTGAGTCAATTGAGGATGCTGTAGCAATCTACTCTCATAGAGAATCATTGTAGCGTCTACTCCTATTCAAGTGAATGGGAGTTTCAGATTGCAATAGCGATCTTTTGAAAAATGATTAAAAATAGATCTTTGCAGTTATTTACCTGCAAAGTGTTGTGAATGAGTGTGTGTCAGTGTAGTGTTTGGTGTGTATGGAAGCCTAACCTTGAAGTGGATTGCAAAGTAAAATAATGAGAGAGAAGGATTTTTTATTGAAAATAAAAGTATAAGAAAATAATAAAAATTGTAATTTCAGATTTGAGGTAACACTCTCCCAAAGAACTTGGGAAAATTGGATATTTTTAAATTATTATTTTCAGGAACATTAAAACTCAATTGTACCCCAGTAATTAAGTGGGTACTGGGATTCAGGTGACACTACCATTGCCTGAATCACTGAATAAATGAGCAGATTAATTAATAAAAGAATGGATTATGTTGATGTCAAAGGAACCAAGCTGAAGAGGAGTGAGGTAGGCAGTGATAAAGTAAATATGGACATAATATGTAAGATTAACTGAATGAGGGTTAGTCCCTTGTGTACCCTAGGATTAAAATTTTACATCTTAAAATTGAAATAAAGGAAACTAATCCAGTGGTTCATTATGTATGTAGGGATAAGAAAGAAGCTCCTCCCTAATTATAAAGCAATCCAGTATTATGGAAGACTAGAGAAAAAAATGGCAAAGTGACCATGATTTTTTCTGTCCCAGCAGGCTTCATTAAGCTTTTCTGCATTCAGAAAGGAAGAGAATTGAAGCAAGTACATTAGAACAGGCACCCTACCCACCCACCGTTTTTAGGTGGAGGTGTTTCCACAGTGAGTTGCGGAAAGAACATAAAAAAGTTAGACTACAGGAAATTTCTAGCCTATGGAGTCAAAACTTTTCTAGGCAGGATCCTAATATAGCCCATGGTCCAGATCCAGCCCATGGGCCATAGTTTGGACATCCCTTGTTTAAGCAGAGAAAATGGCATTTTAAAATCTATCTCATCCTGTTGCAAAACAGATTGCAAGGTGTGTTTTACTTCCGCTTCCAGTGGGAGAAACCACATGACCGGCCCACTGCCCGCTGAGCCATGTGACCAGTCCAATGAACCACATGACCAGCCCAGGGCCCAAAAAGTTTGGGCACCTCTGGTATAAAACGTTAGTTAACTAAGCTTTAAAATAACATTGTTCAGTTGCATCTTTCATTATTTTTATATACCCTTAAAAATTAATACGAGATAAGAATTTTCTTCAAAATCAGTCAGGAAAAAAATCACACTAATGTCGGGGGGGGGGGAATCTCACCCACTGTCAGTTTTAATATACTGCTGCTTATTTAATATGTAGACTCATTTTTTGTCACCGAGGGTATGAGATGATTGTGCCTCCTGCTTTGTGTTGCAGCTTACTGTATTATATATTTTGGGAATTCTTTTCCTTTTCAAACAGAAGATATCACCACTTCTTTGATAAAGAGCATTATTTCCACAGCTGCCTGGTTACCCTGCTCTTTCTTTTCTTTTTGTAATCTTCATCCTGTATATACAGTTTGGGATTTTTCCCTATCTAGCCAGGAAAACTAATTTTCCCTTGGGTGTGTTATTTTCATTTTCAAGGCTGATAAGGTAGTCCCAACAGAAGGAAGTGTGGTTTCAACCTTCCAGAGTTGGATTAACTTCGTGTTGAATCCACAATTGCTCTTGCAGATTACCTGCAGAATTGGCCTCAGTGTAAATTTTAAAACACATACCCTAGCCTAGTGATGACAAACCTTGGCACTCCATTGTTCTGGATCTTCAATTCCCAGAAGCCCTGATCAGCAGAAGTGCTGACTTGGGCTTCTGGTAATTTAAGTCCAAAACCACCTGGAGTGCCAAGGTTTGCCATCGCTGCGCCTAGACTGAAAGTGTATTACATTATTTTTAACTAATGCAAGATTTTGGGATGGAACAGGGGCCATGATTGATAAGAGAGTTGACAGTTGGTGTCCTGTTTAATATTTGTGCAAGACACCCTTGCTGCAGAAACTGCTACAGTAATCTGATGAGATGCTGGTCGTTTACCTGGTCATTCATGATGAGGACATTGTCAGCTCATTGTAGCAGCTTCCATATTTCAAACTCCACAGGGATATAAATATTGAAAGGATACTGAGTCCACAACAATCTATTTTCCCTGATTAAAGAGAAAGTGGTAGTGCTCACTGTTGGGTCAATCACAAAGTCTTCTTTCCAAGAAGCAACATAGAATGCTTATTGGTTGGTAATGATGCAATCATGAAACCTTTTCCCCTCAGGCTCAGAGTGTTTTACATAACAAGTCCATAACCAACACACACACCTCTTTACCTTATTGTTGCTGTTGTTGTTTTCTGGAAGGCTCCAAATAATGAAGAAATAGGCTGGTGCTAAGCGTACAGTTTATAAAAGTTATTTTTAAGAGTAGAGGTTTATTATATTATTTTTAAGGCAAGAGGCAGCTCACGTTTTTCTTGTCATTGCCAGGGACATGGGAGGAGAAACATAGAAAGCATGGTGTTTATCTTTAAAAGGGTCTGTCTATTAAGAGATGAAACAATACCTTGCTCCATTTCCCCCCAACTTCTCCAAAAGTGCAAAACAGAGTGACTGTGTCTTGTTTCACTTCATGTGGGGTGTTTATTGAAGTTAGAAAACCATGGTTTTCTCATACTGCTGCAGACAACACCTAATGACCAGCTAGATTGGCAGACACAGATTCCATAGAAATTGTCCTTGAACTACAGATTTTCAGACTGTTTGGAATTGGTCAAGTTCCAGTGAAAAACAGGAGAAATAGTCAATGCATGAGAGTATGGTTACTCGTCCGGTTTTGGGAGAAATTCAGAACAAAAAGCTGATTAGCTAATTGGTTAATGTCCTTTCCTTCTTATCCCAAGGCTATGTGGAGTACCTAAGAACAGTAGGTAGGAGTCATTCTCATCACATTTTGATGGATGGCCAAAATGTCCTCATGAATCTAGCCAGAGTATCAATTCCTGGCCAATTCTGAGAGTTCGAGGGCACTTTAGGACTTTAACTTACATGAGTTTCAGTATGTCACTCTTCTACTGATAACCTCTGTGTATTCTTAAAAGGCAATTAGTTCAAAATCCAGGGATGACATGCAAGATTTCAATGCACCCCACTGACAGACATCAATTTAATTTTTCTAAAAAGATAAATCCCGGTGGTCTCTCATTATATGTCATGTGAACATTTCTGCCACTGTTTGCTCAGTGATGTCATAAAGCAGGGCGAATGGCTCCTCAAGAGGGCTGAACTTCTCTTCAAATGCTCAAATAACTGGATGAGTGTTCCAGGTTGGAGGGGGGGGGGCTCTAGGACCATAGCTGAATCTCGCTAAGGCTTTTTAAAGGATCCATATAAATGTACTATCTTTCTATCTACATATGCAACCTTCACCAGCTTCCTCAGACTCCTAATTTTGGGACTATTATGATAATTTTTTAGCTGTACTGCCCCTTGCATAACTGGTGGCAGTTGAAGCCAGTGGCGCAGAAGCTCCTATCATTTCAGTGTTTAGATACTGAGAGGCAGATCCAGTCTCTTCAGGGCAGATTTCGGAGCCTTTCTTTCCCCTCTGGAAAAAGGTCTTTTCCATGTTAGATGCTATTCTTCTATTAAAAAGAAAATAATGCAAAGCTAAACCCAGAATCTATGATTACTGAAAGCAAGGAGAGAAGCATTAGCATGGAAGGAAAACCTCAGCCTTCTTTACTAGGACACTCTCCTGCCAATGTGTCAGGAAGTTCTTCCACCACTATTCTTGACTCTTCCTGATAACCTGTGTACTGTTAAAAGGCAATTAGTTCAAAATCTGGGGATGATAGCTTCTCTCTTTTGTCTTGCTTTTGTCACTAATTGTCTACCCTCAAATCCTCTGTTAATAGTTAACCTTTTTTCTTCTTCCTGCTACTGCTGCAATATTTGCTATTTAGACAAGTCATGAAATGTCCTTGCACCAATCTGGGCAAAAAAGTGACTTCACCCTTCATTAAGTCTCTGTTGCTTAAGTGAGGAGAATTGCCCTGATGAAGAATCCCCCCCCCCCCCGTCATGGAATGGAGAAGCAGGATGAGTAGAGTGTTAATCTCCAGAAGGTCTGATGAAAAGAGCAGCAAAGAGGAGAGATAAGGATTATGTATTGTCACTATGGGAATAGCAGAGATGTGCTCTGTATTCCTGGTCATAGAATGAAGTTGTTATACAGAGATTGGCTACCTTCTCCTTCCTACCGGAAAGAAATGAGTCATTTGGGATAGCACTCCCTAAAGCATGCCTTCTAGCTGTGTTGTTTTATGCTTGCTTTTCTATGTAATGAAGCAAGTTGCCATCTTAAGCTATCATTTATTCATGGCATGACCTCAAAATCCCTTTTCCTTACATGAAAAACAACAAGTGCACTTGGGAACAGCAGACTTCACAGGAAAGCCAACCACTCCCCCCCCCCGCCCACCTCTTTCCCTACATATTGCTTGCATTGTGTCAAAATGGGGAGAATGAAGCTCGCAAGTGATCTTCATGTGTTTCTATTTATGGTGCCCAGAGCAGTTAAACAGAGCAATAAGCAAGAGCTGGGATTAATCCAAAAGACACTAGCAAGGAAAAGGACAAGTCAAATCATGACTTTATATTGTTTCCCAATGTCTTCTTGTCTCAATTGCCACAAATATATACAGTATTTAAAGCCATTAGAAGTTGAGGCATCATGTAACGAAAGGAAATGGTTTGAGATGGCCACAGCAGGAGCACAGCTGTAGCAATGGAACAAATTGGGGAGGGAAGGAAATATTGGCTAAATAGCACAATTGTGTCAAGAGCACTCAGACTTAGTTTCTACACATAGATTTGAGCTTCTCTGCTAAAGAAGGAAGTGGTGCTGGATGGCTGCCACATTGTTTGCTGACTCATTTGTTGTCTCCTGAAATCTGAGCTAGCAAACTTTCTTAAGAAAGAAAGATTGTGCTTGCGTTCACTTCTGCATTGATGACAGCCAGGTAGGAAATGCCAGGTCCTTCCTGCTTTCTTTCCGCCACCTCCCTCTACATGTCTGCTTTCCTGGAGCTCAGCTCCCAACTGTGGGCTCACAGATTCCCATGAAGCACAATAATGAATACTAAGAATAAAAATTAACGGCTGATTCCTGTAAATCCCTTACAAATAAGGCTCTTTTCATGACATTTTCTTCATGGCATGGAGGTTGCCACAAAATACATTTTATAACTCTTGATCATGCTTAGTAGAAGCTTGTCAGAAAGAACAATGGTTTACAAACATTTGCTTGCCCTTAGTTTTTGTATAGTCCTTCACCAATTGAATAATGAACACAAGAAAGAACTGGGCTTTGATGATTTATTTATTTTTGCTCTTAAAGGGCCAGGGAACTGTTTAACACTCTATAACAGGGGTGCCCAAACTTTTCTCACCAGGGGCCTGACCATGTCTCCTCAGTCAGCTGAGCAGGCCAGTCATGTGTTTCCTCCCAGCAGTGATGGCACGTGAATTCGCACAGCCTTTCTGAGCAGTTTTGCCTCCTCCGCTGCTTCCCATGACTCTGGGAGTGAGGGAAGCACATTTTTTGCCACATTTTAATTTTTCCCTGCCACATTTTTGTGGCACTTTGGTGTGAAAACGGCAGCAAATTTGGCACTTCTGGCAGTGGCAGGGCATTTCCAGTGGTGGGAGCAATCGCAATCCGCCCCATGGGCTGCATGAATTGGCACCATGTGCTGGATCCAGCCCATGGGTCACAGTTTGGGCAACCCCGCTCTTTAAAGTCTCCTGTCCATCCACTTCGAAGAGGCAGAAATTCAGACAGAGCAGCTCTTGCTTTAACCAGCAGGAAGGCTGACTTTTCTTCCTATCTTCTTTTGCTGACCTTTTTAATATCAAAAGATACAGGGTCATTTTTTAAACATACAGGCAACATGTTCTTAGAGCTTTGCTTTGGGGCCTATTTAGCTTTTCTTCCTTAATTTACCTACCCCAAGAAAAGGATTTGGAAATTGTAAAAAAGCTTTCTAATCTGCATTCTGAGGAGCAAACATGACACCATTAGTTTATCTGAAGGGGTTAAAGCAGGGATTTCCAAATGATGGCCTGTAGGCCAGCCCCAGGTCACAGCACCATCTCATCTTGCCCGCTGCCACAGCTGCACCCAGAAGTGGAAGTGGGAATGTTTATGACAGGTGAAAAACACATATCTGCATGCGTAAATGTGTTTATGTCAGCCGTAAATGCACTCGTGGCTGTCATAAATTCAGAAGCGGGCATATTTACTTTCATTTCCAGGGAGCATGGTCCAGCGCACTCAGCTGTCTGGGGGGGGGGGTCATGGTCAAGCCCGTGGCGTAAAAAGGTTGGGAACCCCTGGGTTAAAGGGTGTATATGCTTCTTTCTTGTATATGTTGCAGTCACCCACACTTTTGCTTTATCATTTCATTAAGCTCAAAACATTCATTCAAAATATTCTGACACAGAGGGAGTGTAACCACAATCCATCTGTTCTGGGTTTTGCCCTTCCCTACCAATCAGACCATGTGCTCATCTTTGGTATTTTCTAGCACTGAGTAATTCTATACCATGGAAGCTGCTGTTGGAATGTTTGTGTAGTGTATTATATTTAAATTTCCATTTTAAAAAGCCAGTAAATTCAATTAATGAAAAAGCCTCCAATTTATGATATGACATTCCACAATTCAAAACACCAGAGAATGGCCAGCAGGAGGTAGGATACCAAGCATTACATAGGAAAGGCTAGTTTGAATATTGACAACACCAATGGCAACAGTCAAGATGACCCACTGGATATCCTTCTGTGCTCATTATAATTCATAAAGAAATACCAAGCAAGGGGAAATGCCAGAAGCTGATTCCTTTTTTCTTCAGTTGACCACTTCTCACCCTAGCAAAATACAATTACTATGTCTGTTTTTCATCAAACCCACTTGGTACCATTGTTTGGGGAACAAAGCAATCCAAATAGAGTGGAACCTCATATTACAAGCACCCCCTATAGCGAAAAAAATCACATAACGGATAGTTTAAAAAAGGGTGCCCTGCATAGATTTTTCCTATGGGAAAAATTGTACAACAATATTCAGTGGGAAAAACCACTTAGCGAAAAAATTCATTGTATGATTTTTTTTCATAGGAAAAAAATTGTACAGTGAAAAAATTGCATAGAGAACAGACCCATAGAATAAATTAAAATCGTTATATGGGGTTTTACTGTACCAAGAAGAAGTGCTGGTGTACATCTTTATACTATGGAAGTCATATGAATTTAGAGTGCCTCTACTCCATGCGTAGCACTGCCAGCTGCTTATATTGGAAAACAAGTATCAGCCATGTTCTTTTATATTCAGTAGCACCAATGTTCTTTTATATTCAAGAGTGAAGCACAGCACATCTAAGTTTAGATACAAGTCTAAAGGAAAAGTATATATAACTGTTGCCGAACCTGGTTTTAAATCTTCTCAGGTGTGTGCATTCTGTGGGTCTTTCTTTCAAAAATATTTACTGGGGATTTACTTGAACCTTTGTAAAAGATGTAAAATAGCTTGAATTAGAGCATTTACTTGGCTGTAGATTAATTGCTGATTTATTGCTCTATTGCAAGGTTGATGGAGCAGCAAATAATGCCAACTGTTTCCTAAACCTCTTCTTTAATACCGGAATGTATTAATCATCTGCTTGCATTTGAAACATTCATAGTATTTCAACTTCAAAAATGGGAGCAGCAGCAAATATCAAGTTGAGCTGGTACCTCGCTTCACCAAAAAGAAAAGTTCTTAATGCAGATTAGAAGACAGAAATAAGACATCTATCCTCTGACTCTATAATACTGTATTCAGGATCTGAAATGTGACATCAAATCACTTTCTCCATACACACTGGCACTGAGTTCAAAGGCCATTTCACACATAAGTATAATAGATTTCATGGATAGATAAGCACCTATCAATTGATTCCCGAAAAACAGAGATTTCATTAGAGCTGTTTATCATCATCCATATTTTTAATTTAATTAATATTAATTAATATTTTTCAAATAATAGAGAACTTGTCAAAACAACAACAACAACCCTGTGTTTGGATGATGAATGGTTACTTGGTTGATCCATGTTTCACATGTCAGGTTGACATGGTGGAAATTTTGGCTGGCCCTCTTCCAGCTGTCATGCAATTATGTTGAGAAGAACCTGTGTGAAGAGCTTATATATTGGAAACAAAAGGCATATTGGTTCTTGATCTCTTCACAATTTCCTTTTTTAAAGATTAATACTGTCTTTGATGTTTTCCACTGAGCTAGGATAGTTCCATGTAGTATGTATTTAGTGAACAAGCATGTCGGGACTTTCTGCAGTGTTTCTGCACTTTCCTCTATAGTTTCTATGGTGATTCTATCAATTCCAGGAGGCTTTCCTAACTTGGTCTGCTTCAGGGCATACTGCACCTCGCTGATTAGTACTTCTGGTAACACTTCCTTAGTTGGTGTGATCCTCGGTTCTTAAACTCTAACTTTGGATTCAAAGAGATTAGTGTAGAAGTCCTTAACCATTTCCCCTCATTTCTGATCTTCTCCTTATTCTCTTACCTTTCTCATTTTACATGCAGGCAATCGTTCATGGTATTGGGACAGGTCTTTCTTGCATCTTCTAATGCTCCTTCTTTGTTTAGCTACTTCCATGAGTCTTTTTCTTCTGTACGCTTCATGGTCTTCTTGGAGCTTTCTTCAAAGTAGATGATATAGCAGGCAATATTGCAGTGTCCAAACGACGGCCCGTGGACCCAATTAGGCCTGCACATATCATTAATCCAGCTGAGGCTGAGAAACCTCTCTGGACTGCCCCCCATCCACCCCCACTGCCTGACATAGGAATACGTCACCTACAGTGGCGGCGGCTGCAGTGGTGGCAGCAGCGGCGGCAGCGGTGATTGGGCTTTGCACTTGCTGGTCCGAGCCAGCTTCAGAAACCTTTTCTAAGATGGATCACTGTGTTGGAGGAATTTTCTGAGGCTTCTCCATTTCAAAATCCATGGCACTGGGAGAGTCCCTTGGCGTGCCAAGGCTGATGTCAGCATGGTGCACCAAGGGACTCTCCCAGCATCATGGAGTTTGAACTGGAGAAGCCTCAGAAAATTCCTCCAACATGGCAATCCATGTTGGAAAAGGCTTCTGAAACTCTGGGACCAAGTGGTGGGTGCTCACACCAGTAAGAGCGAAGCCTGATCGCCGCCATCACAAATGTCAAAACAGTCAGCAGCAGGAGCAGCTGCGTTTCAGTGGTGGGACTGGCCCACAGATGCAAAAGTTTGGGCACCACTGTTCTAGATCATTAGAGTGATCTCTTTGCATTTCTTTTCTTTTCATAAGTAATTGCCTAGTCTCCTTGGAAATTCTGTTTTGGGAGTGATTTCTAGCAGCAACTTCCACCTTTTTAACACAGTCGTTGATCTGGCTGATGATAAGTTCATACTCTATTTTCTCCAGCTCTTCTTGAAGGAGATTGGAATCAATGACAGGCCTTTCTTTGGGGATTTTGGTGGCTTTCACTTTACTTTCTACTTTCTCATCAAATATGATTTTAGCACAAATGAGAAAATGGTCACTACTACATGTTGATTCAGTCATTACCCCCTTTAACACAGGAAGTGACCATCTTCTATTAACTATAATAGCAGCTCCCCACATGGCTTAGCGGTTAAGACACTGAGCTTGGAGACTGGAAGGTTGGGTTTCAATACCTGAGGGCTGCACTTGGGGACATGAAAGGAGCCTCATTTGGTCATCCCCTGAACAGAGTTTCTCTAGCAAAAATCATTTCAACCCAGAGTAATCTCTGACACAAAATTATTATTAATAACTATAATGTAGTCAATTACATTTTTTGTTCTTGCATTTGGTGAGACCCAGGTCCATATCCTTGCTTCCTTCTTCTCAAAAAAGGAGTTACCAATACAAAGGTGATGGGCTTCACAAAAAGCCACCAAGCAATCTTCAGATTCATTTCTTTTTCCTACACAATGACAGCCCAAGTGGAAATTAATTTCCCTACTGCATCCAACCACTGCATTGAAATCCCCCATGACAATAGTGTAGCCAGTCTTACATCTATTGAGTACCTCTTCAAGTTCTTCATAGAATTCTTTAATATCTTCTTCTGTATAAGATGAGGTAGGGACATACACCTGTATGACATTTAATTTCAGTGACCTTGATAACTTCATTTTTAAGATAGCAATTCTTGGAGTCTTTATGTTGACTTCCTATATAAACTGCACAAAGTTGTGAGAGATGATACATCCAACTCCTCCCACATGTTGATTGTTGTTCTTAGCTTCAAGATGTATCTCATCTCCATTTGCCCAGGTAACATATAAGGCTTTTCATTGTTTTGTTTCTGCAATTCTGAGGATGTCACACTTTATTTTCAGTTTTTTGTCCATAAGCAGGTTGAGGTGTGCTTGATTGCTAATAGTACATGTCGTATAAGTGCAAATGTTGATCATCGTCCGTTTCCAAGATTTTAGCAGCCTCTCACCACTTGGAGGTCATACCACTACTGTAACAGGCCTGTGTTTTCAATGCTCCTTTAGCCATTTTCACATGACAACACAGCTGGCTGGGCTCACGTTGAAGTTGGCCATATTAGAGCAACGCGCTGGCCAGGTGCATTGCCAAGTAAATGGTTAATAATTTGAGGAAAGAGGGCCTTGGGAGTGAGGAGCAACATTTTGTGAATGTGTGTGTGTATATTACACTCTCTTTCTTTTTGGCTCCCTGTTCTTTTGTGTGTGTATCACTCTCTTTCTCTTTGACTGTGTATGCCAAAACTATCTAACGATTCTAGGGGAGCCTTCTTACCCTTACTCAGATGGTTCCTCACAGGATGGCAACCATTTTTAAATAGTTAACTGATGAAAAAGGAGTCAGCTTCTGGGAGTTTCCCTTGCTTAGTGTCTCTTTGTGAACAGTAGTGAGCACAAGAGGGTATACATAGACCAGGGTTCCTCAGACTCTTGAGGGGCTGGACTGGTAGTCTCCCCACTGCTGCCACTGCCTTTGGTGGTGGTGGCGACCACCCCAACCCCACCACACACCCCCAAAGCCCCCCTCCCCTGCTTACTGGCCTGGAGGAGCTGCATTGCGTGGGTGAAAGAAAGCCCCCCGTGGCAACCAGAAATGCAACCGTGGCTGCTACCACCACTGCTGCCTCAATCCTTGTCTCCTCCTCTTGGTTTGACGTGTCACAAATGACGCTCCATAGCAGGGCAGATATTGGAAGTGGAAGCGGCGGCTGAAACAAGGGGGTGGACTGGATGAAATGGTGCCATGGGCCGGATCTAGCCTGCATGTGGTAGGTTGAGGATCCCTGGCATAGACCATCTTGACTGCTGCCATTGGTATTGTCATCATTCAGAATGGCCTTTGCTATGTAAAACTTTACTTCATTTTTCTGCTGACAACAAAGGCAAGATGTTGCATGGCAATATCAAGTCATTTCATGGATCATGGTTAGAGAAGCACAATATCCCACAAGGGATTTTCTGAAGCACTAATTTAAAAATGACTGGGTATCACATTTTAGTTACTAGAGTAATCTTACCCACCATGACATAATTCTTTGAGTTTCAAAACTAGATGGTATCCTGGATGTATGACTCTTCCTTCACTGTACCTATAAAAGCAATGTGGAGAGAACCTTATCTGTTGAGGATAAATAATTCTGGCCACACATAATTTACTGAACTATTTTTCTGTAATAGCACAAGAATAAGTCAGATGAATGTTTTTATATTGAATATATTAAAATCACAATTCTATTACATTTTTGGTTGCATGTTTGTTGATAACAGAGATTTTAAAAATATTTTTTCCTGGACAAATCCTTGGCTATGTTGAATATGAAAAAAATCTCACTTGTCCCCTGCTCAGATGCACTGTTACAAAAGCTCTGTTCTTTGGCATTTCAAATGTTACATTAAGTTCTATGTATCTAAACTTTGGGCAAAACCATAACAAAGTACCTCTCCCCCCGCTTTTGTTTCTTTTTCTTAGATTAACAATAAGGGTCCTTGAGTCTTAGGTTCCAAGGCTCCCAGGCTCCCCAAGCAAACTTGTGCCATGAGATTCATCCTTACCAGCAGTGTGCAGGAACCCTCATCAAGAAGTGTTGCAGCCCCAGGGAAAGCCATCCCTTCTTCCAGGTCCATAAGAGGGAAGCCTCTCTCTCTGTCCTGTCAGTTTGCCCTTATATTTTAGCTGATTTATCATTCCTCCCCTGCCTTGGTCCTCAATAAATGTGGACTCTAGTTCCTGGAACACTCTGTTGATGTAGCCAATGGTGAGAGATTCTGAGAGGCCAACTACCTCTGGTGACCCACAAGCTGGGGAACCACTGGTTAAAGCCTTTCATTACCTACATATCTGATGATCACTGGTATCTCAGTAAGATGGATAACAGTAAAACAATAAGGAACATAACAGCATCCTATTTTTTTAAAAAATAAATGTATAGCACAATATAATCAGATGTGCATTGGCTTTGGCATCATGATAGGAATCTGGGAGATTGCTTTATTTTATTTATTTATTTATTTATTTATTTATTTATTTATTGTTCATACTTCTATGCCACCCTCCTCAAGAAGTGACTCAGGGTGGATAACAATAGCAATTTTTGTTGTTGTTCAGTTGCACAGTCAATTCCGACCCTCTGCGACCCCATGGACCACTGCCTGCCAGGCACTCCTGTCCTCCAGTACGGTCTACTCTATTACCATAGCAGGACAACCTGGCCAGACTGGCATAAATCCCTCTTGAATCCATCTTGAAGAAGGGCAGCAGTTTCATCAATACTGGCTTGGAGGTGATGAAGACTTTGTGTGCCAAAAGGGCTCAGGACCAGAGAGTGACTCATAGAACTGGATCAGTGGTGTGGTATCATGCTGTGATGCAGAAGGTAGATGAAAGGCTGCTCCATTATATTTTCAGGACTTCATGGCTGATTGCTATGATGATCACCTATAATTGGATTTGGATACAGTAGAAGAACAATTGCTTTTAATCATTGGCAAGGATACCTAAGGTTGATAGGAGTTGCAGTCTAAGAACATCTGGAGGTCACAGTTTGGCTGTCCCTGGTTAAATGAAAGGATGACACTGAACAGCAGAAATATCTAGGCATGAGAAAGACCAGAGAAGAATTTGTCGCTGTTTCCAGGCTAAATCACAATTGGAAAAAGCAATTGGTGAATTCACAATAACAACTCTATTAGAACTGCAGAGGAACAGGTTAATCAGAGGTTACCAAAAAGTTTTTAGAAAGATAACTAAGAGCTTAGGGTTTATTCTATTTGTCTTAGCAAATGTAGCACTTGAATTTCATTAGCGAATTTTATACATGCTTTAAATGATGTTTTATTTTGTAAAGGCCTATAGCCATGAACAATAAAGATTGATTGATTGAGGCTAAATCACAGTTGGGAAAAGAAACTGCTGAATTCACAATAAAAACTGCATAGCCTTAAGGTTACTGTGCTATAGTAATGGAGTAGACTGTACAGCCGAGTGTTGGGCAGTAGTAAATAATAACCTGACTCTGTAAACGGGCCAACAGCTAAGGTGGATGAGCCCTTTTAGGTGGGGTGATGGCCCCCTCAGTGGAAGAGATGCCATTGGAAACCATCATATCAGGCACAACAGCAAAATGAGCGGAGGTGGAAGCACTTCACTATTCTGATTCCAAATGGTCATGGAAGCAGAAGAGGCCATGCCAGGTGGACTGACTGTGAAGGTGCACCTTTTTCATATCCTCAAGGCTGCAGCAGTCCGTTACAGTTCCAATGTTAAATCCTGCATGTCTCATTCATATGGGCCACAGGAGATGTCTGCGTGATCATAGTGTGAAGGTCACTTCATGGCAAGCTGCGATCGGCCTTAAAGAAATTTACGCCATGGCATTTTACTGTTCGTTGCGAAAATGATTTCCAGGAAAAATGTATACCTCCATACGAGTAGCAGCTGACGACGACAAAAGCAAATTACTGTAATTAATGAGCTACTGCTCATGTGCCTGACTGTCTGCCACATGACCAGATAAAGTTTCACCCATTAAAACAAAGATCTGTTGTGTTTTGTTCAAAAAGATGCTGACATTAATAAACAGTGTTTGTTAATATCAGCTGGCTAGGAAAAAGCATGATGTGACTCTAAGAGCTGGACATTCATTGAATTGCCAGAGTTCCCTAAAACCAACCCATGCTATATTTCTACTCCTCTCAAACCTGCATCTGAGAAGGCAAAGGAATTTGTTGTTGTTCAGTTGCACAGTCGATTCCGACCCTCTGCGACCCCATGGACCATTGTCTGCCAGGCACCTCTGTCCTCCACCATCCTCCTCAACTCGCTCAGTTCTGTGCCCATTGTCTCTACAATACCATCTAACCATCTCATTTTTGGCCACCCCCTTTTTCTTTTGCCCTCCACCTTTCCCAGCATCAAGGCCTTCTCAAGTGAATCCTCTCTTCTCATTTGATGTCCAAAGTACCTTAGCTTCATCTTTACAATTTTACTTTCCAAGGAGCATTCTGGGTTGATTTCTTCTAAGATCGACCTATTTGTTCTCCTTGCTGTCCAGGGGACCCTCAAAACTCTCCTCCAACACCACATCTCAAAGGCATCTATTCTTCTGCGCTCAAAATAATGCATTGCTAGATAAACCAGAGACCTTATTTAATATGACTGTTTTGTATGTGGAATGCATTGATATTAATGGTAAGATGTGTAAGAACTGTAAGTTTGTGTTGCAGGCATAGTTTGTTTAGAAAAGAACAACACTGTTTTCCTCCTTGCCCCTTCTTCCTCTGTGTGTAGGATAAATGCAAAACTGCCAAAATGAAGGCACCTTTTGGTGAGTTAATTCTGCAGTTCCCTTCACCTGACACAGTGTGAGAAAGATTAGCTGGCAACACAAATTATCTTAGAGGAGGCTCTTTCAGTGTACCCCTCTTTCCCCCTTAAAACAACAACTCTAATTCTTTAACATTTAAAACAAATCTTTTTACAGTACTTTTCTAAATGGAGAACTCAAAAACTTTCAGGTGTTCATGGGGTTTTAATTACCCCTGTATTCTCTGCCCACCAAGTGCTGCTAGATTTTGGCTTGGCTTGACTCTGTGCAGTGAATCTAAAAGTTTGAAAGCTGAAAGTAGACTTGCCTCATTACCACTTTTTTAAAGTATTGTTTTCACCATCCCACCACAAATTATCTCCTGCAAATAGCGAGGGTAAAGTATATCTCTGCACACCTGATGTTGTACTCAAGTAGTGCCCTTGACTTGGAAAGATGAAAGAAGTGATTCCATTTATCTCCACTGATGGCACAGGATTCCAGCAGGCTCTGGTTCTAATAAAAAGTGGGAGAGGGAAAGGCAATACTGTCTTAAAATTCTGTATGGTGCAAAATTCTTTCTCTGTAGTCAACGGGTTATCTAGGATTTTAAAAGCTAGGCATCTAGCTGACGTCAAAGACATTCTTGAACTTGGAAGACTTTCTTCAATCAACTTTTTCATGATACTACTAGTGCAGTCTAATTACTTTAAAATGGAAATGGCCAAAATTGCATTACTATAAATTGATGTTGGCCTTTGCTTAATAAACCATGTTTGTAAAAACTGGATAGAAGTAAAAGCTTATTCCCAGAAAGCTACAATGATAAGCAGTTCTGCTGATGTTGTCTTAACTGGCTATAGTTGATTGATGACTGTTAATATGACCTGAAGTGGGCGGAAATGCTCCAGCTTCTAACTCCTCCTATTATTGTGCTCCTTATGAAATAATTTTTGTGAGAAGGGCTAGAATCCTTAGCTCTTCAAGTCAAATGGAGCTTTATTTCAATCTTTTGATACCAGTAAAATGGTTTTTCTGGTTTTTTTATTTGAAAATTAGAAACAAACCTCTTCTTTTGACCTCTTTCTTTATTTTTCATTTCTTGTGAAATCCAGTGGAGAATCATACAATTCAGTCCATACAATCATATCAGTGATATTATGTTTGGAGTAAAATATGCTGCAGCTCCTTCCGAATTACAACAATGATTTAAACAACTCCTGGACATTGGGAAGGAGATTCAGAATTACTATTTTTCCCAAAAAAATATTTGGACAGTCTCCTTGGCAGGTTAACCAATCCTGACCAACAGTCTAGTTCAGGGATTCTCAACCTGCAGCCATTTAATGTGCCCCCCTCCAACACACCAGGAAGTGCCATGTGCTGGAGGAAGGGCAAAATGGCTGTCCGGCCCCTGAAGCTGTCTGAGGGAGCATGACTCAGCCCCCAGCTTTAAAAGGTTGAGAACTCCTGGTCTAGCTACTAAGCTCTTTGATCCCATTTGTGCCTGTGTGCCAGTCAGCCTCTGACTCCTTTATTCAAAAGTCCTTACATATAGGTTGATATGGCAAAGAAATATTGGGAATTGTGTTTACTGAGAAGCTGTTCCTTATACCACATATATAAATCTCTTTTGAAACATTTAGTTGTGGTTTGTGAATGAAAGGGCAGCCTAAATTGAGAAGAACCCCACCACCACCACAATAAATAAATAAATAAAAATAAATAAATTCTACCAGGCAATGTTAGTAGTCATTTTGGTATCTAGGCATCATGTCCCAGCCACTCTGTAATGAGGAATAGATACCAGCTCCACATTGAAAATGGAGGAAAAAAATGTAGTGTAGCCTCTAAAGAGAGAGAAAATTTCTGCCTTTTCTTTTTTTTAAAGGGAGACAGAATAGGGCAGTGTTTCCCAATTAGTGGTACGCGTACCCCCAGAGGTACGCGAGATTGCATCAAAGGGTACGCGCAGCAATCTCTTAACTAAAATATTAAATCCTTAAAAAATAATAATGGAATAACAATTGCCAAAAAATTATTCAATTTATTTAAACGATCAGTAGGTAAGTCAATCGTATGCATCAAGCGCTTTCTCCTGTGGCGGCAGTTTTCCCCGTGCCTCCCACGTCTCGCGTCACCCGATCGCGGTCGCCCCCGTTCCCGCCTATTTGCTCGTCATTGTCAATGTGCACATTTGTCACATTAATGAAACATGTGTTCTCTGTCATTAGAATGTCTTTTGATGATAATAAATATAAAATACACCTGATTTCATTTTTTTATTTAACGTTCCTGCAATAAGGGGTACACGATATTTAACGTTCCTGCAATAAGGGGTACGCAAGTTTGAGGTCTTTCTTGAAGTGGTACGTAGAAAAAACTAATTGGGAACCACTGGAATAGGGCATGGAAGTTTTCACTGTCCTCTAAATTTTAGTGCCATCAGACAAAGTCTCAGTTGCTCTACCATAACTACAGCCCTCTTTCACTGTCCTTTAGATTATGCTCCAAGAAAATTAGTTTGCTCTAATTGTTCATGCTATGTAACATCTGTGTCACTTGTACTACATATGGTGGAGAAATGTGGAATTAACAGCTTAAACAGCTGCACAGCAGTGCCAAACTTTCTATCTATTTAATTACTAGGAACTTGGGACCATTACATCTCATATGTAGTCATAATAATGATCTTACAAAATCTCTTTCAGACTAGGCTTCAGGACTCAGAAATGACAGGTCGAGTGTGGGGACACAGTAATGTAGATTCCCATCCAGGATGGCTGATTTAAGGGCAGCCATCCCCCCCCCCAACCTGGTATCGGTACCTGTTATTACTTGTTTTATCTGTTTTACTGTTTTAATGTTTTAAATTTTTTTTTTATGAATTTATGAATTTTTAAGGTTTTATATATTGTCTGTTTTTAGATTACCTATTGTGGTAATTCATTCTGTAAGCCGCCCAGAGTCGGGTCTTCCTGCGTGGGGCGGGGTATTAAATGCGAATAATAATAATAATAATAATAATAATAATAATAATCATTAGAATTCACAAGAGCACAGTAAAACCTCACATAAAGAATGCCTCGCTTAGAGACTAACTTGCTTAAAGAGCAGAAATTTCTTTGAATGGTCACCTCGCTTAACAACTAAAACCAACCAAAAATTGGCTTAACAACTAAATCGAGGTTCGCAATCCCCCCTCCCACCAGAAATCACAATTGGTCACTTACAATGGTGTTTTTAAAGAGCAAACTCACTTAAAGAGCAATGCCGTGGAACGCATTATGCTCTTTAAGCAAGCCACCACTGTATAAGAAATGCCACACCATTAGATTGGTAGTTGCTTGTAATCAGTTTCCATATCTGATTTCTCTAATAAAATTTCACACCTTGACGCCATGATGGAAGAGTAAAGGTAAATGGAGTAAAACAGAGTGGAACTGTCCAAAAGGGATCCTAGTGCTGCTGTTGTTAAACAGCAGACTCATTGTACACAATGTCACTTGATTGACTAGATGGTGGGGCATGAAAGGAGCCTCCCTGAAGATTGCTACTTCAGTGATCGGGTGTCCCGTGGACAATGGAGATTTTTCACTAGCTAGTCCTTTCAACCCAAAAGTACCAGAAGTAGAAATGACTACAAAGAGCCATTTTAACCAATGGCCTTTTTCAGGGTCCAAACAGACAGTGATATTTTTGTAAACTTGACAGAGATATGGAAACTTTTTGATTGTTACCTGATATTGATACTTATTGAATTTTTTTTGATACTGTAATGATATTGTGATATTGTGATGTTTTGTAATACTGATACTGATGATTTATGATGTTTACATGTTGTTTTATGAGCTTGTAATTTTACATGTGTTTGTGAACCGCCCTGAGTCGGTTTTACCAAGTAGGGCGGTATATAAATTGAAATATAATAATAATAATAATAATAATAATAATAATAATAATAATAATAATAATAATAATAATAATAATAATAATAATAATAATAATAATAATAATAATAATAATAATAATAATAATAATAATAATAATAATAATAATAATAATAATAATAATAATCATCATCATCATCATCATCAACATTGAAGGAATATCCTCAGTTAAAGAAAGCCTGCTTCAAGAACTCTGCAATAAACATAAATGTGACCTACTATGCATGCGAGAAGCACATAGGGGTGAAAACCAAAGTTGCCCTAAGGTTCCTGGAATGCGATTAATTGCCAAATGATGCCATTTGCAAAACCAAAGTGCAGCATTTGCCAGAACAGATCTCCAGATTCTGTCTACAGCAGTGACAGAGGAGAATAATGTTGAAATAATAACAACTAAGCTCAGTGATTGAACAGTGATATCTGTCTATAGACCACCACCTATAAACATTTCCTTCACTGAACCACCATACATTTGGAATAAACCTGTAAGGTTCATAATAGGTGGTTTTAATAGCAACAACAACTTGTGGGGCTATGGAAACAATGATGAAAGTGGAGAAGCTGTTGTAAAATAGGCAAAACTTTCAACTATCACTATTTGACAGCAAATTACCAGCATTTCTTAACAGAGGCAGATGGAGGAGAGGTTATAACCTAAACCTCATTTCCATAAGTGAGAATGTAGCAAATCAATACTTAAAGTAAGTAGGGGAGCCAATACCAAATACCAACACTTTCCCATTCTATGTGAGATCACAGCCATTGTTTAACAACAACTTGTGACATACCAAAGAAGAAACAACTTTAAAAGGGCTGACTGGCCCAAGTTTTCAGTGGCCTTGAGTGGCGGGTATTAATCCAGAACCCACATCATATGATAATTTTATTAATGGTGTCAAGAAATGCTCTAGACTAGGGAATCTATCCATCAAGGAAGTAGGACATCCTACATCCAAGGTCTAACACATGAAACTGTTGACCTACTGAATGAATATTTTTACCCTTTTTGATGCAAATCCACTCAGCAAAGAGACCATTAAAGCTGGACAACAAGTAGTGTCAGCTATCTCAGAGCACCAAGGGGAAAAATGGATAATGCTCATAGAAGATAGTGACACAACCTGCAGCAGTCAAAAAGCTTGGAGAATACTTAATCATCTTAATAATGATGTAACCAAACAATTGGTACATACCAATGTCTCAGCTAACTAAATTGCCCACCAGCTATTACTAAATGGGAAACCAGATGCCAACCCATGGAAAAACATCCAACTAAAAAACAAACAGATGACAAGAAGGAAAGAGGAATTGAAGACAAGTGATCTGACTACCCCCTGTTCTGTAGGAGCACTGGAAGAGGCAATAGGCAGGTGTAAGAACAGTAAAGCAGCTGGCATGAATGAGATTTGAGTTGAGCAGATCAAACATTTTGGACCAATAATGATTTTTTTTTACTCCACCTTTATAATAACTGCTTGAATGTAGTCCAGATACCAAAGATATGGAGGAAGGCTCAGATGATAGCTATACTTGAACCAGTAAAGCCACTAGAAGACCCAAAAAGCTATAGGCCCATATCTCTTCTTAACCATCTATATAAGATATATGAACATTTAATTCTGAACCAACTGTCTGCAATAGTAGAACCACAACAAGCTGGTTTCAGACTTGACAAAGATTTCACAGCACAAATTCTTAACCTAACACAGCATATAGAAGATGGTTTTGAACTGAATCACAATCGAACATAAACGTGAAATATGTTTGTATAATTTTTTTTATATTTGTTTCCTTTTGGTATTGTATGGTCTTTTCTTTTTAAATTGTATTTTCACTTGAAATTTAATAAAAAACATTAAACAAAAGAACTGAATCACAGGTGTAGTGTTTATAGATCTCACTGCAGCTTATGACACAGTCAACCATGCAACCCTGCTGAAGAAAGTCTCCCACCTCACAAAGGATTTTAAATTCACAAAAATCATAGGCTGTTTATTGGAAAACTAGATTTTTTGTCGATTTCCAAGAATAGTGCAGCCAATGAAGAATTCAAAGAAATGGCCTCTTGAAGGGCAGTGTGCTAGCTCCTACACTGTTTAACATATATACTATGTAATATGCCACTAGGAGCTTTCTTTATGCTGAAGACCTGGCAATTGATGCAGAGTGCACAACCGTTAAGGCTGTTGAGAAAAACTAACTGAGGCTTTGAATTTAATGGCTGTATATTATAGGGATAACCAACTGAAGCCAAACTGCCTAAAACCTCAACTCTGTGCTTTTCATTTGAAAAACTGTGAGGCATCAAGAAGCCTGCAGGTGACTTGGAATGGCACCAGGCTCAAACATTGCATCACCCCCAAATACCTGGGATTTACCCTTGATCGAACTCTCACTTTCAAGGGTCACTGCCTTAATACCAAATTGCTAGGAACAATATTCTGAGGAGCACTAGCTTTATGTTACTCTGTAGGAGAGTATGCTAGTCCAATGTGGTAAAGATCAAAACATGCAAAATAGGTGGATGTAGTCTTAAAGGAAACAGACTGGTCGCAGGATATTTAAAACCAACCCCAATACAAAAAGTGCATTATTTAGCTGGCATCCTTCCATCAAAATTCCATCGAGAAAGTGCTGCTCAGAAAGAGTGGGTCAAAGCAGGTTCCATGGGAACAGTTATTTTATCACCAACCATCAAAGCAGATACTGACATCAAGGCATAGCTTCCTCACAACTTCTGCCCCTCCGAATGACCAACCCCCATTGACTGCCTTAGAACTTTTGGAGACAAGCAAGGAGCTACCAGATAACTGGGCAGAACCACATGACTCTCTATTGCCTGGCCAAGAATAACCATGGCCTGTGTGGAAAGCTTTAAATAGACTGTGTGCAGGGTAGGAAGATCAAGGGCTAATCTGAGAAAATGGAGTTTCTCTGTAGATGACAGCCTGTGTGAGTGTGGAAAAGTAGAAACTCTCTCCCTTATGATACAATGCACATGATGCCCCTCAACATGCACTGAGGAGGACCCTACGTTGGCAAGAGGAAATGCTGTTGATGTTGGCTGATACTGGGTGGATGTTTTCAGAGTGTTTATTTTAGCTTTGTATGTTATTATATGTTGGTGGTGAGACACGAATAAAGACTAGATGGGGAACCTCTGGCTCACAGCCCTAATCCTGGCTTCCTTATCCAGACTCCCTAATCTGGCTCATCAGGAGCTCTGAAAACAAAGATACCATTTCTGCTCCCATCCCTACTTACCTTGTCCCTATTTTTGATTCCTCCCTTTTATGCTAATGAGATCACATTCCTCTTGTCTTTCAAGACAAGTCTTTGGTTCCACTAATTTTAAGTTGCTGTAACTTGATCTATGCTTTATCAAATGATCTTTTCAGCTCCAGACCTTCTAACATGTGCTCTGCATTTCTAGAGAACTCTATTTTTTTAATCTAGAAGTGTCCAAATTTTTCTTAACAAGTCTTGTAACACCAGCACTGAGTCTATCTCAGTCATAACAAAAATGACCTTAGTTGTACTGTCAAAATTAAACGTCTTGAAACATATGCCTTTTAAAAAACAAATGCTTAGTAAAATAGAGATAAAGATTGGTCAATAGTGCAAGAGATAAAAGAAAAGATAGGAAAAACCAAATGCAGGGAATGTAAGGCAGAAAGAAGGGGAAACAAGGGTTGAATATAATCAAATGCAGTTATGTTACAATTTTGTCCTAGTTCAGCTATTTATTGTTATATCTGAAAAGTACATGTTATTCAGCTGACCTGCACAGTTCAGTTAAGTCTGTAGAAATTTAGCTTCTGCAGATGTTTCCTTGACGTATATGTAGGTGAAACATAACAGAAAATACCAGCCTGGACAGGGAGGAGAAACATCAAGTCCCGAAGATAAATCATTTGTTATGTGGCCCAAATAACTCTTATTCATATCATATTTCATACATGGGAAGTAGGAGTACCAGCAACAACATAAAAACTAGTAGCAGTGATAGTTATATGAAAGCAGGAACAGAAAAAGAAACTTCTGGCCTTTTAGCAGTTCAAATGTTACACAGATACTGCTTACAGGAACCACCTGTGCATTTAGGTAGGCTGCCTCTAGTTTTAATGCAATAATTGATCTAGAGAATGTTCTTTGGTTAAAAAAATAGATCTCATGGTATTGGCAAGCTCTATGTCAGTGATGGTGAACATTGGCACTCCAGGTGTTCTTGGACCAATTACCAGAAGCCCAAGTCAGCACTCCTGCTGGTCAGGGCTTCTGGTAATTGAAGTTCAAGAATAGCTGGAGTGCCAAGGTTCACCATCACTGCTCTATGTAGATTTAACTGTTCACAGGATCTTCAGGTTCAAGACTGTGAATTATCCCAGATCTGATAGGAATGTAATCACAGGAACCTGATCACATGAGGAAATTGATCACCTTTTGGATTACAGTCAAACCTCGCATAAAGAGTGCCTCGCTTAAAGAATAACTCGCTTAAAGAGCAGCATTTTCTCTTAATGTTCGCTTTGCTTAACAAATAAAATCCAACCAAAAACTCGCTTAACAAATAAATCGGGGGTCCCATCCCCTCCACAATTGGTCATTTACAATGATGTTTCACTTAAAGAGCAATCCTGTGGAACGCATTATGCTCTTTACGCGAGGTACAACTGTACTTGTGGAGTGATCTAGTGCCATTTACTTTCTAAAGAGCACATAAAGTATGATGATTTGTGTTTCAGCCCCACTCTGATCCATACCTTAACTAGACCTTTTTGGCTCAGCTATTGGGCTCCTACTTTGGGTGGCAGGACTGGAATACTTCACCAGCAGATGGAATGGTCCAGTGGTGGGCATGGTGTGGTGGGTGTGACCAGGGGGAAAGCCCTGCATTGCTCCTGAATTAGGACTACTTTATTTCAAAACTTGGATGGGTGGGGCCCATCTGGCAAACTGGTGTGACCCTGCTGTTGCCCACCACTGGAATGGTCACTTAAAGAGAAATCATTCGCTGCAAAGCAGTTCTTTCTAGTGTAATCCGCAATTGGACATGTATCTTTTCCACTGTCTGGTCACATCTCCAATTATTCTTCGTTAAAAACATTTGCTATCAGAGTTACTTTTAAGTAGTATATAGCTTGGAAAAACTACATTAAAACAACTTTTTGCCAAAGAAGGAAGGCTAATTTTTGCAAAGGAAATATGAAAGGGAAGGAGATCGTTACACACACTCACATCTCAAGGTAACAATCTTAACTGGAGAAATATTTATGATTTCATTATACAGTAATACCTCATATAACATTAGTATCGAATAACACGAAAATCGCATAACATTAAGGAATCTGGGGGGAAGAATTGCATCGGATAACATTAAGATCCTATGGGATGCTTCAGATAACAACCGCTAAAGCCTGTGTGGTTACAATGTATCTCTATGGATCCCATAGGATTTTAACATGCATCAGATAACACTAAAAATTGTATAACACCAAGACTTGTGGAACCAGGTTTTAGTGTTATCTGAGGTTTTACTGTACCTTATTCTAGATCAGGGGTTGCCAACCTTTTAAAGTTGGGTACTGGATCACACTCTCTCAGACAGTTGAGAGGCCTGTCTAAGGCTGTTCATCTCCATTTACAGCCAAAGGGCCAGTGCTGTCCATGTCTGCAGTCATTTCCATTGTCATATGACAGTTATGACTAGACATCGAAGGACACAGGATGCTTTCCTGCAGAAGCAGTACCTATTTATCTCGAATTGCTGACCTTCTGACCTTCTGATCACCAAGCTCAGCATCTTAACCACCAGGCCAGATTAAGACAATGAAATTCTTTAAGAGTGAGGATATGTCTTATACTCTATGATTGTGAAGCATCTCAGCAACATGAAGAAAGTATGTCATTTGACAAAGCTTAGTGTTTACAACTGCAAAGATTGACACAAACCATTTATGCCCTACTAATTGTGAAAAGACTGAGAATGGTCATACGGACATATTTGAGCTTACTACTGGAGTTCTATCTCCGTTCCTCTTCCTTGTGGCCCTCGACTACGTTATGTGACAAGCAGCATGTAATGGGACAGGCATCCCTTGGTCTGACCAAAACTGCCTTGGTGACCTACGTTTTGTTGATTACATTGCTTTGCTCAAGGAAGATGAGATGAAACTACAACAAGTGGCAACTGCCCTTGACTGAAAATCAAAGAAAATTGGCTTTAGGATAAGTGCTGAGAAATTGAACGTCATGCATTGAACTCCACAACTGGGATGTAGGGAATCATACTCAGGTCACAGCAACTAGAGAGTGGAGTGGTTTACTTATTTGAGCAGTGTGATCACTCAAAATGGAGATGCCATCTTGGAAAAACAACAGCAGTCCTCTGGAGAACGAATACGATCTGGTCCTCTCCATCCATATCACTGAAATTTAAACTCCATTTATTCATCTCCATAGTGATCACGATAGCCATCTATGCCTCTGAGACTTGGAAGGCATCAGCAAGTATCAGTAAGAGATTTGATGTCTTCTAGGAGAGATGCCTCCACAGAATTTTAAAAATTTGCTATTTTGATCACATTCCAATGAGGAGGTGCTTTGTGCAAATTACTTAACATCATTGCATGAAGAAGACTCCAAATGGCAGGCCATATTTTCCGTATGGAGAAAAATAGGATCTCTAAGGTGGCAATAGGTTTGGCCACTCCTAATGCCAAATGACAATGAGAATACAGTAATACATCAGATAACGTTAAGACTTGGTTCCACAAGTCTTAACGTGATGCGGTTTTCAGCCTTATCCGATGCATGCGTCTCTTGCTGGCTTGGCAACCATTTCTCTCCATTTTCTGATCTCTTGCATCGGCGCTTGGCTGCCTCTGCCTGCCATGAGGCATAGCTCTGTGCTCTGCAATCGGCAGTTTAAGCCTGGCTCAGTAGCTAGGCTGACTCCATATGGGCGAGGCCGGCTTGATCGTGCATGCTACCCTTGCCTTGGCCAGCCATGAGTTCCAGTGCAAAGGGCTGCCTGGAGAACCTGGTGGGAGCAGCAGCTGTGGTGGCTTGAAGGTAAGCAGGGCCAGGGCTGGGCTGGATTCTCTCGGTAGTAGGCACCCCATTGCTGGGGGTGGGGGGGAGGAAGGAGGGAAGTGGCAGGGAGAGGAGTTTTGACCTCCTTTACTTCTTTATTACAATGCATAGTATAACGCTAGAAAGAACGTTCTCCAGTGCAAATCTTCCCCCCAAATTTGTCGTCGTTATGCGGTTTTAGCGTTATCCGGTGCAATCATTATCCGGGGTATTACTGTACATTCAAAATACACAAAGAACCTTCATCGGAGGCTTGAAGACCCTGGAAATGACATGAGAGGATGCCGAAGCACTTGCTCCAGACCAAAGGTGCTGGAGATCTCTTGCTGACTGATATGCTACATAGCATGAGAGGATCTAAGTCTAAGTAAGTCTACAGTGCTATCAGGTCTAGCTAACTTTAGAATGCAGCTAAAGGACCGGATACAGGGTTCTGCTGCAAGAGCAATTGTCCATATACACTCTCCCTGCTATTAGTTACTGCAGAAAGAGAAAAGGAAACATTTAAAGGCCTCTAGGGTACATAGCACAATCTCAAGTGATGCCAAAAGCTCAGTAGTTCTCTGGATCAGTCACATTGTTTTCCAGTAATGCATGGCTAAATCATTTGCTGTATCTGGAAAGGTTGTGTTTTGTAGCAGTTTGAGTATCAAAGTGGGCCTACTCAGCCCTGAAACTCCCTGTGTGACCTTGCATCCATTTCTCAACCTGATCTGCCTCAAATGGTTGTTCTGCAAGTAATGTGAGGAAGAGGAGAGCTATATATGATGACTTAAAATCACTGGAGGTAGGGGACAGAGTATAAGTGAAACAAAAATATTAAGTTTTTAATAAAGACTGTAGCATAATAGAGATAATCAACAGTTACAGGTCCACATAAGGCTATGCCTTCATCATGTGTTCTTGATTTTTCAACTGAGTATAGTTTGTGTGTTCTGATTGGGTATGCTCTTGTGAACCCTGGGGGTATCTAGACAGCATATTTTATCTTGCTGCTATCTACTGACTTTTATTGTAGATCTTTACCTTATCCCCACCTTCCCAAATTAGTTGGCACTCCCCACCACCTTTTGCTTCCCTTTTTGCTGCAGCAGGCATGAGAAGTAAAAATGCAAATATTGGAGGAGAATCCAATCACATTAGAACACACCCATCACTATTTTTATTAGTCACAAAACATACCTTCCAGCTTTCTGTGACTGTGAAGCAACCAGCATTCCTTCCTAGCTATGGATTTCAAGGTGAGTAGTGTTGTTGTTTGGTTTTGGCTTTTTGGTGGCATGGAAAACAACCATTTCCTCTTGAATAGACCTAACCTTTTCTAGGTGTTTGGCTAATCTGTTCAAAAAATGATCTAAACATTTGGTAGTAGAAGATTCCATATTTAATTCTGCAAATGACAGTTGTTTGTTTGTCCTGAATGCATTTTCAATCATTTTCATGGAATATTCCTAAATCTTTATCTCATGGGATGAGCGAAAGAAATGAATCATACAAAGCTTGCTGCATGGCTGCCATAGCTTACCACAGGTTCCATGGCATATTGGATTTTGACACAAGGCTGATACTCAACCAGTTTCCAAAGACTGTGGTAAAGGCCCTCACCGAAATGGTGACCCCCCCCCCCAGCAACAGGGTTTCCCCTGATAACACTTTGTTCCTAAAGCAAAACTCAGTTTCGCCTTTCTCCGCCTGCCTGACTAATTCCAAATACAAAACCTGGTCAGAGGTTCCTATGTCAGTAAGGAGGTAGCATCTGGAGGTAGCAAAGTACAGTAATACCTCGGATAACGTTTACCTCAGTTAACGCTAAAATCACATAACGTTAAGTAATCTGGGGAGGAGAATTGGATCGAATAATGTTAAGGTCCTATGGGATGTATCGGATAACAACCGCTAAAGCCTGTGCGGTTACAATGTATCTCTATGGAGCTTTAACATTATCCAATACATCCCATAGGATTTTAACATGCATCGGATAACACTAAAAATCGGATAACACCAAGACTTGTGGAACCAAGTCTTAGCATTATCGGAGGTATTACTGTAGATTAAAAGATGCAAAGCTGATGACATGATACACACATCTCTGGCCATTGCATACTCCTCAGCATCTGATCCATGAATATCACTGTGGCTAATGGTAGAGCCAGCCCAACTTAGTGGGAGCTGTCTAGTCCATGGCTTTCTTTGGGGAGTAAATTTGAAATATTGGCTAAAATCCTTGTAGTCACATTTCTGTTTTTATGGTGACAGGGTCCCCTGATTTTTATAAATAGGGAGAGAAGTGGTGGGGAGGAGTGATCATTTCCTGTCAGGAATGTTCAGGTTATGAACCTCTGAAAAGTTCAAAAGCAGTTCCATCCAAATTGTGGGGACTGTTTGTTCCCAGTCTTGGCGGCATGTGAATGATGCATGAACAGCAACCCTTCATTAGTCTAATATGCTGTACCAGGTTAGGGCTGGCAGGGAACATTTTTTAGTGCGTTTCTTTTTAGGGATGAAGGAATGAATATAAAACCCCTGATATTTTGTTTATGTTGCTTGGTGAACTGATGAACTCTGTTCCGATTGGCTGTTGTGAATCACTAGGGAGTTACGGTAGTATCTACACCAACTCCTGCTGCAGCCAATATGGATGTCTGCTTGGCAGCTGCATTAAGAAAAATGTTCCATAATTGTATGCAGGTTGATTTTACTGCTTGGACCAGAAAAGCAGAAGGAATTGCCATACACACATACACACATATATGAAAAAATCTCAAGTCAAAAAGTATTGTTTTTCAGCCATTTCAGCTGGGAAAATTAAAATTTTCCTGCATGAGATGAACCCAAGGCCTTGAAAATTTTCAAAAAAATAGATCCTTTTCACAGCTACTCCAGCAATAACTTTGAAGGGGGTTGGATGGGTGTGAGTGTGTGAACAGATTCTCCTTACCAGGATAGGCATGAAGTAAGCTGTATAATATGGGAATTGTAGTTCAAAAGCTCGAATGATAATAAATTGCAAGCTCTGAAGATAGTTAACTTGAAGCTGAGGTGGGCAGCTTCGGGTTCTGCTGGCAGGAATTTCATTATTTATAACATGTCATCGTCAGCTGCTACTTGTATCTGAGTATACATTATTCTTGGAGATCATTTTCAAAACAAACAGAAAAATGCCTCTGGAGTAAATTTGTTTAAGTGGATCACAGCTTGCCATGAAGTGACCCACACGCTGATCATGGAGCCATCTCCTGTGGCATGTATGAATCAGACATGCAGGATTTAACACTTGCAATGGACTGCCATAGCCTTGAGGATATTTATTTATTTGTTTGTTTGTTTCTTTGTTTGTTTGTTTAAAGATTTATATTGCTGCCCAACTCCAAGGACTCTGGGCGGCGTACAAAAGATAAAAATAAAAACCAACTACAATTTTAAAATCCCAATTTAAAAAAAAACCCATTAAAAACGCTTACCGGACATTACTCCAACTCCTACCACTTAAAAAGGGGAAGAGAGAATTATTAATATTTAAATCACCCAGCAGGCAGGGGGCATGCCATCATTGGGGCCCTACACTTGCTTTGGCAGCCAGGTTTTTAGACCTTTCCTAAAGGGCAGCAAATCCATCTTTAGGAGCAACTCAGTTGGCAGGAGGTTCCATAGGGTTGGAGCGGAGCCTCTCTAGCAGATGGAACAGTTAGAGAACCTCTCTGGTCTGTTCTGGTGGGGCAGAAAAATGTTCTTGGGGTGATGCAGTCTCTTAGATATCCTGGCCCACTACCATGTAGGGCTTTAAAGGTAATAACCAGCACCCAGAGGCATACTGGCAACCAGTGCAGCTCCCGAAGTAGTAGTGAGGCACAGGCCTACCACCTGCACCCCATCACCACTTGAGCAGCTGCATTCTGGACCAGTTGCAGCCTCCAAATGGTCATCAAGGGCAGCCACATGTAGAGCGCATTGCAATAGTCAAGTCTGGAGGTGACCAGAACATGAGTGACCACGAGCAAAGAGTCCCGATCTAGGAGCGGGCATAACTGGTGTAGTACACACAACTGTGCAAAAGCCCTCCTAGCCACAAGTGCCGCTTCTCTTCAAACAGGAGTCGTGAGTCCAGGAGGACCCCCAGATTACACACCAGGTCTGTTTGGGGCAAAGTATCCCCATCCAGAAGGAAAGATAATGCGGGACCCCTAACCCATAGCCACTCAGTCTTGCCGGGATTCTGTTGTAGCCTGTTGTCCCCCATCCAGACCCTGACAGGACTCTGAGTGCATCGCTGGTATCACCACGGGCCGAGACATATAGTTGAGTATCATCAGCATACTGATGATATCTCATCCCGTGGGAACAGATGATCTTCCCCAGTGGCTTCATGTAAATGTTAAATAAAAGAGGGGAGAAAACCGAGCCCTGAGGCACCCCATACTGGAGAGTCCTAGGGCTGGACATCTCATCCTCCAAACACACCAACTGAGTCCGGCCCCTCAGAAATGAGGCAAACCAAGACAAAACAGTGCCCTGGATCCCCAATCCTTGTAGCCACTCCAGAAGGATACCGTGGTTGACAGTATTGAAGGCCCCTGAGAGGTCAAGAAGAGCAAGGGCAGATAGATGACCTCTGTCCCGCTCCCGCAAGAGATCACCCAACAGCATGGCCAATGCAGACTTGGTACCATATCTGGGCCTGAATCCTGATTGAAAGGGGTGTAGATAATCTGCTTCATCCGTAGTCCCCTGTAACTGTCGCACCACTGTCTTCTCTAAAAACCTTCCCTAAAAAGGAAAGTTTGGAAACAGGTCAATAATTAAACAATATTGTTGGTTTGAGTGCTGGTTTCTTCAGGAGGAGATGCACCAAAGCATGTTTTAATGGGGAACACCCCCTCCTGCAAGAAAGTGTTGACTATCATTCCAACCCACTACTTGTCACCACCTTGGACACAGCCAGTCCATCTGCCATGGCCTCTTCCACCTCCATGACCATTGGGGATCAGAATAGTGAAGTGGTTCCTTCTCCACTCGTTTTGCCTTTGGGCCCAATATGATGATGTCCAATGGCATCATCATCCACTGAGGGTGCTATCACCACACCTAAAGGGGCTCATCCACCCATAGCCGTTGGTCCCTTTAAGGAATCAGGTTATGTACTGCCACCCAACGCTCCGCGGTGAGTTGCTACCTGTACGGTCTACTCCATTACCATAGCGTAATGTCTGGCCTGACACTGGCCAGAACATGTATAGTAAAAGGTAAAGTTCTCCCTTGTTCGAAAGTCAGTTGTATCTGACTCTAAGGCATGGTGCTCACCTATGTTTACAGCCAAAGAGCCAGCACTGTCTGCATCTGCAGATGTTTTCATACTCATGTGGTAGGCATGACTGGACACCAGAGTGCACAGAATGCTGTTATGTTCCCACCGAAGCAGTACCTATTTATCGACTTGTAATGTCTCGCTTTCGAACTGATTGGAGCTGGGACAAAGATGGGAGCTCATTCCACCATGCAGCTTTTAGGTCTCAAACTGTGGACTTGCCAACCTTCTAGTCATAAAGTTCACCATCTTAAGCACTAAGCTACTGCAGTCCCACTTATATCATGTATATCCTGTCTATATTACTAAATCTCAAATCAGGTACAAGAATCACAGTATAAAAAAAAACCCTAAATACTGTATTTGCTATTGAAAGCCATTGAGAGATAAAGTCAAACTCTTCCTATGTCATACCCAATAAGAATCATCTTACAAAGTAACCAAGGCAATGTCTGTGCTGAAACCAGCTTGATTCTTAATACAGTAGTTACGGATACAACAGCAAAAAAGTTTCATCCAACAGTGTCCACAGGAACCACAGGCACACCATTCTTGATTTGACATTTCTTTTTCCATATCCATATCTCAAAATAGGAGATATTGAAAATAAAGCCTGGTTCATAATAATCAAATTGTGTGTATGTATGTGGGTAGATTCAAAATATATTCTTTCTTTCTGCCAAAGATAGCACTCAAGGCAAGTTATTAGTAATAAAAACAAAACAGGAAAGATAAAACAAACGTTAAAAAAATATGTTAATACAAATAATTAAAAAAGAGCACACAATCAGTCAAAACTTCTTTTATCAACAACAGTGCCAAAGGCCTGTCTGAAAAGAGATGGGAATATATGTATCCAGAGACACATAAACATATACACATCCATACAGGAGAAAGATGGGGAAGCAACCATTATGGAGGGCAGATTAGGGTGACACCAGGAGATCTGAATGGGGTGCAGAGAGAAAGCTTTCCTCTACTGAGTAACTCAGCAGCATTTGCTATTTCAGTAAACATATCGTTTTGTGTTCAGTAAAAACACATTCCAGAGTAATGTTCTCATTGTTGTTGGGTGGTGTGTTGTTGGATTTTTTTGCTCTGTAATGCATTAATGAAATAAAAGTTTAGGTTTTGAAATGGCGACAGCTTGAAATCATTTTGTTTTGTGTTATTTCGCTATGAAGTTTTGGAATAAGATGCAGAGGAAAGACCTGGATTGATTTTTAACTTATCAACATGTGCCAAAATAAGAGAGGGGGGGAGAGGATGGGGGGAATGACACACAGACAGAAAGAGGCACAAACAATTAATCTGCATGCCCCACCCTCATGCAACTTCTTTCCCTCTGAGTTTGTTAAGCATGGGAGTGTCTGCAATAGATAAGAACGAAAATGGGCAATATGAAGTTTTTGCTTTAATACTGGCCTGGAGTCTTTGTGTTGTGTGTTCATTTCCTGGCATAGTAAACATTTTTGATGGCCAGGATATTTTCCCCCAATGGACAGAAAACTCTGGTCTTTGGAAGCAACAGTCTATGCAGAGGCACCAGCAATATTTTCACAGATTGGGCCATAACATGCAACCATAAAATATATACATAGATAGAAATAAATAAAGGGATTTGTGTATGTTTAATGCGACCATTTCAACCTCCCAGTGCAAATTGGAAATCAAAAGGTTTTTACATCTGCATTTACCAGTTTAAATGCATCTGTAAAGGTCACCCTTCCTCAAAAGCCAGTCGTATCTGACTATAGGGTATGGTGCTCATCTCCATTTACAGCCAAACCACCAGCACTGTCTGCATTTGCAGATGTTTCCGTGGACATGTGACAGGCATGACTAGACACCAGAGTGCATGGAATGCTGTTTACCTTCCCATTGAAGTGGTACCCATTTATCTACTTGCAGTTTCTTGTTTTCAAACTGCTAGGTTGTCAGGAACTGGGACAGAGACAGGAGCTCATTTCAGAGCTTGAACTGCTGAACTACCAGCCTTCAAGTTTTCAAGTTCAGCATCTTTCTCACTGTATGGAAATAATATTCCCATAAACCAGAAAAACAATTCTCTCTTGCTCATCAACAGTTAAAGAACATACACTTTATGATTCCATGTCCACTATGGAAATGTCTTCTAATAGCTCATCTTTCCTGTAATTAAAGCAAACAAAAAGTTTGCAATCATCAAAACTCAGAAGCAAAATATTAAAGGATACCTGGACTCAGAAACAAAATATTAAAGGATACCTCAGTACAGGCAGCCCTGGCTTATGAAATGTTTTTGATACACTAAGACTAACCAAACTATACTGTTGCCAATATGTTCTGTTTTGGAGGCATCGTTGTTGTTTTTGTTGTAATTTAAAATTTTATTAAGTTTGTTTATTCTTTAAATTTAATCTCTTACTGTTATTGTAAAGATTTTGTAATGTGTTTTAGGCTGCCCAGAGTGGAAGAATATCCCAGATGGGTTGGATATAAATGCAAATAATAAAATAAAATAAAATAAAAATGAGATTCTATTCATATATTCATGATCATCCCTTCACATCTAAAAAGCAAAGGGATGCCTAACAACTGTATGGGACTTATTGCTGACCGAGTATCACTTACAGTAGGAAAACATGTTGACTTCCAGAAGTTGTGCTTCATTTCTGTCATTTCTCATTATTGTCTAGCAGAGTAAGGCTGATGGGAGTTGCAAATTCAACTAGACCTGGACAGTGACCTGGTTCTATAGGAAATTCTTAGTTTCTTGACAGTGAAAACTACCTGGCATTTATCAGCCAGTATATGTCCTGCTGTTTTTGGTAATTAACATTTTAATAGTCCCATTTCCTCTTTTAACAACGTGTAGCCTTTATGTCCTTATTTCTTTAACTTCTCTTTCCCCTTTCAATTTTGCTGGCATATTGAGACCAACTAACTCGGCTATTTCTCTGGAAGTACTTGTAGAAATCATCTCTGAGAACCTTGGACATTCAAACCCATTAATTATCCTTTGTTTGTCTACCAGTCTGCATACTGGCCTTTTTGATACATCATCATAATAATTGTGATCTGTCAAGTCACAGGTTCAATACCCAAGAGCTGCACGATGGGGGACATGAAAGGAGCCTCATTTGGGTGTTCCCTGCAAAAATCCTTTCAACCCAGAGTTATCTCTGCCATGAAAATGAATACTAAGTTATGATAACCCTTTTCATGGTTTTCTAGGAAGAGAGTACTCAAAATTAGTGGGCAGCCTAGGAGTATGCAGATTACCAAAGGCCACATAGGCTGGCTTTTCTTGGAAGAGGCACAGTGGGGAATTGAATTTCCAGCCTCCAGCTCCACAGCCATATACATAACTCATGGAACTCTCCAGCCAGGCTTTGATACATAGGTATCAGTAAAGGCCACATGGGACTGTATTCTTCTCTCCTTCCAGCCAGAATTTCTTCTTCTTTTTTCTTTTTAAATGTGCTTTATGTGTTATTCATTCTTTCTGGATGAATTTTTCATGGTTGCATTTTAATCTTTGTAAACATTGAATTCTAAGAAAATTGGAAATAGAGCAAAACAAAGCCGGCATGCTGAAAATGATGTTACAATTTAATTTATTCTGTACTAATTGTATTTGTAGGAAATGGTCAATAAAGACAAAGCTCTACAGTATGCTTTCCAGAAAACCATAATTGTGTGCACATGCCAAAGCACTGATTGCATGTAGGCATTCTGTTTGATATTATGCTGAAGGGAAATGAGATTGAACTCTTAAGTAGGAAACCACATATGTGCCAAGGAAGATGACGTGGTAGTTACAGAAATAGCACAAAGTTTGAGAAAGTTTTTTTTAAATTCCAAGTCCTGCATTATATCCATTATACTGTCTGGACAAAACATATAAATGATCCAGTTCAGTTTAATTTACACTAGATTAATTCACTCTTAAAGGCATGGTGCACACGCACACGCACACGCACACGCACACACGCACGCACACGCACACGCACACGCACACGCACACGCACACACACACACACACACACACACACACACACACACACACACACCCCTGATACATTAAAACGCTTGCATTCTGCAGTGAAACAAGGGATGAAAGAACCTGTCCATCATCTTCTGAAGACTCTTTGAGACACTGAACAGTCCAGGAGCCCACACAGTATGATTGGAAGGTGTCCCTCTCTTCAGTCAGAGGAATGGAAGCTGGTCCAGATATGGAAATTAAAATATGGGTTGGATAAATAGAGGCTTTATTCTGGGTTATCTCCTATTTTTTGAGAGAACATGTGTCTACAGAGCACCAGAATTAGAAAATAATGTAAACGTCTTAGTCAACTGTCAATTATAGTATATGCCACAACAGGAGCTCAGTCCTACAGACCTTATTAGACAGAATGATATGGAGGGATGCCAATAAAAGACTTACTTACTCCATTCAGGGCACAAATAAATATGTAATCATTAGAACTGTCAAGTTTATATTCAGGGCACAGTTGCCCTGAAAGTGGTTCTCACTGGCTTGTGAAAACATCGGCTTTCTTTTTTTTTTTTTTTAATTTTTTTATTTATTAGGTATATTAAAAAAATACAAAATACAAAAATACAAAATACAAATGAAAACATTACGAAAATATCAAAGCTTATGAAGATCATGTAGCATATTCTATAAACATTAGTATTACATTCTCCTCCTTTCTTGATACACAATCTTCTTCCCATCCTTTTTTATTACATCATTAAAAATCACCCTTGTGTTATATACAAAGTCCGGGGTGTTTTATACCTTCACACTTTCCAAAAGTCATTATAGTCTTTTGCAGGGGGTATGCCCTTTTTTTCCTTTAGAGTGTAATTTATAAAAGGTTCCCAGATCCTCCAGAATTTATTATTATTAACTTTCCCTTTCCTACAATTAATTTCCCAAGTAAGTTTTTCATTTAAAGCTAAATTCCACATTTGTGTATACCAATCTTGTATACTTATTTGTTCATTGCTTTTCCACTTTTTAGCAATACCTTGTCTTGCAACAGTCAGCATTATGGCCAGTAACTCTTTGTTGTCTTTATTCATATCTTGATCTTCTATATCTGTTAATAAAATTGTTTCTGACCCCAGTCCGATCTGTGTATCTAATATGTTCTCTATTTCCTTTTTTATTCCTTCCCAAAAAATTTTTAGTACCTCACAGCTACACCACATATGTTCATACGTTCCTTTTGTTTTTCTACACCTCCAACATATATCACTCGTATTACTATACATTTTGTGCAAACCGACTGGGGTCCTATACCATTTCCATACCACCTTATAGTTATGCTCTTTAACTCTCACAGATATAGTTCTCATTATCTTTCTTTTCCACATCTTTTGCCATTTTGCTGCTGTTATCCTTGTATCTAATTCTTGTTCCCAGCTTTCTCTCAACACCTCTTGTATATTTTGGTTTTTATTCAAAATTTTATAAACTTTGCTAACTATCCCTTTGATTCCCATTTCTCCATTTCTAACTTTAGCCAATAGTATCTCAAACTCCGTACATTCTCTATCTAAACCATTTTCTAAAACATCGGCTTTCTAACGTGGCTTGGAAATACCACCAGTGTTTACTAGTGCTCTTTGTCAAAAAGAAAATGTCACTCCCAGTGTGGAAAACCTCATTGCTCCTTAAAGTGTAGTTGTGGAGGTTGAGCATTTCAGAGAGCAAGATGCTGCTTGAACAATTTGCCCTGTGGAAAATGTAAGCAAATCAACATGGAGTCTTGTAGTTCACAAGTATTCCATCTAAAAAACTGGGAAATATTGCAAATGTTTCAGATATTTTTAGCATTATCTAGATACTATGGTAATGTAGCGTAGATAAAACCCATTCATCTTTTTTTCCATTCCTGCATATCCAAATAGTATTTTCTTGATAAAAAAATGTTGAGAAATCGCAAAAATACAACTATGCCCCACAAAAACCTGATGGCAGAGGGAGAATTCTGAAGATATTTGAGTATATTATTGAGGATGAAAATCAACAGATATGAAAGGGATTACACAAGCTGTCTAAATATGGATGGAAGACTACAAACACCTCTTGAATATAAGATTCTTGTTGGACAGACCAACAAAATTAATATGATGGGCAGGGTGTGTCAGGAAAGTAAAATGTTCCTCTCATCCCAAAGGAACTGGATGACAATATTGAGACTCAATAGTAGACTGGAAGCCATATTTTTTGTTATTGTTCAGTCGCACAGTCGATTCCATGGACCACCATGGAATGCCATGCGATGCCATGCGATGCCATGGACCACTGTCCGCCAGGCACTCCTGTCCTCCACCATCCTCCTCAACTCACTCAGCTCTGTGCCCATTGCGTCCACAATACCATCTAGCCATCTCATTTTTGGCCGCCCCCTTCTTCTTTTGCCCTCCACCCTTCCCAGCATCAAGGCCTTCTCAAGTGAATATTCTCTTCTCATTTGATGTCCAAAGTACTTTAGCTTCATCTTTACAATTTGACCTTCTAATGAGCAGTCAGGGTTGATTTCTTCTAAGATTGACCTACTTGTTCTTCTCGCTGACCAGGGGACACTCAAAATTCTCCTCCAACACCACATCTCAAAGGCATCTATTCTTCTTTGCTCAGCTTTCCTAATGGTCCAGCTCTCACAACCATACATTGCCACAGGGAATACCATTGCTTTGACTATGCAAATTTTTGTTTGCAATTTGATGTCTCTACTTTTCACTATGCTTCCCAGGTTTCTCATCGCTTGCCTCCCAAGAATCAGTCGCCTTTTTATTTCATGGCTGCAATCACCATCTGCAGTGAGCTTTGATCCTAAGAAAGTAAAATCTATCACTGCTTCTACTTCTTCCCCATCTATTTTCCAGGGACTGATAGGGCCTGTTGCCATTATCTTGGTTTTCTTGATATTGAGTCTCAAGCCAGCTTTTTCACTCTCTTCTTTCAAACTAATCAGGAGCTTCTTTAGGTCTTCCTCACTTTCTGCCATTAGGGTGGAATCATCTGCATATCTCAAACTGTTAATGATTCTCCCAGCAATTTTGATCCCAATTTGTGATTCCTCCATCCCTGCATTGCGCATTATGTGCTCTGTGTATAAGTTGAATAAGCAGGGTGACAAAATGCAGCCTTGTCTTACTCCTTTTCCTATTCCAAACCACTCAGTCATTCCATATTCAGTCCTAACTGTTGCTTCTTGATTCATGTACAGATTTCTCATGAGGCATATAAGCAGTGATGGGATGTAACAGGTTCGCACCAGTTCGCCAGAAGAGGTAGTAACTTTTCCCAGTGTCCCGGAGAACCGGTAGCAGCTTTTTGGGGGAACCATTTTCAGGGCTTACCTTTTCACTGGTTCCCCCACTGCGCATGTGTGTGTGTGTTTGCTTATTTTTCTTTTCTTTTATTTTTCCTTTGGCCCAGCTCAATGTCATGACGTCGGCTACGCCCATGACATCATGACGTTAGCTCAACCCACACTGTGATGACGTCACGGTGGGGTAGTAAAATTTTTCACATCCCACCACTGCATATAAGGTGTTCTGGTATTCCCATATCTTTAATTACTTGCCACATTTGTTGTGGTCCACCCAGTCAAAGGCCTTAGTGTAATCAATGAAACAGAAGTAGACTTGTTTCTGATATTCCTTTGTTTTTTCCATGATCCATCTTATGTTGTCGATGTGGTCTCTAGTCCCCCTGCCTCTTCTGAAACCCGCCTGCACTTCTGGTAATTCTCTCTCCATATGCTGTTGCAGTCTATCTTGTATTATCTTGAGCATCACCTTGCTAGCGTGTGGGATGAGCGCAATTGTTCGATAATTTGAACATTCTTTGGCATTTCCCTTTTTGGGGATTGGAACATATACTGATCTTTTCCAATCCTGTGGCCATTGTTGTGTTTTCCAAATCTGCTGGCATATAGAATGTAATAATTTGATTCCATCATCTTGTAGGGCTTTGAAAAGTTCAACCTGGATACCATCATCTCCGCTGGCTTTGTTGTTTGCAGTGCTTTTTAGGGCCTTTCTGACTTCACTCTCTAGGATGTCTGGCTCATGTTCAATGTTCTCATCATTGTGATTATCAGGGGTGTTGAGGTCCTTTTTGTAGTGTTCCTCTGTGTACTCTTTCCATCTATTCTTAATCTCTTCTGCATCTGCTAACTCCTTGCCATCTTTGTCCTTTATCATGGTCATTTTTGCTTTAAACATTCCCTTGATTTCCCCAATTTTTTTTTGAAAAGATCTGTAGTCCTACCCCTGATATTATTTTGCTCTATTTCTTTGCACTGTTCATTCAGGTAGGTTTCCTTATCTCTCCTTGTTTTTCTTTGAAATTCTGTATTCAAGTGATTGTATTTTTCCCTTTCTCCTTTGCCTTTTGCGTCCCTTCTTTCTTCTGCTATTTTAAGAGCCTCATCGGACAACCACTTAGCTTTCTTATGCTTCTTTTCTTTTGGTATGGTTTTCTTTGCTGCCTCCTGCATGATGTCCCACATCTCTTTTCATAATTCTTCTGGCACTCTGTCTGTCTGGTCCAAGCCATTGAATCTGTTCCACACCTCCACCATATATTCCTTAGGGGTGTTGTCTAGGTCATACCTATCTGGCCTAGTTGTTTTCCCTATTTTCTTGAGTCTAAGCCTGAATTTTGCGATCAGTAGGTTGTGATCTGAACCACAATCTGCTCCTGGTCTTGTTTTTGCTGACTGTATGGAGGTTCTCCATCTTTGGCTGCAGAGTATGTAGTCAATCTGGTTTCGATGTTGGCCATCTGGTGATGTCCATGTGTAAAGTCTCCTTTTGTGTTGCTGGAAGAGAGTGTTTGCTATGACCAGTGCGTTATCTTAGCAGAACTCTATCAGTTTTTGGCCTGCTTCATTCTGTGTCCCAAGACCAAACTTGCCTGTTATTCCATTTACTTTTTGATTTCCTACTTTGGCATTCCAGTCTCCTATGATAATGTGTACATCATTTATTGGTGTCTGTTCTGTGAGGTGTTCTAGGTCCTTATAGAACTGGTCAATTGTGGCTTCATCTGCACTGATGGTTGGTGCGTATATTTGGATTACAGTGATATTGAATTCTGGAAAGCTTACAGTTTATTTTATATTCTTAATCCTATGTGTCTCTCTGAACTGTAAAGGTTTGGCTTGCTTGCTGCCCTCACAAAGCTTAGCCTTGTAACTGTCTACTGCTCTTCCTAGCGTATGTGGGAAATTCTTGATGAACTCTATTTCTATCAAGTGTTGTTTTGCTAGAAAAGGGTTTGATTACATGTGGAAAGGTCCTGGTGCATGCTTCTTAGGACATCAGACTGAGCATGTCCCAAGTTACGACCAAGGAGCTTCAAACAGCACTTTAGACAGAGGGGAAGTAAATGAGCCAAGATCACTGGTGAGTTTCCTGACTGATCAGTGATCTAGATCTGGAACACTCTAGGATTACTCTAGTTCCAGCACACTTATCTAACTATATCACATTGCCACTCTTGAAATGAAAGGTCTCTAAATTGAAGCTGATCATTTTTTTATGGATCCATCTTTCACTGTATTCAGATAACTCTACCTGTCACCTATTTCACTTTTTTTCCTCCTTAGAGGGGCAGAAATCAAAGAACTGAATGGGTTTCTTTTCCCTTATCTTGAAGATTCTCTTGTCCTTCTGCAGCCATTGAAGATAGCGTGGGAACGACACATTAATATTTCCATTGTTATGCTATAAATAGATCCTTCCCTACAGTATTTATATATTCTTACATCATTTAACCATTATAAAAAAAATAAAGTGATTGAAACTGTTGAATAATGCAAGAATGATTGCCTGTACATTAGTTCCGCTGTCGTGGGCATTAGCTGCAACTTTGTGAGGTTTCTGTATTTGTTATTCCACCCAGTGTTCTAAGGCATCAATGGTGACACTACACTATATTGGAAAGCTCATTTAATAGAACAGGAAGTTTTATGGTGAGCTCAGTAATTATATAACACAGAGCCTTAGCAGATGCTGCATAGTGTTTAGGCTCTTGTATCTTGTCTTCAGGACTGCTCACTTTCTGTTTCTTGAAAGATGTAAATATTGCTAGTGACTGCAGTGCACCAGCCTTTCATCTTTTCATTCACAAAGAAAATACTTGCTGAGATATCAGTCTATGATTGACAGTTATTTGATTAAAAGGGGTAGGATGAACAGAATTTATGAAGAGGCAGTCAAATGTCTAATCTGTATGGCATGTAATCCAGCAAACACTGTCACATTCCATATACTGCTGCATGTTGTCTGGAAAAAAATTAAGAAACTATAAATATTCTCCAGAAAAAAGAAATCAAGGAAATGTATGTGTAATTTTATGGGGGTTTAAAAGTGAAAAGTGGGGTAACAAAACTTTGGACAAGGAACAAACTATATCTCTATAGGACAGGGGTGCCGAAACTTTTCAGGCTGTGGGCCAGTTATGTGGTTCATGGGGCCAGTCATTATGGCCTGTGGGCCAGATCCGTCCCCTGACACCAATTCATCCGACCCATGAAGCACTCACCTGCTGTTCTATGCATGGCATGATGGAAGACTTCCTGCTCTTTAAGACAGTATGAAAGGCCACCACAGCTACCCACAGAATCCAACATCCACACCCTTTTCCAACTCTGCAGGTACATAATACCACCAAAGTAATTTGTCACCAGGGAAATCTAGTGCTGCATCTAGGATGAAATAAATGGGTATAGTTGTGTGTTTAATAAGACTTGAATGTTTGTAAATCCTTGGGGCACAGTGTGTTTCTTCTCATGAGTCCAGTGCTGTGAAACCTCTACTTTCACTGCAGGTCTTGGTGCCAACAAATTCTTTCCCAACTTTCACTGGTTTTTATGTGACAGATTAAGGGGTCATTCAAATACCACATGACCTAAAATAGGCCACTTTTGACCCCCCTCCCCCTCTGTGACCTTCTGTGACTTTTGGTCAATCCCCCCTAAATCACATGGTTTCTCCGTTTACCCTGATTTGAAGAGAAATGGCAGAAGCCCAAAAAACAAAGGCCTCCCTTCTAAAGCCTTTTCATGCAAGCAAGGAAGGAAGAGGGAAAAGATTTGCAACCTGAATTTCAATGGGAAAGCCCCACGCACCTCACCCACCCTCTCTGTCTCTCCTCCAACATCTCCTTTCGGGCTTATTTTTGCTTTGGGGAAAACCTCCCCACATCCCCCAATTATAACCCCCCCCCCTTGTCGCCCCTAAGTCACCCACCTCTTCCTCCTCCTTCCAGGTGTCCTGAATGGCAGCGAGGGAGAAAACTCTCAACGAGACCCTTTTCCCTCTCCCTCAGAGACTGACTGAGAGAGAGAGAGAGAGAGAGAGAGAGAATGGTTGGGCAGAGGGGAGGGGAGGGTAGTGGCCTGGTCTGTGCTGAAGCTGGCGGTGAATTCTGCGATTTGTAGTAGTGGTGGGGAAAACACAAAGGGAACCCTTTCCCAAGCACTGTTTTCCCACCCACCCACGCCCTCCCTTCCTTCCTAAGTGGTCTCTGATTGGGAGGGTTTTTTCCTTCTTCCTGCTCAGGGTGAAAGGAAGGGCTGTGACTTCTTCATCCCTGGAAGGAAGGGGGGGGACTACTACTACTTCTTCTTCCTCCTCCTCTCCTGGCAGAGGAATAGTGTTATTCTAAAAAAAACCAAACACCCATTCCTCTTCCCTGAGAAGATCCAGTAAGCAGCCTTTGAAGTCTTCCTATTTATTTATTTATTTATTTATTTATTTATTTATTTATTTATGTGTTTCTCTTTATAGATCTTGCCTCTGTCTTGGGTATTTTTTTGCATCTGGAACTTTTCGAAAATTTTGGAGTCAGGTGACTTCATGCTGAACCCCCTCCCCCCATGACTTTCTGTGACTTTTGGTTGACCCCCTCCCCCCCTAAAATGGTCATGTGGTATCTGAGTGAGCCCTAAAGTGATTGTCCATGGACCCAGCAAGGGGAGGCATCCCTCTCCCAAATTTTCTTTTCTTTTCTTGGAGGAAGCTCCTCTGATCACAAGCCATCAATAACTGGGCTGAATAGCACCACTTTTTCATCCTGTTTTATTCTCTGCCATTTTCCACTCAAAACTGATGGGAACAAGGCTTTGCCCAGTCAACATAGTTCAGCTGCTCTGATCAGGCACATAGCAAATCCTGGGTGAAATTAACTTTCTCTGTCCTATCCATCTTTGCTGGGCACAACAATCCAGAGCAGAGATTTGTTCTATAAAAGTACTCAGTTCTCTTATAAAGTTTTCAGCATTCACATAATCATAAGTGGAAATCCTATGGATCTTTTTGTAGAGCATATTCTTTTGTAAAGGTGACCTTAAATGCAGGTCAGATATTTTCCAGGTCACCTTTGCAGTTTTCATTATAGTGGTTGCCTAGAAAAATCACTGTCCCATTCTATTCTTAGCCACTTTAACTAAGTAATTTCTACTTTAATCTTTCCTTATTAATATACTGATCTATAGGGTAGGATTTTCAAAGCTGAATGGGGATTTGAATGCTGCTTTGAAAAGCAGCCTAAAGGCTTTAGTTTCTTGGCCACAGGCCTGCTTTCCTCATTCAGCTCGTGGTATATTGCATATTAGCATTCTTTATCAAATGCATCTCAAGAGTGGAACTCTTTACTTCGGCGGAAATTACTGACATCAGTAACCTGCCATCCATGTAAGAGAATTCCCTAGTCCATTCAGGTACATGTAACCTGCTCCACATCTACAGTCAGTAACGTCACAGATCTTGGTTGTATTTTGCTGAACTTGAGAGCTTTATTTCTCAGCTTTTCCATCTAGAAACCTTTCCCGTCAGGGCCATGTTTCTATTTACCCCCACTCGGAATTAAGAACTACTGAATTCAACAAGTTACACTCTTTAAAACAGCACCAAATTGAATTTTGCAATGGGTAACTGACACGTCTACAAAAACGTCTATTGCCCCTTATTTTATTGCTTGTGCTCTGCTCTGTATAATGCCCCTAGCATCTGAAAAAGTTACATTTTGGAATATATTTAGCTCACAAACTGCCTCTTCACTCCTATCAGCATTAGACAATGGTTAGTACACTTGCTGCCTATGGGACTAACACATCTCCTCACATCTCCTCCTTTAACCTGTTGTGTGCAAATTCCTAGGTGTGACAAATTATGAGATTTATTCTTAACCCATCTCCCAATACTTTTTCAGACATATAAACACTTCCCCAGTTTAAATCTTTTTCCTTCCCCTCTGCTTATCTAAATGTCGTGCCTAACATTTCATAGAATCATTACTAATACTGTTTATCTTGGCTAGTGCATTGAAATAGCCTGCTTGACTGTTAAATTTTTCCATCTTGATAGGCAACGTGCAAAGTGGCTGAAATAACTCTTGAAGTGGTCGCCGTGTTAGTCTGTGTGATCATATCAAACAATAAACAAAACAAAATGTTGTGGCACCTTATAAAATGTGTGCTGTAGTTGTTATGGACATATTGAACTACACACTAGAAACTGAGAGACGATTTTCCAATTCAACATTCTACCAACCACTAACTATGGACCCAACTGCCAAATATCAAAAGAAATTTCAAAACCTTCTAAAACTGTTCCTGGAAATATACGTGTCTAGGTCTTCACTAACACACCATAAGAGCCTCAAACAACCACCTTTTACCTGCTAGCTAAAATACACAAACTTGGAAACCCTAGGAGATCCATTGTTTCAAGCATCAACACCATCTCTGTTGGGATATCTGGATATGTGGACTCCATTCTCAAACCATATGCCACCAATGTACCCAGTAAGGTAAGAGATATCACAGACTTCCTTATATATATAATTATATTTTAATTTTCAAAACATAGAAACATACATACAAAGCAGAACAATAGGAAAAACACAACACTATAAGCCTTATACAATATTCACATTAATCAATTATCCTTTCTAAGAAAACTTCAACACACACATGACTCTCAGAAAACACCATTCTACAATGAATATAGAAGCTCTCTACACCAACAAATATTGACTACAAGCCATCAGGAATACCATTCAAAATAAAGATGAAGCCCACATAGTCACCACCCTCTTCAATTTTGCACTCACACAACTACTTCACTTTCAACAATAAAACCTACCTCCAGATCAATGGAACTGCCATGGGTACTCACATGGTTCCACAATATACTAAAATATTCATGATTTATCTAGAACAACAGTTTCTTAACTGTTGTACCCATAAACCACTTCTCTATTTGAGGTACATTGATGACCTATTTTTGATCTGGAGCAATGGAAAGCAACCCTTAGAGAAATTCCACTAGGATTTCAATAATTTTCATCCAAATATCTACCTCAGCTTGGACCAGTCGAGAAAACAAGCAAATTTCCTAGACACTACTGTGAAGCTAGAAAATAGAAATCTCAGCACTACACTGTATTGCAAGCCCATAGATTGATATACCTACCTGCATGCATCCAGTTTTCATCCAGAACACACAACGAAATTCAGTGTCTTCAGCCAAGCTCTCAAATACAACTGCATTTGCTCAGATCCACAAGACAGAGCTCAAGGACCTACAAAATGAATTTCTCAAATGAAATAAAGATTAGAAGAGGTTTAAACATTAAGAATGTATTTTGGAAAATTTGGGAACCATTCGTTATATTTGGTATGACTAGCAACGATGGTATTAAACCAAGTCAAGAAATGTTGAAGTTTTGGCAGAATTGAGATATTAACATCTATAAGATACTCAACTTATCTGGGATCATATGTACAATATGAGTTGGTATGATTTATGTGCTTTGTTTACAAGTTAGTGTGCATCCACGTGTATGTGAATGGGTGGGTGTATTCGCAGATGTTATTATATGTACAATTTTGGTTTCTGTTCACTGTTTATTTATTTATTTTCCGTTACAATATTGCTTTACATATTTGTCGCAATATATATGTGTTAATAAATAAAAAATATAATTCCCCCCCCCAAAAAAAATGAATTTCTCAGACTACAGTACCCATCCAATATTGTCAAAGAACAGATCAACTTGGCAAAATGAATACCCAGAACCAACCTACTGCAAGACAAGCCCAGAAGTGAAAACAATCAAACACTGCTGGTTGTCACTTTCTGTCCACAACTGAGACCTCTCACGCGTATAATAAAAGATCTCCAACCTATCATGGACCTGTATACTTCACTTTTTCAGGCATGGCAGACCTCTACTAGCCTACAGACAACCCCCTAATCTCAAGCAACTATTGACACTCAACAGACTACACAACAGTGGAACAGAGATGGGAACTAAATCCTGCTACAAATCCAGATGCCATCTATGCCCCCTGTGTTTACTCTGACAACACAATTACAGGACCCAACAATGCCACATACATTGGCAATGGCAATTTTACTTGTTCCTCACCTAACGTGATTCATTCCATCTCTTGCCAAAAATGCTCCTCTGAACTCTACATAGGATAAACAGGGCAATCTCTGCACAAAATAGTTAAGGGACATAAATCAGACACTATGAATGGCAATAAGCAGAAACCCATTTCAAACCACTTTAATCTAGGACTTGAAAGTTGCTGTTCTAGAGCAGAAGAATTACAAGATTAGAATCTAGAGAGAGCCAGCAGAGATTATGTACATGCATATGCTGGACACCCATCTCAGGAGTTTGAATATTAGTCAAGGGTTTCTGGGACATTATCAAATTTTATGCATCAAACTAACAAGTTGTTATATACTGCAATTTTGCCAGGTCACAAAAACCCATTGTCATTAGATGCTAACTCATTGACAAATGTGTAATGCCACAATGTTTCTTTTGCATCCATCCTTTGGAGGTGATACATTAGCTTGCAAGAGAAGTTTGTTTTGCAACCATTAAGAAATCAATAGAGGCAGGTTTCATAGCAAGTTTGAATAACAGCTGGGGATTTTCCATTATTGTAAAAAGCTACAATATTACTTTTCTGTTAGGCTGACCATCCATTGTGTGCTTCTGTACCTGATGTGTATAAACTGATACCGTGAGGTCTTACTCTTATGTTTGATGAAATGGACTTGATCCATGAAAGCTCACATTTAAATACAGGAGTTAGTCTTTAAGGTACCACAACTCTTTTTGTCTTTTTTGTTTTGTTTACTCTCCGATATGCTGTATTTAAATGTTAGCTTTCATGGATCAAGCCCACTTCACTTTGTCTACTGTCTGACAAAGTGGACTTGATCCATGAAAGCCAATACCAAATTAAAGCAGTTAGTCAATGAGAAGGGCTGGAAACTTGTTTCAAAAGAAGGGAAGGGGGGGGGAGGAGCAAACTGAACTTTTCTCAAGGCTGAGTTGTATAGTCAGTCCCAAACTCTACTCTGTGAAATTCTTGAAATATATCCCTGCCTCAATATGCTTGTTTTGTTTGTTTGCATTATCAGTTATATTTAGTTATGTTGTGAGAGAACCATCCACAGCCATTCGAATTGAGTTCTTCTCTAGGACTAAGCCAAAATGGGTTTCTATTTGGGGATTTTTAAACTCAGTTTCCCACTGTTTAGTTCTCTCCCCCAGGAAAAAAACATAAGCAGTAATCAGAGCAGATGGTTATGTGTAATAGCCAAATTGTGAGACTCTTTATTATTGTGTCACCTGCATGTTATTTATAACTTAATAGCATTGAGGGGTTGTCTGCATGGTTTTGTGGGATGTTTGCCAAGCAGTTGTCCTCCATGCAATACTTTATGAGTGACACTTGGATGGTTCCCATGTCCTTAGTTCCTCCCCAGCAACTTTGTTAATGATTTCCAACTGCAGCTGCTGTGCTTTCATTCACACAACATTTCAGGAAGAACAGTATGCATGTTAACTTGAAACAATCCATGGTGCACCAGTTTTGACTCAGTTATGAGATGCTAATCAATTTCAGGGTGTGTTATTGTAACATCTATCTATCTATCTATCTATCTATCTATCTATCTATCTATCTATCTATCTATCTATCTATCTATCTATTTCAGGTTTCCTCAAACATGTCTCTTCAGAACTTCAATTCCCAGAACCCCCGATCAGCAGGTGTGATAACTTAGGCTTTTGGTAACTGAAGTCCAAGAATACTTGGAGAGCAAAGTTTGAGAAACCCTGATGTAGAGTATTGGAAACAAATTTGACATTTCCCCCTATATATATTTATAGAATAGTGAAATAACAAAACTGGATGCTTTCAACTTGAAAAATTTTTTTGCAACAGAATGGGATTGTTGAAGAATTAAAGAAGAATTCAAATCTCTCTTTAAAATCAACTGAGAACAAAGGCCAAAATATATTTATCAACCAAAATAGAACATCCACAACATAGAGGAATTGGCTCCATATACATCGTGTCTAAAACCTCCTCTTGGCCAACAACAACGGCCTGAGGAGAAGACTCCATGGCCTGGCAGGCAGTTGAGGACCTTGCCCACTCCTCTGGGCCAACAACAACGGCCTGAGGGGAGTTAGTCTGTGTTCTAGTTTGGTTGTATTTTGTATTTTGTGAGGTTATAGTTTATAATTTTTATTGTATTGTTGCTGTCTTGACTGTAAGCCGCCCTGAGTCGCCTCGGCGAGTGGGTGGCAATATAAATCTGAATAAATAAATAAATAATAAAATGCCTATTTGAGCAGAGACCACTTAGGAAGGAAGGGGTGGGTGGGTGGGTGGGAAAATAGCACTTGGGAAAAGGTTTCCTTTGTTTCCCCCACTGCTACTACAAATCCTAGAATCCACCGCCAACTTCAGACCAGGCCATGCCGCTGCGAGCTGGTCTCTAGCCTTGCGGGCTTTGGGGCAGAGATCAACGTCGGGGAATTTGAGGCAAACATTTGCATCGCACAACATTGTGCAATGCAAATGTTTGCCTCAAATTCCCCGATGTTATTCAATTTTAGCGTTATCCAAGGCAAATGTTATCTGAGGTACCACTGTACATTCAGGGCAATGATTATAGCAGGCAACTTGCAATGCAACAGATAAGATCTATAGAGATTTGTTACTTATGGTGATTTGCTTCCAAAAGCCACACCATTTGTATAACTGTGCCAAATAATTTCAGCTGTTGATTTCCTGTTCAGTTGTAATATTCTGGTCTTTGGGAACACACCATCCATTAACCCCCTGTAAGGAACTGACATTCCATGCCTTGTCAATGTTATAGTTTCACTTTCACCAACTACAAGCAGCACACTCTCCATGGAAAATGCATGAACTAGCAGCTTATATGCATGTCTCTATTCATTTAATGTTATAAAATTACTTTTCATCCATCTGGACAGCAGGATAATGTACAAATAGAATTTAAACTGTGAACTGATAAAGACAACAAATGTTCTGAATATGACATCAAAAGGTCATTAGATGCCATGGGGAAGAAACAGAAACAACTGGTGAAAAAATGAAATAATTGTGATGTTAGCACAGGTTGCATCTTTATAAAGAGAGTGTTTAATCTAATGAGTGTAATAACTGAAAAAGCTGTCCTCCTCGCTTGATGCATAGTGTACCCAAAAACATGGAGAAGAGCAAAAGTATGCATGACAGGTTAAAACAGAATATGGAACATGGCTGAGGCGTATATAATTTATTTATTTATTGCACTTATATCCCACCCCTCTAGGGAAAAAATCATTCCTACTCAGGGTGGCTAACATTATAAAACCAACAATAAAACAATCAAAAATTATTAAAAGTTACTTACAATAAAACTCACAATAAAACAGTAACAAAACATTACAATTGCCAGAAAATACATCAAACAAGGGCCATAAAAATACAACCTATTTGGGATGGAGAGAAAGAGGGCAACATCTCTAATGGCCAGTTTTAGATAAGATTCCCGAAGGCCTCCTCAAATAGCAGTGTTTTCAGCTGTTTTTTGAATGAGAGCAAGGATGGAGCCTGGTGCAGCTCACTTGGAATAGCATTCCACAGCCTTGGTGCCACCACCGAGAAGGCTCTTTTCCTAGTCACAGCCTTCCTAGCCAATCTCAAGATCAGCACCTGCAGCTGCATCAACAGAAAGAAAGCTACTGTCTTGAGGGGAAGATGTTCCACAAGGTAAGAAGGTCGCAAACCATTTAGGGCCTTAAAAGTTTGCACTAACACCATGTACCTGAAAGGAATGGGCAGCAAGTGCAGGCCTGCCAAGGCTGGGAAGATATGATCAAAATTTCTCACTCCTGTAATCAGCCTGGCCACTGAATTCTGGACTCATTGAAGTCTCCGTAGCAGGGACAGGGGAGGTCCCACGTAGAAAGCATTACAGTAGTCAGTATGAGAGATTACCAGTGATATAATTACTGTTGTGAGAGACAACCTGTCCAAAAATGGATGCAACTGGGCAATTTGGTGCAGTTGGAAGAAAGCGGCTTTGTACACTGCTGCAATATGCACCTCAAGGTCAAATGATCCCTAAGTTGTGAACTTGGTCCCTAGGGGAGAGAGCCATTCCCCCCCCCCCACACACACACACACACACACATTCTAGGAACAAGATCTCCCAGTCAGGCAGACAAATCTCACAGCACCAGAATTTCCAACTTGTCTGGGTTCAGCTTCAGCTTGTTAGCTCTGGTCCAATCCAATAGAAGTGCCTTATAAATCTTGGAGGAAAACTCTCATGGTTGCTAATAATGGATCCTTTTCTGGGCCATTTCAAACTTTGTGGTATGATTATTATTTGGACGGGTGCATTATGAGGAAACACCTTTCCCATATAAAAGAATGTGTGCTGAGCTATTCATGAAAAAGCATGAAAGTAATATATTATAGGTCACATCCAGACTTGGAAGCAAGGTTTAGTATAGATGCCATCTGTCTTCTTTGAATTACTTTAAGTAGATGCACATTTTGAACACCACACTTTTAAAAAGTGTGGAACAGTTTTCAGGACAACAAAGATGACCAGGGGAATGGAAACCATGCCCTATGAGGAAAGGTTGAAGGAACTGGGCATGTTTAGCCTTGAGAAAAGAAGGCTGAGGCGCGATATGACAGTGCTTTTCAAATACCTGAAAGAATCAGCTAGAGGAGAGGCTGAATCTGATATCAATCATCTCAGAATGTAGAATATGTAGGCTTCAATTACAGAACCCCAGATTTTGGCTGAATATCAGAAAAACCTTCTTAATGTTAGAGTATTATGGCAATGAAACAAATTACTTGAAGTGGTGAGTGTTCCATTGTTTGGAGGCATTAGGCATCTGCTTTGATTTGGATTTTTACACTGTGCAGAAGGTTCGAGTTGAAAGCCTTATAGGCCCCTTCCAACTCAATTTTTCCACGATTCTATGATTCTATGATCCACGTTGTGCGATAACTAGTCAATTGCTGCCATGCTAGATAGTACAGGGAATATGAGAGTACATTTTATGTAGTGTGTCTGTGACTGTTTAAAGGAAGTACAGTTATTCTGTACAGAATCAGGACCATAAAGCTCAGGAAAGCAAGTTAATCATTTTATCTGACAAAATGAAAATCACCTTCTTCTTGGAGGAAAACTGTCATGGTTACTAATAACGGATCCTTTTTTGGGCCAAGTACAAACTTTGTGGTGTAATTATTATTTGGACAGGTGCATTATAAGGAAACACCCTTTCTAGCACTTTGTAGTCCAGACTCTGATTCTCTCTATTTTTTCTCTGTTTCTGAGCTGTAATGTCCAGTTTGGGGGGCTGTGAGACCATAGCCTTTTGGGTTAAACCTCAGTGATCTAAGATTGGTGTATGTGGGGATATGACAGGGAAATGAAAAAAAGCATATGCATCTGAGCACAAGAAAGCCATATTGGACTTGGTTAGTCAGTAAGCTTGCATGTTTTCACTTCCTATCAGCCCAGGTAGGAGGAGCTAGAAGTGGTAAATGGAAGGCAGGTTCTCTTATTTTATCTCCTCTGTTTTAGCTCCTGGTCTGACTGTAATAGGATATGCAAGTGTAGTCCATTTGCAAGGTGGATCTATCCCCATCACTCCTAAGACATACCAGTCATCTTTTGAACAGTTTCACAACCTTTTAAAGAAACAAAAAAGGAGAGGACCTAATGTTTTCAAAGCAATTCTCTTAATTTTGCCGATGCTAAAAGGGCTCAACCATTTTCATGGTTCATACATAATCCCCAAACCCCACATACAGGTATATGGATTTGCCATACTATTTATCAGTATATCATTTCAGGTCTACTAGGTAGATCATAAAGGGACATACTTCTAAACATGAAATTATATTTCTACATAATTTCCCCCACAGTCTTTACAGCCCAGCCCCTAAATATTACTTTACGCAGCAAAACATGTATGTGAAGACATCAATGAGGTTTTACTATCTCTTTGAGAAGACAGCTGGAACCCTCAACAGACAGAATTCAAGGTGTCTTCCTCTACTTCAGCCTAAAATTGCCTGCATAGAGCTGCCCCCTCACCACACCACTTGCTGAAGTGTCCTGCTCTGGCCTTGACCATTGGGAGCTTGCTTGAAACAAAGGGAAAATATTGTGAAAGGCAGTGGTGACGAATAATGCTCCCATTTAGTAGGAATTTTTCCTCCCCCCCTTGCATTCTCAGGCAGCACCTGCTGTGTGGGGCGGTTCGCCAGCTTTGCTGAGCCGCTGTGATAAAACAAACAAAAACAGCAGGCAAAAAAATTCCTCTTTATGACGCCTGTTATCCTCAAACTACCTTGTAGCACTCACTGCTTTCCAATCCTTACCGTCTCCCCTGCACAGCCTGTGCACCCCCCTTATCAAGCACCCCAATGCAAATGCCTGATCTGAAAGTTTAGTGTCAATGGGCAAGTGCTTGAAACAGACAAAAAAGAGCCCCCTTTTCTTGCTTAATGAGCAAGTGTGTGTCTCCCTTCTTGCACAAACTTTTTTTAAAAGTTAAGATCTAGAAGAATTTTTATTGAACTCTCAGCCAAAAGGAGGGGGGGGGGGAGAGAATGAATGTTATCACTTCAGCAATGAATTAGAATAGGAATGAATAGGAATGAAAATAACTGAGGAGGAAATGAGGGTGGCATGTGGAGGTGTGAAAGAGATCCAAGGCTCCACTAGTGGTCCTTTGCATGATATGGAAAGGTTTTATATCAAACAAATGAACAGAAAGCAGGGCTTAGAACCCAGTCTATGTCTCACAATCAGTAGATGGCTACAACTGGGGCAGGATCTGTTTCAGTGACACAAAATAAGTCATCACAGCCCCCATGATAAGCGTTGTCTCTTGCTGGGGCACCAGTGTAACGTACAGTACAAGATAGTGCTCCAAACTGGTAGAGTATAGCAAAAGATGAGACATAGCTTTCTGGACATCCTTCTGTTCTCCCTATGCCAGTGTTTCTTAACCTTGTTGGAGGTACTGAACCCCACAAGTTTCATACCTGCATTCACCAAACCCTTCATAGAATTTTCCATAAATATTCTGGTGAACGGAACGGACACACATACCCCTCTGCTGAACCCCTGAGACTTACTCACTGAACCCCTGGGGTTCAATCAAATCCAGACTGACTCACCAAACCCCTGGGGTTCGATTGAACCCAGGTTAAGAACCATTGCCCTATGCACTGAACAGACAGAACTGACTGCCACTTGTCATCTGCATGTACATTTGCAACAACAGTGCTAAAACAGATCTGAAAAAGCAGGTTGGAAAATCAGTCCAATTGTAATGGACAGAATGCTGTAAAAGAGTAGATGAATGAGAAGGTATCTAGAGGTAAATGACCAGTTGACACATAGGTTAAATAGTGGCCAAAATGCTGTTGTTTAGTGTAATCAATTGCACTACAGTTGTCCCATTGAATCACCTAGGATTTGGTGAGTCATCTCTTCCATAAGTTCTATTAACTCAAATGGGCCTACTCTAACTGGAACTTACTTTGTGATAACAAATCACAATTAAAATAGATCCATTTGAATCAATGGACTTTACAGAGCAAGTTGACTCACCAAATCTCCATTTAAGTAGCTTCTTTTAGTGTGATTTACTATACTAATCAACAGATTTTGGCCACCCTGTTTGTGTTTTGGATCACTATGGTTTTTGTGATGCTGGAAATTACTCCTCCTGTATAACTAGTATTCAGAGAATACAATGCATCTGACGTTTTTTAGCTTACATTTCACAAATATTGTTGTGCTCCTGGAAGTGATGGTCACAGGTTGTTGATAAAGTAAGGGAAGAAGCAATTGTTTCTTTAAGTATGCAAAACTGTTCCTCTCTTTTGTTGATGGAAACATTAAAAGATAGTTTTAGAACCAAAGCAATCAAACTTATATACCACCCCATAGCGCTTAGTGCACCCTCTGCGTGGTTCACAAGTTAATTAGCATTTCCCCCCCAACATGCTGGATGTTGGAAGGATGGAAGGCTTAGTCAACCTTGAGTCCTGGTCAGGATCAAACTCACAACAGTTTGGTTGCAGGACAGCTGTTTAACAAATGAATATACCTAAACTATCATTTAATGAATTTAATTTGTTGCTACATCCAATAATATTTAATTAATATTTCATTAATATTTATGACTATTTTTCCAAAGCAATGTTCTTTGTATACGTTAGACCACAGTTAGCCAGAACAGGCAAGACCAATGGATAATGTGATTTGTAGTGCCACACTTCTGCAAGATGTCAAGTTGGGAAAGGCTGATCTAGATAGCAAAGACATACCAATTAATTATCAAGAGTTAATTCTTGATGCAACAACTGCTGTTCTAGCATACTGTGTATTCTCCTTCTTGAAGGACACATAGGACACAGTTGTGCAAACTAAGAAAAATGGAACAGAAAGTAGCAAAAAAAAAATCATTTAAAAATGGGATTTTTCTACATATACAGCTCATATATGTAACGGTCATAACAATTGCCTTTAAATCCATCACAGTGAGAACAGTAAATACCTGAAATTGTACCAGTCTGACTGTCTCCTATGAAAGTATCCTGTTGTTATGTACCATCAAGATTCTATGAAACAGAACGTGACCATAATAAGCTTCTGGAGATATGTGAGATGTTCAAGGAGTGATTTATCATTTCCATTTTCCAGTGTGTTTCCGCTGCTTCATTTGGAAAGACCAGATAAGTTGCTGTTATTTCCTGACCTAGGCTATTTTGATATGAAAGGGCAGTTGTATTCTCTGATTATCCAAGCCACTTTCAAACATCCTGGAATTACCAGAGTGCAGGACTAGAAGCAATGAGTTGAAGATGTCATGGATGAAGGGTTCAGGGAAACCTTAGGCCAAAGTCATCTAACTATGAGAGCAGTTCAGCAGTGGAACAGTCTGCCCAGCAAGTGGTTTCTTCCTGGGATCGGACAGCCACCAGCTCTCTCCATAGTTCCCTCTTTGCTTTTTTGTGTCCTGGCATTGTGCAAGCACAGCATACATTCAATACCTTTATGCTGAGCCAGTGAATCCTGCTCCCAAGTGGGAATGGGTCAAGATGGGAGTCCAGGCTTCTCTGCCAGCTTTCTCACCCAAAAAGTCAAGCTTCCCCACCTCCTCTTTTTTCACCCTAATATTTCTCCCTTGCTTCAAGACCTGAAGTAGAAGCAGTGGCAGCGGCAGCTGCAGCGGCAGCCACTGCTGATGGCGGCGATGCTGACGCTGACTTTGAGGTATCAGCTAACATCCTGGGATCTGAGCATGGCATCCTGGTTGCATTAGTTCCCTTGGGTCTTCATGTCTGCCAAGTTCCATGAAGGCAGCAAGGAGAAACATTCTAATTATGCAGGCGTACGTTCTTAAAAAATAAATCCAGAGTCCATTACATATGCTTCAAAACCACCCTGTTACACTCATAAACCAAGAAGGTGTATAAGGCCTAGACACATTTCCCTTTGTGACACAATATGTAGCTGGAGGTTACAGCTGTATTATTTGACTAATTAATGGTTCCATTGATGAACTAACAGATTTACCCTGGTTTCTGAGTTAGGCTGTGTAGTCATCATTTTAGTGATGAACCAAGAAACAACAACAACACAGCTTATTGTGTAAGCAAAATGATGCTCTTCCCTAAAGCTTGTGCCTATCCTGGAATGCTTCTTACAATACCAATGCCTCAGGTAAACAAGAATTATCATCTGTTTTTGTCCTGTTATTCCCCTTCCCAAGTCAGACAGAGCACACTCATTTCTTTCCTCCCAGCTCTGTAATTTGAGCCTACCATTACCACTTAGAACGTCAGATTGGTGCAAACTCATGTAATTACTGTCCGTGTTGTGATGCATAAGGTTTTATGCCAAGGAAGGCTTAAAAAACTTGTGATGATTGTTAGAGTTTAGGTTATATGCGAGTTAAGATATTAGCTGCTTCTTTAAGAGTCCTGAAACAGCATTCCCTAATCCGAAGGGAAATCCTAAACTACAGTGATAATTTTGAGTATAGATTAGACAGAAATATTTGTTCCAGATGATTTTTTTCTTTGCCATCAACTCTTTCTGAGCTCACTAGTTTTCAATCTCCACGCTTCTTTCCATTCCAGGTTAATCTGGGTGAAGTGCCATAGTATAGTGGCCTATAGATGTTCTTGAAATGATATCTTAATGGAAATGCATTTTTCACTTTTCATCTGCTTTATCATCCTTTCTGTTCGGTATCAGTATTGTTATCTAGCTGTGAGCTCCAACCAGACTTTTATGTTCTGCCTCTTGTGCCTGCTATTGGCTAAGCTATTCTGATATCATAAAAAACTTTAAAGCTTTGTACATATAGATGACTACTTTGCTAATTCACTGATTTTGAAATCTGTGGAACATAGGGTTGCTGTATTACCTGGCTGATCAGGTTTTGCCTGGATTAATCCATGGCAAGGAATGCTAGTTGAAGGATTGGTGTAGCTGTCAACCAGAAAAAAAAAAAATTCCAAACTCAGGTATTACCATATATACCTGAGCATAAGATGACCTGAATATAAGCCAAGGTACCTAATTTTGACCTGAAAACCTAGGAAAATAGATTGATCCAAGTATAAGCCAAGGGAAGGAAATGCAGCAGCTGCTAACGAGTTTCAATAATCAAAATACATGAAAATATGGTGAAATTAATTAAATTGTTGATGTGTCTCAATCCAAAGTGGCCTTGGGACCCTTGTGGTTGCTGACACAAGTATAAGTCGTGACCCCTTTTTGGGGCTCATTTTTGGGACTAAAAAACTCGACTTATACTCGAGTATATACAGTATGCATTTTATAGCATTTCCTTCTTTAATAGGGAGTTGAATTCAACCATTGTTGTAACTTCTAACTAAATTGAAGTATAATTCAATAAATCTACAATAGTATATTCCTATAGCAGGGGTGCCCAAACTACAGCCAGTGGGCCAGATACAGCCCACAGCACCTAACTACCCAGCCTGTGCTGCCCTCGCCGCTCCTGGGAGCAGAAGTTAAACATGCCCAAGCATGCACAAAATGCTGCTGTAAAGCACCTGTGGCAGTCATAAACATGTTTACAATAGCTACATTAATGGGAGTGTTTTGCTGAAACCAGCCCGTGGCCTGAAAAGTTTGAGGACCCCTGTCCTATGGCTTTCCTGAAAAATAAAGTTTGATTCTATATTCTACAGACATCTAGGAACTGAAGTGTTTTTCTAAGGAAAAGAAGTTTAGTAAAAGTGAATGGAGAGGAGTAAGAGAGCTATAAATTATTAGAACCTTCTGTTTATTATTATTGATGAGGTTGAGTTAATATTTGCGAGGACTCTTAGATTTATTTATTTATTGTTGTTCAAACTTGTATGTCGCCCCACTCGCAGAGTGACTCAGGAAATTTCTGATTTCTGGATTTCTGTATATTCTGGAAATATACAGTTATGGGATTAAAAGTTAATTGGGATAAAACAGAAATGATTTTAATTAATGGGGATAAAGGGGATGAAGAAACAATAAAACGGAATTATAATGTACAGATTATGCAGAAGATGAGATATCTAGGGGTAATGTTATCAAACAAAATTGGGGAACTTAAAGGCCTGAACTATGGCAGGCAAAAGAAGGAGATGGAAAAGAAAATTTTACAGTATAGCAAATTAAATTTGTCATGGTTTGGTAGAATAGCAATATGTAAAATGATGCTGCTACCCAAATTGAATTTTTTGTTTGATGTTTTACCATTAAAACACACAGATAAGGAGTTGAACGAGTACCAAAACATGATTAACAGGTACTGCAATGGAAACCGAGGAGCCAGAATAACCAAATTACTGTGGTATGTACCACAAAAAGAGGGAGGATTGGGTATACCAAACATCAGTAAGTACTACAGAACCTTTCAAATAAGAAATGTTATAAAATTATTAATTAGAGAAGAAACAGTATGGGAGAAAATTGAAAGGAAAGAATTCTCAAAGGTTGGAAAGGCACAGTTTTTATGGGAAGGAAAGGAAAAGGGGGATAAAAGGCTCAGGGATTGATGCTAAATTCAACCATAGAGATATGGAGCAGAGTGAGAAAAGAACTTACTTTAGGAATTTCACCGGTTTTAGAGGTGGAAGATTTTAATAATTTTCCAATAAAAATAGATAAGAGGATCAGGGACATATTGGCGGAAAAAAAGGTTAAATTACTGAAAGATTGGGTCAAAACTTGCAGAGATCAAGGAAAAAGAAGCGAGCTATACTTGCAATTGGAATTGAACTGGTTCAAGATCCTTCAGATAAACAATTGGAACAGGATATTTTTATGGGAAAATGGTTTAAACAGGGACTGCACGGAATTTGAGATACTTTTGAGCAGAGTCAGAAATGGAGAGACAGGAATTAAGGGGATAGTAAGTAAAATTTATAAAATTTTGAATAAGAGTCAAAAAATACAAGAGGTGTTGAGACAAAGCTGGGAACAAGAGCTTGACATAAGGATAACAGAAAAAAATGGCAGAAAATGTGGAAAAGAAGGATAATGAGGACTATGTCAGTTAGAGTTAAAGAACATAATTACAAACTGATATGGAGATGGTATAGGACCCCAGTAGGTTTGCACTGAATATACAAAAACTTGAGTGACATATGTTGGAGATGTAAAAAAACAAGGGGTACATATGAACATATGTGGTGTGGCTGTGAATCTTTAAAAAGTTTCTGGGAAAGAATGGAAAAGGAGATAGAGAAAATACTGAACGTGCAAGTTGAACTGGGGTCAGAGACAATTTTGTTAACGGACATAGATAAATACGACATGAAAAATGATAATAAAGAATTGTTGGCCATAATGTTGTCAGTGGCAAGACAATGTATAGCAAAAAATTGGAAGAATAACGATAAGATAAGTATTCAAGACTGGTACAAACAAATGTGGGATTTGGCCCTTAACGAAAAACTCACATGGGAGTTAAATTGCAGAAAAGGGAAAATGCAAAGTAACAACTTTTGGAGGATCTGGGAACCATTTATAGATCACACTTTGGTAAAAAAAAAAAAAAAAGGCATAGCCCCTGTACAAGAACAGAATGATTTTTGGAAAATTGTGAGGACACAAAATTCCCCGGACATTGTATATAGCACAAGGGTGACAATAATGATGTAAATGGTAATAATGCTAAGAAGATCATGTTTCAAGAAAGGTGGTTATAGTAATATTGTTGTTCAGAAACTTTGTTATATGACCTTCATGATTTTATGTATATCTGTATTTGTATTTGTTTTTTTTCCTTTATAAATACCTAATAAAAATTTAAAAATTAAAAAAAAAGGAAATATACAGTTATTCCAAGGACATGCCACACCTGTCTCTCAGGTTCTTCTGCCATAAAGTCTGTCTATGTCCAGGGCTTCTCTTCCCAGGGATCTTTCCTTCCAGAGTGAGTTGGAGTATTCTATACCTCATGTTGTTCCTCATGATATGGCCAAGGTATTGAAGCTTTCTTTGCTTGATGGTCTTAAATAATTATTGTTCTTTATGCATTTGGAGCAATACTTCTATGTTAGTCACATGGTCAACCCATGATATCCTTAGCAGCCGTCTGCAGATCCACATTACAAAAGCTTCGATAATCTTTTCAGATGCTTTAGTCAATGTCCAAGCTTCAACTCCATATAGAAACACTGGGAATACGTAACATCTCACTACAGTGGAACCCTGCTTTACAAATGGCTTGCTTAAGGGAAAACTCACTTCACAGAAAGAGATCGCGAGAAAATGATCCCCTGCTTAATGGGAAAAAATCGCTATATGGGCAGGGTTTTTTTTTGTGTGTTCTGACACTTCCCCCAGTGGTGGGAGGGTGTTTGGGGCATTTCCACTCCATTTTTGAAAAAGTTCATCACATTTTGGCACCTCCAGAAACATTCCAAACATTCCCCATAACCAGGAAGGGCTGGAAATTCCCCCTTCCCCATATCAGCTATTTGGTGGGGACTTTTGTTGAAATTATCAGGACTGGTCACTAGATGGTGCTGTCAAAAATGTGCAAAATATGCATTGAAAATCAAAACATTCCACTCCAGAGTTCACTAAAAAGCCAAAAAAATATTATTTCATCCTTCAAAACTCCTTCCAATGTGCAGTTAGGATTTTTTTTTTGCTGTTTTTTTCACCACTTTAGAAAGATTTTTGAACAAAAAAAATACATCCCCTCGGCCCTTTTCTAACTCCCAGAACAGAAATACTGTATTTGTCTTCAATGCATTTCTATGGGAAACCAGAATTTGCTTTAAGGAAAAATCACTTTAAGGAAAACCCCTCAGAATGGATTAATTCCATAAAGTGAGGGTTCACTGTATTTGGATCTTTGTAGTGAGAGTTAGATCTCTACTGCAAAACAAATGTCTTATTCTTATGAAGGCGAATCTTGCTTTTTCTATTCATATTTTAATCTCTACTTCGTGATCCCAATTTTAATTTAACATACTCCCCAATCTTATCCTCTCTTTAGATTTCTTGTGTTCTTTCCATTAGGTTGCCTTGAGTTGGTGTTCAGCTTATAACCAGATATTTCATCTTCTTGATGTTGAGATACAAACCATATTCTGTGCTTGAAGCTCTAACTCAATCTAGTTTCAAATGAAGATCTGCAAGGTTTGTCGCCAACAACACTGTGTCTTCAGCATATTGGATGTTATTCTGGTATTCCACACTAATTTTAATGCCCATGTTTAAATCTGATAGTGCTTCTGGAAAAAAAACCCTCTCTGAATATGTATTAAACAGTGTCATGGGCAACACACAGCCTTGTTCCACACCTCTACAAATATGAACCTGCTCTGCCAGCTGCTCTTTAACTCTGACTTGAGCTGTCTGATTCCAATAAAGGTTAGTGATGATTTTGATATCTTTACCATCTATACCTATTTTCTTCAGTGCTGTGATCATCTTCTCATGTTGGCATCTGTCAAAAACTTTTGCATAATCTATAAAACATGCATGCACACCATATCTCATGTCTCTACATCTTTGTATGAGGATCTGCATTGTAAACAGTGCCTCTCAGGTTCCCATAGAATTCCAGAAGCCAAATTGTGTTTAACCTGTGTTTTCTTTGCATGTCTTATAAATTCTACTATGAATGATTTTCAAGAAGATCTCAAGAGCATGACTCATGAGCCTAAATGTCCTGTACTCCTCACAGGACTTTGCATTTGGTTTCTTCACCAGTTCAACAAAGGCTGATAGCAACCAACCCTCAGAAAGATCCCTGTATCATAAATTAAAAAGGCATGTCAATTATTTGATGTTAACTTTGAACAGAAGTTTCAAACTTTTTACGAGAATGTCATCTGGCCCTCTTGCTTTCCCATCTTTGCAAAGCTTTTACAACCTCACTCTCCAGTATTGGTGGTCCAGTATTGCCATTTATGACAGGATGTTCGTCTCTTTTGTCACTAAACAGTTCTCCTATGTATTATTTCCATACATTGATCCAGTGGTGGAAAGCATTTTTTTCGCTACCACACCATGGGCGGAGCCTACATCATGGGCAGATCCAACATCATGGGCGGAGCCTATGTCATGGGCGATCTAGTCATGCCTGCCATATGGCCATGTATACATCTGCAAACACAGGCAGCACTGGCTCTTTGGCTGTAAATGGAGATGAGCACTGCAGCCTAAAGTTGGATATGACTGGCTTTTGAGCAAGGGAGACCTTGAACCACTTGCAGGGACAAAACCTGATGTCAAATTTGAATACCAATCAGGGATCTTCTGTTATTAGGTAAAGGTCGCCCTTGCTCGAAAGCCAGTCATTACCAACTCTAGGGTTCAATGCTCATCTCTGTTTATAGCCAAAGAGCCAGTGGACTTGATCCACAAAAGCTCACATTAAAATGCAACAGTTAGTCTTTAAGGTGCCACAACATTTTTGTTTTGTTTTGTTTTGTTTACTGTTTGATATGCTTGCACAGAATAAAATGTTTAAAATGGTAGCTGTGTTAGTCTGGGCAGGGCAAGGAAGTGGGTGTGGCCACCCAATTTTGCTCCTCCTCCGCCCTAAGGCCACCAAATTTTGCCGCCGCCACCCCTGCCCAAAGGCTACCAAATTTTGCTACACCCCCCTGTCGGAGTGGGTGGGAACATGTTGCTGCTCACCACTGCATTGATCTTATCCCTTATTTCCACCTCCAGATTCCCATCCTTGTCCTTTAACAATTCATGTGTCTTCTGTTGTCTTCTGCTAGTAACTTCCCTGATCTTTTTATGTATGTTGAACAAATCATGCTTAATTTTGTATTCTTCTATCTCAGCGCATCTGTCAGCTATATAAGGTTCCATGCAGCTCTTATTTTGCACCTAATCATCCTCTGTAGATCATTATATTTTTCCATGTCCTGATTCTTGTTTCCATTAAATTGAATATGTCAACTGTCATCCATTCCTTATTCTTATGGTTTGGCTTTTGTCTGCAAAGATGTTTCTGTCTAACTTTCTGGGTTATTTCTTTTTTTATCCCCCATTTTTCTTCTACACATCTTCCCCCTTGATGTTTTCTCATTTGGTCTATCTTATTGTCTCTTTTGCTGCTGTTCTGCAGTCTTTGTCCTTAAGTATATTGACATCAAAACCAGTTTTCATTGATTTAGTTATGATTTCATGCAATTTTAGGCAGAGACGACATATTAATGGGTTAGGTAAAGGTAAAGGTCGCCCTTGCTCGAGAGCCAGTCATATCCGACTCTAGGGTTCAGTGCTCAACTCTGTTTATAGCCAAAGAGCCAACACTGAGACGTTTCTGGACATGTGGCAGTCATGCCTCAACACTGGAGTGCATGGAACACTGCTTATTAATGGGTTATGGTCTGATTAAATATCTGCTACAGGATAGGTCTTTGCTGACAATATGCTATTATGAAACCTTCTGTTTGTAAGAGCAAAGTCTGTTTGATTTCTGACAATATTATTTGGGCTATTGGCAGGGGACTTCCAAGTGCAAAGTTGTCTAGGTGGCATCTTACACCATGTGTTGGTGATCGCTAGATCTTCTATCAGAACTGTACAAAGCAGTTTCCTCTCTCGTTCCTTTTTCCATGGCCATATAGTCCAACTATATCATTTTCTTTTCCCTGACCAACTGTAGTATTAAAATATCCCATAATCATGCTAACTTCATTTCTTTTTGTGTATTTCAGCACAGCTTTAAGTTGATCATAAAACTCCTCGACCAATTAATCTATTTTGTCTGCATTTGGTGCGTAGACTTGTATGACATTCATGTTGAAAGGTTTGCCTTTAAGTTGTATCATAATGATCCCATCTGAAAATGGTATCACACTAAGCACTGTGTTCTTTATCGCTTTGCTCAAGATCACCCCAACTCCATTCCAGTGATGTTTTCCATTGTTTCCTGTGTAATGCACCATGTGTTCAAACACACTGTATTGGCCCACTCCTGGCCGCTGTGTCTCACTCATTCCCATTATATCAACATTCAGTATTTTCATTTCCTTTACTTCATTATAAATCTTTCCTTTTTCATAAATACTCCTGATGTACAGACTTTTATGGCTGGCCCGGAGATTCTTAGCACCCTCTGCCCACTGTAGGGCTGCCAGGGACTGAGGGCCATGTTTATTTGACTTTCAGCCATGAATATTGTCCTGGGAACAAAATAATGCGGCGATCTTCCCCAACCTTCAACATTACAGCATGACACCAATACTACTGATCCAGCATTGTGAGTCACTTTCTGGTCCTGAGTCCTATTGGCATGTAAAGTCTTCATCAGCCCCAGGCCAGTATTGATGACACTGCTCCCCTAAATCAAGATGGATTCAAGTGGGATTTAATCCACTTGGGGACCACCACCCTTCCCTATGGATATATTTATTAAAAAGTGGAAATTTGCAAAGTTACTTTATTGAACAGCTCCCAGAATCTATCAGTAAAGAGGGAATTACATTTTTCTTCTGATTTCTACAGTTTGCCCTGATCTTCCCTTTTTCTTCTGCAAATCAAATGACATAAATGTGACATGTGGTGGTATCTGTAGCATTTTCATGGATCTGCAGAAAAAAATGATGCCAAGAAACAACAGGCATCTAATGAGAATATCACAAGAAGCCCTTGTGTATGACAAAATGTCATTATTTAATTATATGTGCAAGCAAGGTAGAGGATTAAGTTACATGACTCTCTTATTCCCAATTTATTCCAAAAACAATTCTGTAAGGAAATGTGGTTGAGAAGTACTAATTGGTAAAGTATATCAAATAAGCTTTGAGTCTAAATAGGGATTTGAACTTGTTTTCCCAAGTCCAATACTCCAGCCATTACCCTATGTTATTCTGGTATTGAAATAAATTGCATGTCATATACTGTAAATGATTCCAATGCTGAAACATGTTAGCAGAAGAACAAACAACTAAGAGTGTGTTTAAGTCACACAATAAACACACACAGAAACATTGGAGGGCAGCAAAAATTTTCACTACCACCCCATGGGCAGACCTTATGTTATAGTTGATCTAGTCATGCCTGCCATATGGTCATGTATACATCTGCAAACACAAGCAGCACTGGCTCTTTGGCTGTAAATGGAGATGAGCACTGCACCCTAGAGTCGGATATGACTGGCTTTTGAGCAAGGGAGACTTTGAACCACTTCCAGGGACAAAACCTCTCTCTCTCTCTCTCTCTCTCTCTCTCACACACACACACACACACACACACACACACACACACACACACACACACACACACACACACACACACACACACACCATGCTCCATCCCTCTCCACACCCACACAAAAGTCACTTACCCTGAGGAGCACGTGACAGGCCGTTTGGGCAGCTGTTTTTTCTCCTCCTCCACACACAGTCTGACGCCAAGGAAGGAGAGCACCCGGGCCACGGCAGCGGCAGCGTGGCCATGCTGGGACCAACCACACTTTCTCCTCCTCTCAGCATGACATGCACACAGCATGGTGTGCAGCATGGTGCGGAGGGGGAGGGGGACCCCAGTGGAGCGGGCCACATCAAGGTCAGGCCACAGCCCCCAGGCCATCAACTCCGCTTGCTGCCCAGACTTGGGGCAGGGTGAGGCATGGAGGTGGGCAGGGCAGGGAGGTGGGCATGGCCACCCAATTTTACTACCACCCCACCCAAAAAGGCCCCCAATTGTGCCACCCCCCTGCTTGAAGGCCAGCCAATGTTATCCCCATCCCAAGAAGGTGCGGACTGGTTACTGCCCATCACTACCCAGAAAGAGTTAAGTGGCTGGGCCAAAGCCAACAGAATGCTCAGGTGTGAATGGATCTGACAGTGAAACTCCGGTGCTGTAAGGAACAATATTGCATAGGTACCTGGAATGTAAGATCTATGAATCAAGGTAAGCTGGATGTGGTGAAAAATAAGATGGAAAAACTGAGCATTGACATCTTGGGAATCAGTGAACTAAAGTGGACAGGAATTTTACTAAGGAGATGATTATATTTACTCCCTTAGAAGAAATGGAGTGGCCCTTATAGTCAATAAAGGAGTGAGGAAAACAGTAATGGGATACAATCTTAAAAATGGCAGAATGATCTCAGTCCAAATTCAAGGCAAACCATTCAACATCACAAGAATCCCCAACCACTGATTCAGAAGAGGCTGTAATCAACCAGTTCTACGAACACCTACAACACCTTCTAGAACTGACACCAAAAATGATGTCCTTATAGGGGATTGGAATGGCACAGCAGGAAGTGAAAAGGTAACTGGAATAACAGGCAACTTTGGCCTTGAAGTACAATAAGAAGCAGGGCAAAGGCTAATAGAGTTTTTCCAAGAGAGGGCACAGGTCATAGCAAACACCGTCTTCCAACAACCTGAGAGGCAACTCTACACATGGACATCAACAGATGGTCAACACCGAAATCAAATTGATAACATACTCTGCAGCCAAAGATGGAGAAGTTCTATATAGTCAGCAAAGATGAGACCTGGAGCAGACTGTGGCTCAGATCATGAGCTACTGATTGTCAAATTCAGGCTTAGAATGAAGAAAGTAGGAAAAACAATGAGGCTACTTAGGTATGATCTATATAACATCCCTCATGAATATACAGTGGAGGTGAAGAATAGATTTAAGGGTCAGGCATGACAGACAGACTGTCTGAAGAATTACAGATGGAGGTTTATAACACTGTACAGGAGGCAGCAATTAGAGCCATCCCAAAGAAAAAGAAATATGGCCTAGCAGTGGCTGAGAACATCGCCCCCTCCTCTGGGCCCACAACAACAGCCTGAGGAAAAGACTCCATGGCCTAGCAGTGGCTGAGAACATGCCCCCCCCGGCCCAGAATAACAGCCTGAGGGGAGTTAGTCTGTGTTCTGGTTTGGTTGTATTTTGTATTTGTGAAGTTATATTTTATAATTTTTATTGTAATGTGGCTGTTTTGACTGTAAGCCACCCTGAGTCGCCTTGGCGAGTGGGTAGCAATATAAATATGAATAAATAAATAAATAAATAAATGCAAGAAAACAAAGTAGTTGTCTGATGAGGCTCTTCAAATAGCCGAAGATAGAAGGAAGGAGAAAAGGAAAGGTAAAAAAGAAATATCAGAAAATAAAATAAAATAAAATAACACTGTAGCACTTTAAAGACTAACTGCTATATTTTTATTTTTAGCTTTCGTGAAAAAGAAAGATTCACTCAGCTGAATGCAGAGTTCCAGAGAACAGCAAGGAGAGATAAGGAGACCATCTTAAATGAACAGTGCAAAGTAACAGAGGAAAACAACAGGAGGGGAAGGACTAGAGATCTCTTCAAGAAAATTGGGGAAATCAAGGGAATGTATCAAGCAAAAATAGCTATGATAAAGGAGAGGGACCTAACAGATGCAGAAGAGATTAGGAAAAGATAGAGATCCCAATTGAGATCCTTTGTGGAATCCTCTACACTGAAAGGTAGAAGAGGAGGCAATTAAGTATGCAAGTAAATGATGGCAAGAATACACAGAATAATTCTACAAAAAAGACCTTAATGTCCCTGACAAACACAAATGGTGTGATCATTGACCTTGAGCAAGACATCCTGGAGTGTGAAGTCAAATGGGCCCTAGAAAGTACTGCTAACAACAAAGCTAGTTGAGATGATGGTATTCCAGTTGAGCTATTTAAAGCCATAAAAGAAGATGCAATTAAAGTGTTTCACTCAATATGCCAACAGTTTGGGAAATGTAGCAGTGGCCACAGGATTGGAAAAAGTCAGTCTATGTTCCAATTCCAAAGAAGGGCAATGCCAAAGAATTTTCAAATTATTGTACTACTGTGCTCATCTCACACACTATCAAGGTCATGCTCAAGATCTTACAAGCTAGGCTTCAGCATTATGTGGATCAAGAACTTCCAGAAGTACAAGCTGGGTTCCTAGAGACCAGATTGCCAACATTCGTTGGATCATGGAGAAAGCAAGGGAGTGCAAGAAAAATGTCTACTTTTATTTAATTGATTACACCAAACCCTTTGATTGTGTGGATCACAAGAAACTGTGCTAAGTCCTTAAAGAGATGGGCAGTAGCCAGTTCGCATCATTTCACCAGAACCGGCAGTAGTTTTCCCCAGTGTCCCAGAGAACTGGTAGCAGCTTTTGGGGGGAACCACCACAGGGGCTTACCTTTTTGCCGGTTCCCCCACTGCTCATGTGTGCTTACAGTGGTTGGCACGCATGCGTGCCTACAGCGCTTGGTGCATATGTGCACCTACAGCACTCTGCCTGCTGAGCCAAGCACCCATTCACTCCTTTTAAAAAATGATTAATAAGATGATCTGGTCCTAAATGTGATGAGCCCAAGACGCTGACAGAGCAATATACTGGCTCTTCCAGGTCACCCGGCAGCAGGCCACATCTTTTGGAAAACACAAGAATTGTCGGGATTTATTTCAGGAATTTGGAGGCCAAGACGCAAGCATTTTTGCCCTTCAGACCCTAGCAACTGTGCATCTGCAGTGGTCTCCAGTGATTGCCATAAGAAGAACAGCTGGTTGGCAGCCACACAACTTTGCAAACAACTTTTTAATTGCAAGACATCAACCCAGATCCCATTTGATACAGTTGTTTCTGGCAAACAGCAACAAATATCAGATGACAGAGTCCATAAATGCGTTTGATTTGAGAGCAAAGGAAGGAACCTATCCAGTTAACAGAGCACCTGAGCATGCTTGGAATTCCTTTCTGAGGATTTCAATATAGTACAAGAATTTTCCCCCTTGTCTTCTGAACAGTGAAATTTCTGTCAATGGGTGGCCGCAGCACCTGTTTTCTTGCTGAAAGGTTACATAACCCTTTGCACGTTCCAGATGAGTCCTTTGAAGTCTGACACTGTGGCACATATTTCTCAATATAGAAAAGGAAGATACAAATGTTGGGCAATAAAGAATGCAAACCTATGCCTTCTCTCTCTCTTTTTCTTTCTTTGACTGATAGAAAAAGTATGATCATCTTTATTAAAGAAATGAATAGTCCAGGGGAAAAAAGTTGACATGTATCTTCACTTAGTAATGACAACTCCTTGAGGAAGATGTGGTATTCTTGAAACATGTCTTTGTTGAATTGTTTAGAATTTCAATTTTTTTGAGTGAAAGCAAATTTTTGTGCCTAAGTCTCAGCTAACATAGATCCACCAAACCAATGGGTCTGTGATTGATAAATGCATATGAAAATCCCATTGATTTAATAGATCTCTTCTAGTGAGAGTTAATAATTGGACATAGTTCTATATCCTCTGAAACCTTGATTTTTTAAAGAAAAATTCTATGAGTGTTGTTGCATAAGCCTGAAGAAATATTTTATTTATCTGTGAAAGTTTGCACTGATTGTTTAAATTATTAAATTTTTTAGTGGTCCCATAAAGGTCTTGCCTTCTTCTGCATTTGTAGTATGTAAGGACCAGACCACACCACTCTTTTTTCCCCTTCAGTGTGAACATGTAGTGTTAATTGATAGACTATCTAGACCAGTGTTTCCCAAACTTTGGTTTTGGACTTCAATTCCTAGAAGCGTAAGTCAATTCCCCAAAACCCTGATCAGCCAATGTACTGACTTAAGCTTCTCGGAATTGAAGTCCTACTGTGAAGCCTGGGTCCCACGTTGGGAACCACTGATGTAGACCTATGGATTCAAATAACCCCTATGCATGCTCTTTCTGTGTCACACACATCAGCTGAGCCCCTTGGAATGAAGAAGCATGAATATTATCTGGTGGAAAGAATAGTTGCTACAAACGAGGAGAAGGTGGTAGCACTTTGCAAACTAAGTGCCCATGAAAATATATGTAACCATAAGTAGTCCTGAATGTGATTGAAAGTGGCAATCTGACTCTGTCCCTTAAAAACATCCGGTGAAGATCTTCCTATTGAAGACAGAACAACTCTGAGGCAGGGAAGGGGGTCGGGGCTGGCATGATTTCAGGCTCATAGCAATTAATGGAAAGCCCAGGTGCATTAGTGAAGTGCTCCATTTCCCTCTCAGAGGCCAAGCAGGATGTGGAGATTTTAACAACAAAGGAGTGCTATATCATCGGGAAATGGTGTCAGTGTATGATGGATACCTTTAGCAGCTTCCTTCAGTAAATTCTGAAGAGTACTTCAGCTCAGTGGATCCAGGGTCCAGTGAACAGGACTTATAGCAGCAGGTGCATAAGTCATTTTTGTTGGTGGTTCCTTTAGCATTGGAGCTAAATTTATTTGTTTGTTTGTTATTCAAATTTATATATTGCTGCCCAAATCGAACAAGCGACTCTGGGTGGCACAACAACAGTGAAAATATTCTTTTTTGGCTGGAATGCTATTAAACCTTTAGACAGGCTAACCCTTTGCTGGTGGAACTCCATGCAATCTCTTGTCATTGTATGACTGAAGATCATGCTGTTAGAACCAAAGGGGCTTCTGTTGCACAAGCAGCCATTGAATACTTCCTTGCACAAGGATCGGAAATGGCTGAACTGCTTGTGCAACAGAAGGCTATGTGAGCAGTTTCACTTAATAGGCTTCCTTACCAGCATATCGAAAATTTGCAGTTGAGCCCCACAGTCACTTTTCCCAAGGAACAGCTTCAGGGGCTCCCATTGTAAGCAAGCACCTTAAAAGCATTTAATAGCCAGAGGGAATTGTGGATAATTTACTGGAATGGGGTTGGATTTCTGCTAAACACAAATTATGAACAAGCAACTTAAAAACATTTGATAACCAGAGAAAGATGGGGGATAATTTTCTGGAAAATAGTTGGATTTATCTAGATCATTATTAGCCTTCCTAATCTGGACAAATGTAAAGACATTATACAGCACTGAGGTGCATGAGTTTCATACTGCACCAATATCCTTGCTCATTGCAAGTCATATACCATGGAGAAGGAAGTACAATAATACCTCGGATAACGTTTACCTCAATTACGCTAAAATCGCATAACGTTAAGTAATCTAGGGAGGAGAATTGGATCGAACAACGTTAAGGTCCTATGGGATGGATCGGATAACAACCGCTAAAGCCTGTGCGGTTACAATGTATCTCTATGGAGCTTTAACGTTATCCAATCCATCCCATAGGATTTTAACATGGATAGGATAAAACTAAAAATCGGATAACACCAAGACTTGTGGAACCATGTCTTAGCGTTATCCGAGGTATTACTGTAACTCCTAAAGAGACAATTTCCAGGTTTTCTTCTCTAAAAAAGACCGAAGCTTCACTCTTATTTTGACCTACATGGCAGAAAGTCTCATCAGCATTTATGAATAGCTATATCTGATTAGCCAAAAAAGAAAAAGAGGACCTGTCAGATCTTCTCATCTACCATAATGGTTTCCTTTACAGAGCTTTTCTTGAAATGACCCATGAGGAAAGAGAGCAGAGCTGATGTCTACTCCTACTCTCCTGTTTCCTGCCGTTGATCTAGTCTTGGGTGATTACCTCCCAGAGATTAAAAGAATGGATATTTAAAGATCTAGTGATCAGATGCTTGAGAATGAACTTAATTAGCCTGCTGTGTACGACTGCCAGATCTGTGATCACCAGCTGACTTTGGGTGCTATTGCTTTGCTTCCCTCCTTCTGCAGTGGGGAAGCCAAATTTAAGGAAAAACAGTGCGGCAGTAGAAGAAGATTTTTTTTATGATATATGGTGGCTCTAAGGCCTGGTTACATATCTTCTTCCCACTCCCAAATGGTAGCTGGGCTCTCTGGCTCTGAAGGAGAGTGTTTATCTATATCAGGGTTTTGAACCTACAGCCTTTGGGCCGGCCTTGGCCCCCAACACCTTTCCATCTGGCCCACAATGAAGACCATGGAAGCAGATGTGCCTGCACATGTGCAAACATGCCCACTGCAGTTTACAGCAGCATTTGCAGCAGGGGAAACCACATGTCTGGGCCGCTCAGCTATCTGAGGGGGAGTTGTCTAGCCCGTGGTGTGAAAACATTGAAACCCCATATCTATATGCCAAACGCAGAGTTGTTTTGGTGTTGGTGCAGAAAATCCACAATATTCATTTCAATTTATCATGGGATTCAAATACAATCTTCTGTATTTACTCTTGTGTCTGATTTTGGATACTTGTTGATCACTTACAGATTATCTCTCTTGCCCATCACAGTCACTCACAAACATATAATATTGTAGTTGTTTCATAAAGGTCTCTCATTGCTGACATCACAAAGCCCTGTTCCTTGCTTCAAGCTTTGGTTGTAAAATCTCAGGGTATTGGATTTTGCTGAGCTGACAATTCTACTATTATATAAGAACCTAGAGCAAAGGTGTTATTTGCTATTCGGGATGCTTCTATACCAGAATTTAGAAAAGTTGTCGGTTTTTTACTGCCACTCCCAGAATACTCTAGATGCTAACTGTGGAGAATTAGTAGTTATATTCTGAAAAGTAACTTTTTGCAAAGCTCTGGTTTGCACAATATCACATAGCACTTGAGCTGTGGCCACTTCCCTACATTAAAACAATGAGTGGAGATATTTTTTTAGGGTTCAGGGGTCTTGCAGTCATTCGACAAGGAAAAATGGAGGGGAGTCAAAACTGTAGTGTGGTTAAAGCATTTGATTATTGGAACAAGATGCACAGAAAGCTGTGGTAGCTCAGTATTCATTAAATTAGTATCCAGGTTCTTAATCTCACCCAGTGAAATGATCATTGGCTTAATAATGGCTGAATCCAGACCTCTAATCAGCTTGTAGAAGTCTCTCCCCAGTTCATCTAACTACTACTACTCTGATCCATCCATCCCTGGCTTGTTTTGCAGTCAGTTATTTTATAAAGACTTCCAAGAATTCTTGCCTGCTCTTCAAATGGCCCTTTGAAAAATTTTATCCATCCAGATGTTCAAGAGAGGGAGGAAATATACTGGAACTCTCCGAGACACCCCTTAACAAATCTTTGCTTTCTATACCAGATGCTTCCCATTCCTCTTACTTCACAGCTGAGGAACTGTGAAGAAAAAGCCAAGATGACAAGGTTGGGAAGATAAGGAGTCCAGCACTGCTACAGGGAGGTTGAAAACAAGTAAAAGTACTCTGATGTGTCTGCCTGCATGTGCTGGACACAACACTGAAATGTTGTGGTTTTGAAGATCTCAGAAACAGGTGGAGTAGGAAAGAGGAGATATGTGAAAATTCAACTAGGTAGGCAAACAGCAGGGTAGATAGTAACAAAGGAGAAATGGCCTATTTTCAGCTGCAATAGGCTGCATATTTCACCAACAATTTTGTCTGTGGAGAATACACCTGTCCTCTTTGGGTTATTTTTGCAGCCCAGTGTGGAAGAGCGTGAAGACCACAGTGAAGAATGGGAAATGTTTTCCATAACAATGAGTCTCGGTGGGGGTGATAGGGATCTTCCCTACTCCTGAATCAGTGTTACTTTGATGATTATTTGGGACAGAATGTACACACAGATGCATACCTGAATTCTATATAGCCAATAAGATTTATACCCAGCGCTTCAGCCAGTCTGTTAGAGGGCTCGCAATAATATATTTTAAAATACAACAAGCAATACCATGTAAATAAACACAGAGGGCTAGTTTATAAAAGTTTCAGTCAGTAAGTAGCAAAAACAATCAAAAGCTTAAAAAGGTTAATGCCCAGGTGACATCAAAGTAGGCACCAGGTTCCACCAGTTAAAACTCTTTCCTCAGGAGCTACCTGCTGACAAACGGTGGGAAAGTTGGAATAAACCACCCATACTCACAGTTAATGATGTGAAACAGCCCAAGGAAGAGAATAAGCATTTAGAAAACCTAACAGAATTATCTCCTCTTGCCTTGTCGTGATCTACATGGATATTGACATTTTAAGGATTATTTCCATCTTTAGCTGAGATCACTTCCTGTTTCTATTTGATACACCATCATGGCTACTGGGCACAGAGCTGCAACCATGAAGGTTAATTTTTGAGGCTTCCTAACTATCAATAGAAAGCTTTTTCCTTTATCCCGAGATTCATCTTCTGAGTTAACAAAAGTTTCATTTTTCCTTATTACCAACTTACAAAGTTATTGCTCCTTTTTTAGTTGTTATAAACATTATACTACAGAACAAAAAAAAAATCATAACAGAGAGAAAGCTAGAGATGGCCACTGATGATGATTTTTGATAGTCAAAGTGGATGCTCCAGTTAACGTGTCATTAGAAAAAGTAGTTTCAACCATATAATCCTGTGTGAGAATATGAGCAGACAGAATGCAGTATTCAAATCCTTATGGCCAATCGAAAAGAGGGAAGCTAATTTGTAATTTGAAAGAGGCCAGAAAATATTCTGGGATTGCAATTACACAGCTTTTAAAACATAGAGAGCTGCTGATTCTTATAATGAATTCTATGTAGCATTCAATTCAGACACACAGGGATAGGCACATGTGGAAAACAGTGATGTCTTAGGTTCCGAAATGACTAGGACTATTGTTAAGACTGCACCCATGAGATATTAATCTCTAATCTATTTCCCAGGGCTCCAATATATTACTATCCCTAAAGAAAGATGGCATAAGCACGAAATGAGTGAATCATTGACTCAATTAAATAAATAAATAATGTATATACACATCAGCACATGCAGGCTTTATGCAGATGTATTTCCTAAGATCCTGAGGTTAGGGACTACATTTTTAAGTGCTTTGTAGTACCCCTGCAGAACTCCACTGATGAAGGGCTTTAAAAGTCACCATGGTCTTTCCGATTTAGATACACAAACTGAGAGCCAATTCAGTTGCTAAACTACTACTGTGAAATGATCATAGTACGGTTGTACCTCGCTTAAAGAGCATAATGCATTCCACAGGATTGCTCTTTAAGTGAGTTTGCTCTTTAAGCGAAACACCATTGTAAATGACCAATTGTGGGGGGATTGCAAACCCCAATTTATTTGTTAAGTGAGTTTTTGGTTGGTTTTATTTGTTAAGTGAAGCGAACATTCAGAGAAAATCCTGCTCTTTATGCAAGTTACTCTTTAAGTGAGGCACTCTTTATGCGAGGTTTGACTGTATTTAGTGCTGGTTAATAGCACAACTGCAAGGTGGTGGTGGCATAAAAACCCTGGCTAGAATAGCAATCTTGGTTTGCAACATTTCTGCCTTTTTACATTCTGTTAACAATACTTCTGGAGGGCAGATTCAGATAAAAGTGGGGGGTCACTCGTTCCACACATTTCTTACAGATGGAAAAGGTAGGTGTAACCCAAAAGTCTCTCAATGTGCTCCAAAAGAAACATGAATCCAATAAGATACTTAACCTTATCTACTACACTTTTTCTGATGTCTTAGACTAAAAAGCGCTCAACTATGACATTTAAAACCTGGAGGTAAGTTATTCAGCCCTTTCCAAAGGTCTTTCTATATATTCTGCTTCTAGTGCAATATTTGTACAGTTGTTCTCCATTTATTGACTCAAAATATAAGGCACAGTTGCTGAGCTGCTGCTACCAAAGAACAGAAAGTAGCCACAAATATACAGTAAAATCTTGTACTGGGCTAATTCACATAGTGAGCTAACACAGCAGGACAAAGGGATGTTACAGTACTAGCTGTTGCTGCCAGATGTTGTTTAGCACAGAAATAATGTAAGATTACAGGCTGATGACATACCGCCCCTGCTAGCAAACCCCCATGCAGCTGATCTACTTTATTAAACTGTTCTACAGTTTACTAATCCATGCATTCTTGAGAATACACCCTTGCAAGGTTAATGAGAAATGACAAGAAGGCAGTTAGAATGGAAATGATATAAATACAGAATGTAACGTGGTGGCCCTTTCTCACCAGCCTTTATGAGGCTATGCAGTCAGAGTTTCAGGAGGTCTTGAATACCACACAGTTCAGCTCATTGCTTAATACAGTATATCATGAACTGGACAACCATCATCAGATGGCTGTCCAATCTCTACTTGAAGATCTCCATGGAAGGAGATCATGGAACCTCTTTGCTGAAGTACGTTCTGTACCATCACCAGTCTCTACCCAGAAATAGAGATGGGAAGCAGTGGCTGAAAGACAGGTGGGCAGGGAGACCACTCCCATCAGCAATTGCTCCATATGAAGAGGCTGAGCAGTTTTTGCCCTAAGGAAACTTTTTGCTCCATGACATCTCTCTAGCTTGCCTGCCTTTTGTTCCCAAAATGTCTGGCACTGAGGAAGGTCCTCGGGCAAGGCATTGCGGGAGGGGCTGTGCCGCAGAGCCAAGATGTTCTTCATTGGCAGCAGCCCAGCTGGTTCTCTTGTAATCCTACTCCTCAGGCAGTGGACTCTTCTCAAAGGACTTTGTTTTTGCATGTCACATTATCCTTTTATGTCCCAGCTTCATGATCAGGACTTTGTGGTGTGGCAAGGACAGAGTGAAGAAGACAGGACAAGGGCAGCTACTATGGCCTCAAGATTTGTTGTCCTTATGCGAAGCCCAAGTTGCCCCTCACTAGTCATAGCAATATCTGTCCTATGTAGTTTAGCCAGAGCATGAAAAACTTACCTTTTTGAACTACAGCTACCCAAATCCCCAGCTAGCATGGTTCAAAACATAATGCTTCTAGGTTCCAACTCCACCATCCTGTTTCCAGCTGTCACCCGTTGGGTACTTCTGGGAAGCCTCCAAGCAAAGAAAAAAGGCAACATATACTGTTTATGTCTTCCAGCAGCTGCTATTGAGAGATGCAGTGCCCATGAACCTGGGAGTTCCTGCTAGATATTGTTTCTAACCCATTTCGGTAGACCAATCCTCCGGGAATCTGCCTAATTTCTTTTTAGAGCCAGATAAACCAGTGGCTGTCCCGTGAAGTTTTTCCAGATGTTTGTCATCTTATTTGGCCTGTGAATTAGAATTAAGCAGGGTCAGGGCATTGTTATAGAGTTGAGAAATACTACAAGCCAAAATTCCTCAGAGTATTTCAATACTTTTATTATCAGTCAAATCCACAAGGGAATGTGAAAGGCAGTTTTTTCCCCTCCCCATGGGAGCATAATTTACTATCCCTTGTCCCTTTGGAAGGAAGGCGCAAGTTCACTTGCTTTTTGTGTGGAAGTTACTTGAATGGAGAAATTTAGTGTTCCTCAGGTTATCCATTATCTAATTAGTAGGCGTCAACATACTACATTCATAAAATGTTTGCCTTTTCTTATTGCTGAATGGGAACAGGAAAATCAGAAAAAGGACTTCACAGAGGCAAGCACATTTGTAATGCATCTACAGCTGCTGGAAAAGAAAGTTGACAGTATGATCTCTTTTTACACTTTAAACTAATGTGGTTTTTTCTTTTACTTTCCATGGCCTGACCCTGCCACTTCCTAATCTATTGCATATTAAGTTAAAGAGGTATGTTAATAAATAAAATTAATTTAAAGTTTGATCATGTGGTTAAATTCCTCCTCCCTTCCATGGGATAAGATCAGCAGATTGTGATGCCCAATTTGTAAAAGGCAATGAAAATGACTGAGCACACAAAAATAAACTACTGGGGTCATGGTAATTGTTAATTGACGTGTGCAACTATGATTTATCACGTGAAAGAAGGGAAGGGGAAGGACCAGTTATGCAACATTGTACACTGTACAGTCATATAAATCATGATGATAATTATAAGACCTTATTTTGTAATGTCTGAAGAGTCATTCAGTGGCTCTTATGATATAATGACTCATATTCAGTGAGCATTATGTTCTTTGCAGCTGTTAAATCCTGATCTTGTCACAGTATAAAAAGATATCTGTGTCTCAAGGTAAAGCCACAAGTCCACTACACTAGTCTAAAGATGTAGTTTCCAGTTATGTGGATGCAATAATCCTACTGCCATCACAATATTTCTATCTCAGATCTTTATATGTGAGCTGTACAATTAACACTATTATTTCTAGGCCTCTCTTTTCTTGGGTCCTGTTTATCTTTCCTTCTGAAATCATAATAATAATGAGAACTGCAACATTATAATGCAGGGGTTCCCAGCCTACAATTCATGGCCCACACTGACACATCCAGATGTGGGAGTGGACAAGTTTATGTCAGCTGTAAAATGCACCTGTGCATGTGTAAACACACCTGTGACTGCCATAAACATGGAAGTGGCTGCATTTATGACAGCCCGTGGTGTAAAAAGATTGGGAACCCCTGTTATAGTTATCACATGAATTTGTCTCATATGATTACATTGCTTGTTTTGCATCCCTCCTATTACAGACCGTGAACATGGACTTGATATCCTAACTTACTGCAGTGTGGTATCACCATGGTCTCATGTTTGAAAACAACATCCTTAGCTATGCATAAGCAAGTCTGTATTAAAAAAACCAGTCTCAGCTTTAACCATAATTGAGAAAGATATCAGCTCATCCACACAACCAACTTTTCCCTGTGCTCTTATTTCTGGTCATGGTACAGGTTTATATTCTACACATCTGAAATTCAGAAACATTTTAAAATTAGAGACTACAGTATATAAGATTCATGCTTCCTTTTGAATTGATGCAAGTGGCATGTAAAAATGACAAGGGACAGCAACATCTCTGTAGATCTATTGGCTGAAAATTATGAAGTCACCAAAGACTTGGTTGGGTACAGTCATGTAAACTGCAACTGGTCAGTCCCACATTCTTAGTAAAGACAAGTGAACATTTCTGGAGAATTTTTGTGGTGTGAGAAATGACTGCATATTGTCCGTATCAGCTCCTTCGGCATATTTTGAGAGATATGCAGGTGCTTAGATTATAGATGCAAACACATTTTCACTGAAGTCAGCAATCCCAAGCTAATGGAGTTCTGTCAGTGGAGGGTAAAGCTTCTTGCACTTCAATTTCCCCTAGCATTAAAAAACATTACTGTGGGCTAATCTCTTTTCTCAGAACTTTGTTTATGGGGGATAATTGCAAAGCAAGAGAAATAGGGATGGTTCTAAACAGTCTAGGGGGAAGGGAAGCCTCCTTACCATGTTGACTCATCTGAAAACTTGAACCAGGCCCAAGCTAAAGAGGCCCTATTGGACTTAACAGCCTCAAAAGGTTAATAGAAGTTTGGGAGGATTCTGATAAACATCTGAAGTACCTGCACACCTGGAAAGAATGAAGTCTGTTTTTCAGATATCTGGTCAAATTTGGCAGCAATGTCAGTTAGAAAAACCTTACTTCAGTCTATAAACATAGAGCAATACTAACAGTGCTCCGATATCATCAAGAAAACTAAATATGAGAAGATGAAGAAGTTATTATTTTTCTTATCAGGATTTTGGAGAATTTATAAGGCTATTAAAGGCAAAACAAAGAGATGTTTATGTTGTTCACAACCCTAATTCAGTAACCTAGTGTTGATAATGGGCTGTATTAGGGCAAGCAAGCTGAAGCATAATCCAAACAAAACAGAATTCTTGTCTGATCAGTCAAAGGGCAGATCTGGGGCTAGGGGTTCCTCCTGTGCTATATGGAGCTATGCTCCCCCAGAAGATGCATGTATCCAACCTAGGAGTACTGTTAAGCCTTGAAGCCCAGGCTTCAGTGACAGTTAGCACTGTGTTTGTACAGTTAAAGTTGGTGTGCCCAGTCCTAGGAATGTCTGATTTGTGCTACTGTGACACACGCTTAGTTATATCTTGACTAGATTACTATAACACATACTTTGTCTGGGGTTGCCTTTGAAGATTGTTTAGAACCTTCGGTTAGTCCAAACTGTTGCATCCAGACTGCTGATCAGTGCATTTACAAAGAGGATATTATAACCTTTATGGCATCTTTGTTGTTAGTGACCTCACTTCATGGAAAATTCAAAGTGCTAGTTACCACTTCAGAAGCCCACAACTTGGGTCAAGGCTATCTGAAATATAATATCTGCCTATGCAAGCCTGCCCAAACTCTAAGATCACAATCATTCTACCTCAGTTATCAAAGAAATGGAAGAAACCCAGTTATCTCAGTATCACCATCTTCTTGATGGCCTTTTGATAGCACGTGAAAAACCTCTTGTTTAGGCAGCTAATTTAAATCAAATGGCATAGAGTTTATTACTTTGTCACACAGGCATTTGCAGATTGCATAATAAAGAAAAAAACACACAATACATTTAAATAAAATTTCTTGTTTAGGCAGGCCTTTGTCAGCTAATTGATTGTTAAAGGCAGACTTTTTGAGGCAATGCTCCACATTTCTGTGAATAATTTGTAGTGAAATTAATTGTTTGGTTTTTAATAGGTTTCTAATTGAATTCTGGCTTTTTAATTGAGAATGGATTTTAAGTGTACATGAGTGCCACTGTCTCCACTGAACATCAACCTCTGCTCAGTCTGTATAACCATGGGCTCAAGAATGAAACACTGAGGGAATTGTGTTTTTATTAAGCAAGGAAAAGCAGATACAACCCTTCCCCATGTATCTGTCCCTTGAGGGGCTGAGTTCCACCCACCAGTTCCTCCAAGAATTTGGTGTCCTTTGGGTCTCTAGTTCCTAGCAAAAGTATTTCTTGTACCACATTATCTTCCTCAAAACAAAGGGTACCTTTTTTATTTTGTTTTCCAATAAAAGGCTTTAGAATTCCTACACGTGAAAGTGTGTTACAGTTGTTCTTGGCAAACATACCAGTAATATTGATAAAGTGGGTTTAAGAGTAGGTGGTTGATTTTTTCAGCTAGACTTAATTGTTCACAGAATACTAAGTATATCACATTACTGGATTTAAAATATGGGGATGATTACTGATTTTTGTTTGTTCGGGGGGGTTGCGGTTGCACTGAGTTCAGAGGTTAAAACCTGTTACCAAAAACCTGACTAAAAGAAATTAAGCACTAAAACTATTCTGAAGGAAGAGGCCTGGCCCAGCTTCAGAACTGCCAAAACACAACCCAGATAATTTTCATATATATCCCCTTTCCACCAGGTGCAGCAGAAAATAAAGAGCAAAGTCTTTGTCATTCCATTCCCAGTTCTAATATCCACAGCCACCATAGGAAGCAAGGGATGGGGGACACAGGGAGACTGGAGAAGGAATAGGCAGGAAAAGCCACAGCACTGGGAATTTTAAGTGCATATAAACCAGGGATGCCCAAACTATGGCCCATGGTCCAGATCTGGCCCCAAATGCCAATTCATCCAGCCCACACTGCCCTCATTGTTCCTGGAAGCAACAAGGGTGGTCCGGCTATGATGAATTGGCATTGGGGCCCAGATCTGGCCCACAGGCCATAGTTTGGGCACCCCTGGTTTAAGAAGAGAAAATAGCAGCTTAAAATCTATCACATCCTGTTGCAAAAGAGATTGCAAAGTGTTTTTTACTTCCACTTCCGGTGGGAGGAACCATGTGACTGGCCTGCTGAATCACATAACCGGCCCAAGCTCCAAAAGGTTTGGGCACCCCTGATATAAATAGTCTGAAAAAGTTATCTTTTTGGGTGATGGTGGCCAGATTCTCCCAGCCAGCATAGCTATGGCCAAGCTAGCTCAAGTAGTAGGTATTGAGGCTGCAAAAATAACTGGAACCATAATATCTAGCTGCACATGAATTTTCTCTGAATTTCACATTTGCTGAATTAAAGAGAGAAAATGAGGTTGCATTTGTCAATTTGGGTAGAGTGAAGTTCCATTTGGCCCCTTCACTTCCAGAACTGTCTCCAACACAGCCATTATATCTAGTTGCATAATCTAAGGAATCACAAAATCATGGCATTTCAAGGAGCCTGTAAGGCCATCAAATTTGATCAATGGAGGAATCCAAGTTAAAGTATGTCTGATAGATGGCAGTCTAGCTTTCTCTTGAAAGTCTCTGGTGCTGGAGCTCTCACCAACTCTGGAGGTAACTGGTTCCATTGCTGTACTATTCTAACAGTTAGGACCTTTTTCCTGACATTCAGCCAAAATCTGACTTGCTGTAACTTGAGTCCATTATTGCATTCACTGCACTATGGAATGATTGGTTACAAATAATTATTAAATTCATTTCTTTCCTTAATAACTAAGGTGTAGCTACTTCACAATACTATCATAATTTAACAAGGCACAGTGTCACTTCTTTTGCAGCAAAACTGTAACTTTTCAGTTATTTTTATAGTTTTTACCAGTTTTTCCAGTTATTTTATTGACCTCAAGTAGTGGAGGAAGAATGTCTCATGGTCTAAGTGCTGGATTGTGCTTTGAGCTACACTCTTCTTCATTCTCTCTTCTGGGTTTTGAAGCAATAAGATAGCGGGACTGTGCTTTGTACCATTAGACATTGGTACATACGGTAGCATTCAGATATTTTTAAAAATGAAAATGATGACAACTTTGTGAGTAATTTTGAGAAACTGAAGAGTGTGATTCAGCCAAACAAAATCCCCAAATGCCCTCACATTTACTCTAGCAACAGTATTACACCTCTCACATGCATAATAAAAGATCGCCAACCCATCCTGGACAAGCTTCACTTTCTGAAGCTCTTCATGGCAGACCTCTACTTGCCTTCAGACAACCCCCTAATCTCAAGCAACTATTGACACTCAACAAACTACACAACAGTGGAACAGAGATGGAAACTAAACCCTGCTACAAATCCAGATGCCACCAATGCCCCTACATTTACTCTGGCAATACAATTACAGAACCCAACAACATCACACACAACTTTAAGGGCAATTTTACTTGGTCCTCTGTTAATGTGATTTATGTCATCTCTTGCCAAAAATGCCTTTCTGCACTCTACATAGGACAAACTGGACAATCTCTGCACCAGAGTTAAAAGACATAAATCAAACATCAGAAATGGCAATATACCGAATCCTGTTTCAGACAATTTCCGTCTACCTGGACACTCTGCACAAGACTTGAAAGTTGCCATTCTGGAATAGAAAAATTACAAGACTAGAATCCAGAGAGAGCGAGAGCAGAGATAAAGTACATATATGTCCTGGACACCCATTTCAAAGGTTTTAATATTAGTCAAAGATTTCTGAGATATTGTCAAATTTGATACACCAAAACAAACAGGTTTTTATATGCTGCTATATATGCTGTATATGTTGTTATGTTATACCACCTTCACAGAAACTACTTCAGTAGAATTATCATCCACTGTGTCAGGCTACCACACAGACAAAGAAAGAACTTGGTGATTTGCCTGGGCCAAACCATTGTCAATAGATGCTAGGCCTGAAAGGTAAAATCATTAGCAAATGTGTAATGCCACAATGTTTGTACTGCATCCATCTACTAACCATTTGCAATTCAGCAGGACAAAACTTCACAACTAATCTGAATAACAACCAGAGATCTTCTGCTATTACTAGTTGTAAAAAGTTGTAACCAACCATTCTGTACCTCTGTACCTGATGTGTATAAATTGATGCCATGAAGTTTCACTCTTATGTCTGATAAAGTGGACTTGATTCACAAAAACTAATATTAAAATACAGCAGTTAGTCTTTAAATAAAGCAGTTAGTCTTTTGTTTTGTTTTTGTTTTGTTTACTTAGGTTCAGTGTCTGCTGAATAAATTAGGTTTGTTGTAAAGCATAATCTCATTGAGTTTCACTTGAAGCTTGCTATGAGCTTGGTCAGAACATATTTTATTATACTTCCAGCCGGATACCAAGATACATATCAGATTGGGCATCAAACCTCAATTTTTGAAGAAGGGGAATAATTACACCTAATTTGAGAATTAGTTCCACTCGTTCATAGCTTCTACTCATGATGTTCCAATAATTTTGGAATGCAGAAGCCTATAACAATTGTGTGGGAAGAATGGTGATAACCTGAGGAAGAGATTATCTTAGAGACTGCGTAAGTGGAACACTATGACATGGAGAAACTGTGAGCAGTAGCCATACCACTCCTATAACCTGAGCGCAGGCATCGATAGTAAACAATCCTGCTGAAGCCGCTATGTTATTATTTCACTTGCTAAATGAGCAAGACTAAGGAAGCTATTAGCTCAGGTATAATACAAATGTTGCTTTTCCATACCTAGCTGAGAGCTGGGAAAGACATTAAAGTCTTGCCCAAAGCTGAGTCTTTAACCACTAAGGAGGATTACTCAGTCTCAGGAATGTGCTCATTTGGTCATTCCCACCTCTATGAAGAGAAGGTGGAGTGTGACTTCTTGACCTGTGGGCTTCCAGTTTTCTCTGAATGTACGCAAGTTGTCCAAGCCATACTTGTTAGGACTGGGAGGAGCCAGCCACAGGTAGCTCCATTTGAATACCTCAGTGGCCTCAGTGAGTACCTGTGGGAGAAGAGATCACACTTGTGGTCAAAGGTGGTACATGGGAAAAGTGCTGCCTTGTCTGCTGGGTGATTCTAGTGTTTAACCACAAAAGAGTCATTGCTCGGAGGTCCTTTCATATTTACAAACCTCATGTGGCTCTTAGTCAATGTGTAACCACTAGAAAATCACAGAAAGAGCAGGCTAAAAAGGAAAAAAAGAAAGAATCCTATCAAGGAGTAAATGAGATGTTTCCTATTCTTTACCCCACCCAAGACATTCACTTATGAAGTTAATATTTTCCGTAGAGTCCTTTCAGTTTCTGTGTCCTTCTGCTCTAATGAAAATAACCCTTATCTTCCAAATGATGTAGTCTGTGTTGTAGTCTTGATCTAGCTTCACATAACATGACGGTGTTTCTCAGTTCTTCTTGGCAGTGTCCTTGTGTGTGCCTGTCAAAATATTTTCACCATGTTTTTATGCCCAGAATATTTGGGTTTTTAATTACTGTTTTGAACCAGATAAGGTCTCTAGAATGTTAAAAAAAATCTAGGTGCCTTTTGCACTTTCCTTTCTTATAAACAATTGTACACATGGGAAAGCAGGTGTCTCTAAACTTGAATAGAAAATGGCCATATTATTTGTTTGGACTACCCAGAGCCGTATGTCTAGTGGCTATGCTGCCTGCTTGATTCTGGAAGCTGTAGTTCAAAAAAGTAACTTTTCCAAGTTGTTGATCAGGGATGGGCATGAATTCTTATGATCCAACAGTATGCCAGCTAGGGCAAATGAGAGTTGGAAACCAGTCACATATAGGGAGCAGACAGCTTTTTATGTGGGATCACTTCTGAGGGACCTGTATAAGTGAGAGTTCAGAGCTGTAATTCCATTTGAGGCTGCAAGTGGGAACCCAATCCCCAAATGCTTTTTTCACATTAAATCCAGTTATGGGCAGCCAAATTTTCTACTACCACACTGTGGGCGGAGCCGACATCATGGGTGGAGCCGATGTCATGATGTCATGGGCGGAGCCAACATCATGACATCATGGATGGAGCCAAAGATGTGGGCAGAGCCAAAGTAAAAAAAAATAAAATAAAAATACAGTACACATAAAAATACACATGAAAACACATAAAAATACAAATTAAATACAGTAATACCTCATATAACATTAGTATCGAATAACACTAAAATCGCATAACATTAAGGAATCTGGGGGGAAGAATTGCATCAGATAACATTAAGATCCTATGGGATGCTTCAGATAACAACCGCTAAAGCCTGTGTGGTTACAATGTATCTCTATGGATCCCATAGAGGATCAGATAACACTAAAAATCATATAACACCAAGACTTGTGGAACCAGGTTTTAGTGTTATATGAGGTTTTACTGTACACATAAAACCAAGCATAAAAATGCACATAAAACCACACACTCCACCCACCCCACCCCCAAACCTGAGTCACTTACCTAGCTGGGAAGCAGGCAGCAACAGCGATGGTGCAGCACGGCCTGGCCTGGTGGCGCGGCCTAGCCCAGCCCAGTAGTGTGGCCTGGGTCAGCGGTGGTGCGGCACGGCACGGCACGGCACGGCCGAGCAGTGTGCTGCAGCCTGGCCTGGCATCGGTGGCGACCATCAGCAGCAGTGAGTGGTGGCGGCCCTCGCTCAAGGCGCGCCATGCTGCCACTCACTGCTGCTGACAGTCGCCACTGATGCCAGGCCTGGCATTGGCGGTGACTGTCAGGAGCAGTGAGTGGTGCTGCCATCATGCGGTGGTATGGCTCGGGGTGACTTGAGCAAGCACCGCCGGTGCTGCCAGTCACTGCTGTCACCAGTCACTGGTGGCAACCGGCAGCAGCAGTGAGTGGCGGCACACAGTGGCATGGGTGACTTGTGCGAGCACCGCCGCTGCCACTCACCACTGCTGACGATTGCCGCCGCTGCCAGACCTGGCGTCAGTGGTGACCAGCAGCAGCAGTGAGTACAAGTGGTGGCACGGCACCGCGACTCAAGTGAGGGCCGCCGCCACCACTGCCGCACATCCGAAAAAAGCAATTGACACATGCATGCTCAATACTAAAGGTGCACATGCGTCAATTGCTATTTTCACGCATGCACACTCACCAGACACCATTTTGGCCTGGAGAGTGAAGTAGCCGGTGAGGTGATTGAACCGGTCACCTCAGAAAAAGGCCAACCACCCTGTGTGGCCTCCTGGGGAGGTTAATACCACCCCGGGAGACCATCCAGGATCCAGCCTACCGGTTTGACAGAACCTGGGCGAACCGGCCTATGCCCACTACTATTTAAATCTTCTTGCAAAAGCAATTCTTCCACAAACCAGTTTATCTTACTGAATCCATGTGTGTGATCTAGATACCTCCACACCTTCTTCCACGTAGATACTGAACATGTAGTGAAGAGGCAAGCTTGGACCACTGTCAGTCCAAACTTCCCAAAAAGCATCACATGTTTATTCAGCAAGAAGGCTACTTCAAACATACAGTACATGTCTATGACGTGTGTTCCAGAGCATGTGAAACAGTCTTTGTCCATAGAGATCTTTTGCATATCTTCTTAGGAACAGAGTTAAGTCAATGAAATAGCAAAGGCTGACTTCTTGGGATGTTCTGAAGCTATGTCATTGTTTCTACACTGCTACCATACATTTCCTTGTGCCTCAGAGCTATTTTGTCCCTGAGGGATTTGCTATCCTATTAGATAAATTTAGAAAACAAAGGAAAGGGTTGGAGTCATGGGGACAAGCACTTGTGTCTGAGCGTGTTTGGCTGTTTTAGGCACCAAGGGACTTGGGAGGTGATTCTGGTGCTGCTTTCTAAATTCAAATGCTGCTCTCTGTGTTCCTAGAGGTTTAATAAATAATTCTAGCTGATGACCTCTGTGCAGTGTTAAAGGAGGAGAAAGTTTGATTTTTGCCACCCATTCATAGCTGTTGCTAGGGCTCACAGACTCTGTGTGAAGGCCTTTTTCTTTGTATTGTGTGTTCATTTTCTGCAACAGCAGGGCACCAACTAGTCAGGATTGAGAAGAGGGCACTAGGGTGGAGAAAGAGCCAAAGAGAGACAGCATGAAAAAGCTTCCCATGTATTGGGTGTACTGCAGGTAAGGTCAGGCAAGATCTAAATTTTAATAGGAATCTCTTTAGTTGGTGGATGAAATGTTGCCACCTGGTGGGCTGCTGAATACCCTCCCTCTCAATGGCTCTGGGTTGCCATGCTACCTAGTTGATTAGATTTGCCCATTCCAAATTCTATACTGGATTGATACTGTTGTTAGGATCCTTGGAGGTGGTGGTTAAACACCTGTACTGCAGCCAAAATGTTGTGAGTTCAATTCTGATTGTGATGAAGTTGATTCAGCTTCCCATCCTTCTGAAGTCAGTAAAATGAGTACCCAGCATGTTGGGGGCAAAAAATACTCATTACATTGTGAACTGCTCAGAGAGTGCACTAAGCTCTATAGCAGCATTTCTCAACCTTTGGTTTTCGACCTTCAGTTCCCAGAAGCCTAAGTCAATTCCCCAAAGCACTGATGAGCCAGTGTACTGACTTAGACTTCTGGGAATTGAAATTCACCAGTGTTCCACAGAACATAGTTTGGGGAACGCTCAGTGGTGGGCATCAGCATGTTTGCCCCAGTTCACCAGAACCAGTAGCAGAAATTCTGGCTGGCCCTGCCCATCCAAGTTTAGAAATAAAGTAGTCCTAATTCAGGTGCAACACAGGGCTTTCCTCCTGGCCACACCCAACATACCATGCCCACAGAGTAGGTAGCAAAATATTTTAAATCCCATCACACTGGGAACGCTACTCTATGGGGAGGTATATAAGCATCATTTCTATTGCTATTGCTAGGCTAATCAAAAAAGGCATGAGAAGTGTGCAAGTTCTACTACCTCCTCATTAGGAAAGATGTTATGAAAGTAAGCAGAATAGAAGGAAAATGGAGACTTGGCTTTGAGGCTTTCTAGACTATGTGCTGTCTTGAGATGGAGTGGAGAATGCAGGAGGCAGACAATAGCACAAATGTTGTCAGGCGATGTAATGGTGTTCATGTGTTTTTTCCCATTTCAGTAGTCCATAGACTCATAAGGAACTGGTTCGTTATGAATATTTGGTTCTCACCAGTGGTGGGCTCCAAAAAATTTTTACTACCACATTGTGGGCATGCTATGGTGGGCATGGCCAGGGGAAAGCTCTGCATTGCACCTGAATTTGGACTATTTTATCTCAAAACTTGGATGGGCGGAGTCAGCCAGAATTTCTGCTAATGGTTCTGGTGAACTGGTACGAACCTGCTGATGTCCACCACTGGTTCTCACCACAGACATTATTAGTTCCTTTCGCTGTGTAAATTCAAAGCTGCTTCCACCTTGTATGAGCATACAAACTCTTAGCTGGTTGGAAACAACCTCCAGCTGCCTTTATATAATATGTGACTGGAGACGATTTTTAGGTAAAGCTAGTTAACATAACTGTAGTTTGCACAATTACCTTGCTCTGTTTAAACTTGGCATGAAGCTCTCCTTTTCAGGGATTCTAAACAATAGCAGCTCAAAACAGTTTCATTTCTTCACAGCATAACTCAATAGCCTAAGTAAATCACATCGGCACATTCATGTACCTGATTAAATGGTAAAAAAACATTCAGATTCTCACAACACTGGTCAGGGTGTCCCTTCTATAGCCACTCATACATATTACCATTCTTCTTCTGGGGTGAGTGAGCCTAAGTAAGGGTCACTCATGATGATGACTATAAGTCACTGCTTGACACTCTATTCTCCCAATTTGTCCATTTTTTACTTGACAGAGGTCCAGGGAGTTCAAAATTAACAAAAAACCACAAGCCTAGGGTTTGCAAGATGCAAAGGTATCACTACTACCACACCCAATAAAAATATCAAAATCCCCAGGAGCTGGTAAGGCAAGACCTCTATTTTTGAACCAAAAATCCATACAGTTGCTGGAAATGATTTTTGTTTTAAAGGGGGGGGGGGATATGAATAATGCAAAAGCCAAAAGAGTTCCACACAGTTACAAAAGATTTTCCAAAATAATGGAGCAAAGTACAGAGGCAGAATTGTGAATATTCCAAAAGGACATACCAGGAAATATCAAAACTAGTTATCCTAATCTTGGCAGGGAGAGAAGCTAGAGCTAGAACACATAGAGTATATGCCTGTTTCTAGCATGGGATCAAAGAACAGCAACAGAAGACAATTCCAGAAAGCAAATGCTGATAAGACAGGTCGAATTTTGTATATCAACCTGCCAGAAATACTGGAGGAAGATACATACTGGACAATATTGTGTCCTTCTCTTTTAAGAAGAGCCTAGTGGTTGTTCCAAACAAAATGCGTATCCTGGAATATATTGGGAGCTGGTTGTGTAGCTCACTGAAATCGGTACCTGGCCGCAGAGCCGGAAGTTGGGAGTTTGATTTCCCACTGCCTCTCCTGGGAGAAAAGCCAGTTTGTGTAGCCTTGGGCAAACTACATGATCCCAATGTGCCCCCAGAAAAAGGGACTGGAAAACCACTTCTAGAGTACAGTACTGTACTCTGTACTGGAAATGTGAAGGTAAATTTAAGTTGACTTGAAGGCACATAATTATTATCAATCTGGGCTGCTGTGTGCTTCAGGAAAACCTGTCCCATCCTGCTTAGGATACCAAAGTACCTTAGAGTGCCAGCTGATCCTAATTAAACTCCTCTGAGCCTACACCAATTGAAAGGTTTGGCCCAGCTGTATGATACTTTCTTCTTAATTTTGCATTAAAGAATCTCTGTTACAAATCTCCAAACTGCTTTTCAGGCACAAATGGGTTTAAATAGTTTGGATTTCTGTTTAGATTGATGGGAGACGTGAGTGGATTTCTTTAGAGCGGGGGGGGGGGGAACCACATCCAGCAAAAGCAGGAGCAAGGTGTTATTTTTATTGGATCACACACACAAAATCAACTATTATATTAGCTTTCATGAATCAAGTTCACTTCTGCAGGCATGCACCAGTTTCTTGTGGATATTACAGGAACATTATAAATGAGAGTTCCTTATATTCATGGTAGATGTCCATGCTAGGCTCTGATTCTTAGAACTGAGCTTGAAGAAGCAGCAAACGGCACCCACCCACCCCGCTCTTCAAACAAAGGTAAATGCACGTGCCCCTCCCATGGAGGGCCTTTTTTGAAACTGTATTTTGCAATCTGTGAGGATCACATGGCTCTCTTTGTTTGTTTTGGGAATCATGTGTAGTCCTGTGGTGCTATGCTAAAGCAGAAAAGAACTGCAGTCTTTTTACCTTTTGATTTTTCCTGTTGAGACTTCCCAGACTTCCAAGAAGCGTGCTGATTACAAAGCTTCATTTAGTAACCAGGTCTCCCTGTACCATCCTACCCGGAGTTCTGGACTACGGTCCAGCGAGGCTGCACAGTATCTTGAACTGCCGCCACCATACTGTTGTGATTTCGGAGGGTTTTCAGGGTGAAATCCTTTATATGTTTCATTGTACGCTAGCTTTAATAGCTTTTGCTCTGTATTGTATGTTATATTGCTGCATTTGTTTTGAGCTGGCTGGATAGTTCAACAAGTTGTGTACCTGGCTGCAGAGTCAGAGGCTGGGAGTTCAATTCCCCACTTTCTGTCACAGGAAAAATGCCAGGCTGTATAGCCTTGGACAATCTACACTGTCCCAGAGTGCACCCAGAAGAAGAGAATGATAAACCACTTCTGAGTATTCTGTACTAAGAAGACCTGGAAAGGGTCATCATGTCAGAATCAACTTGACAGCACATAGCTATTATTTGTTTTATAACCCACCAGGGCCATAGCCAGAACGGGCCAAGGGGGGCAAAAACCCTTCTGAGCTAACAGCCTGCCCCCCAACCCAACTCATGATGCCAGTGTTATATATGTGAGTGTGACGTTGTTGCCCCCTGAAATTTTTTTGCCCCTCCTGAAAATTTTTTCACCCCCGCCCCACCCCAATCTAGAATCCTAGTTACTGCCCTGTAAGACACCCAGAAAACATGAATCATGGTGGGGATTTATGACCATGGCAATTAACAGATTTAAAAAATACATTATTAATGTGTATTGTCTTTCTTCATGAACACTCAAGAATAACAATAAGTCAAATACATTGTTGAAGATATCCATGTGTTAATGGTTTAATTTTTCTCTGTCTTAAAATATGTTACCTCAAAACCTCTTACCTAGTTACACTGCCATAGCACAAACAATGCACTGTACATTTTGAAGGCAAATTGCCTCTAGTTAACAAATTGCTGTAGACCCTATCAGTTGTGTACTGAATTGTGTGGTATAGATACATGAAGGTGTGATAGAATTATTTGGGTTTTTTTGTAATTTATCTATGTGACCTCAGTTTTCCTTATGCCACTGTGACCTGGCAAGTGCAGTCTGCCATAAATAAGACTGGTGCCCAAATACCTTGTGGCTTAATCTCAGGAGACATAGAGGTAAATGGAGTTGACCTTACTCACAGACATGAAACCCCACAAAAATGATAAACAGAAATTCTTCAAACCATCTGGTAAGCCATTGAAATCAAAGTTTTTATAACAATATTAGTAGAAGAAATAGTTCTGTATTAAGCATCCATGGTCAAGAGCAGCTACGGATGTCTTCCCCATCAGATCATTGTCCAGGTTTCTGCAGCAGACCATGGAGTAGACCCGTGATGGTGAACCTTGGCACTCCAGATGTTCTTGGACTTCAATTCCCAGAAGCCCAAACCCCCTCTGAATCCACATGAATGGGTTTACTGCGATTCATCTGGCCCACGCTGCCCTCGTCTCTCCTGGAAGCGGAAGTAAAATGCGCCCATACAGGACACTTCCGGGAGCAACAAGGGCAGAGCAGGCCAGATGAATCACAGTAAACCCATTCGTGTGGATTCACAGGGGGCTTGGGCTTCTGGGAATTGAAGTCCAAGAACATATGGAGTGCCAAGGTTCGCCATCATGGAAGTAGACCTTTTGTCATTTTTACATAGAGGAGAACTGTAAACTTACCATCTTGTGAAAATGAATGAAAGCTAAGCTAATAGCTGCAGGTACTGCAGGACCACAGTGTCCTGTGAAAAGATTCTGGCAGAGATTGGAAAAAATAAATTTTTGTTCTGTAACTCCCAGAATCCAATGTGTAACTGATTGGAAATGGTGGAGATTGAATTTGGGATCTCTACCATGCTAAACTGCTTTCTATCTGCAGTGACTTGCAGTGTTCTGGAGGTACTGAAAATATAAATGACTGGAGCTAATATGCAATGGGCACAAAGCTGGGCAGGTTGAGGAGGATGGTGGAGGACAGAGGTGCCTGGAGGGCAATGGTCCATGGGGTTGTAAAGGGTCGGAATCGACTGTGCGATTCAACAACAACAACAGTACTGACAACTCACTGATCTGCCTCCCCCCCAAATTTCCCCCAAAAGAAGAAATAATGTGAAGTAGAGAAAAGTATCAGAAAGAAATAAAGCTGTAAGAGACCAATAAGTAGTGATGAACTTTCCTCTTTGCTGTCAGTCCACAAACCATGAAATCTCACCTTGGATCTCAATTTATTGACACAAGTCAAGTGTTTACATGCCAGGCTGGCAAGAATATACATGTTTGATTCACAATAGTTTGTATGCAAGCATTCTCAACTCCAGGGCCAGGCAAGTGAATGTACAACATCCACCTTATCTGCTATGTAACCACACCGGCCTGAAGACATTATGTACTGTCTATCCCTGCTGTGATAAAAATAAAGCATATAAAATACACATATTATAGATACACATTATCCCTGGCCAAAATCTGCCTCGTGAGAACACACTGTGACTAGATAAGAAGGGGCAACCTGGCACGTACCTTTACCTCTTCATACTCCGATGTCAGTAGGGCAGCCAATACATGGGAGGGAGCAGTGAGGAGGGGAGAAAAGCCAGAAATTATGAGAAAGATAGGCTGAAGGAATAATAATAATAAAGGAAAAGAGAAAGCATATGCTCCAGTAGTAGTTTAATCTGGACCAGCTGTAACAATGTGTGACAATTTTGTGAGTTAACAACACTTTTTAATTTATTGAATCTGTGATCACTGGGTTTGGATTCAGTATGCCTGTAAGAAGAAACGTATGGCAGCATGATTGAAGCCTAGGTGCCTTCTGTCCACAGTATACAATATGTATTAGTATTAGTATGCACATTGCCATTTCTATTCTTAAATTTAATTGGCATTGATAGTAAATACTGTACAGCGAAGAAAATACACATCACATTATGGCCATAAGCCAAGAATGCAAGATAAAGAATATGAGAATCAATAAAGAAAAGACTGAAGTAATGGCAATCAGAAGAAAACAGTATATTTTAAATATTGAAATCGAGTGAACAAGTATAAAACATGTGGCAGAGTTCAAATACTTAGGAACAACATTTACTGAAGATTGTAAAATGGACAAAAAGATTAACATACGATGCAGTAAAACAAACCAATTATTGAGACAGATAGCATAAAGGCAATACCGACCAGCACAAGAGAACACCTCATAAGAAAGTATATTCATTCCCACCTTATGTTACCAGTGCCAAACATGGATACTTACAACAAAGCATAAACAAAAGTTGGTCACCATAGAAATTAGATGTCTGAGGAAGGTCATATGTGAAAAAAAAGGACAAAGACCTTGAGGCAGACCCACAGAAAGGTGGAGAGATAACATCAAAGAAGGATTACAAAAACACCAAATAATGCCAGTGGAGGCTGCTAGAAGTTCCAGAGCTAGAACCTTGTATCTCCCTTGACACCAGAAAAGTGGGGAGGAGGAGATTCTCACATTTACACACACACCACTACTAGGTAGCACACATGGCAGCTTTCTTTGAACTAGAACAGGGATCTGCAAACTTGGCTCTCCAGATGTTCTTGGACTTCAATTACCAGAAGCCCAAGTCAGTATGCCTGCTGATCAGGACTTCTGGGAATTGAAGTCCAAGAACATCTGGAGAGCCAAGTTTGCTGATCCCTGAACGAGAACAATATATAAAAATACTAACAAATTTATCTGCTGAATCACTGAAATCACATCAAATGAAATAAGATAATAAAATCCACTAAAATCTACAGTAAAAACCATCCCCATACACTAAATAATACTAGACGCCAGTTTTAAAAGATGGGTCTTTGAGCTCTTCATGGAAGCAATATGATTTGGAATTGATTGCAGCTTTGAGGCAACAGCATCCCCCCATTGAAGGTTCATGCGAGGGAAGACCCTCTCCCACACACCTGTTAGGTGGGCCTCTGCAATAATTGATGTTCTTTAGAAGGCTTCTCTTGAGCATCTTAACACCCAGATAGCTTCATAATGAGTCACATGGTTCCTTAGAGAGCCAGGATCAAACCATTTAGAGCTTTGAAAGTTGAATTTGGCCCAGTAAGTCACTGGCAGTCTTTTCAGGTCTTTCAGGATTGGAGGAGGGGTGTATGGTCTTGACACCATGTACCCATTAGAAGTCTACTTGTGATATATTGTGTCAACTGAAAACCCCAGACTTTCTCCAAGGGTAGCCCCAAGTAAAGTGCATTGCAGTAGTTAAGATACAGGATAATTAAAATAGAGAAGACTGTTGCCAATTCAGTTTGGCTGTGAAAAGGTCATGGCTTGTGCATTAAATGAAGTTGTAGAAGGCCAAAGTCAAGGAGTAAAGCAATTGTGTCAAAGTTTTATTGCAAACATAGATTTTTGGAGTAGACTGTTGTTCCATACTTCCAATGGGAACTCATGGTGCTTCTTAACACAATACAGGAGCCAATTAGAAAAGATAGTGAATGTGCATCTAAAGATAGCTGCCTTGATACATACCAATTTGGCCGACTCTGGGCAAAGCACCATTCTTACAGCTGCCGTCCTTAAAAATGAAAACTCTTTCACTTTAACTCAGTGCTTAAGTTTGTTGCAACCATAGCCTTCCTCCATGCCACTGAGCTTCCTTGACCATATAAATCCCTTCAACATCTTGTTGGTAGGCACTGAAGGGCTGCAGTTGTTGTGGATGCATTCCTTTGATCTCACTGAGATTTACTTCTCAATCAATTGTGCAATGAGTCTTTCTTTGTACATGTTCCCTTACATGGGATTGAGTTTACATTTCCATCGCAGCACTTTTAGTAAGGGGGCAGTTCTCTTCAATTACAGTGTTAAATATTTTTTAAAATACTTTTAGACACTTATATACTTTCTTCTTGATCTAGATTGCTTCCCACTCACCAAGAAAATGACAACAACAAATTTACTATTTCAAACAAAACAAAAGTAGCACCAAGAAAACTTCTTTACCAAACAAATCCCAGAATTTCCTAAATTTACTTGGGAATTGGGGGTTCCACTTCTTGCAATTGTTCCTTCTATACCATTCTCCCCCTTTAATAGCAGTCTCTCTTTGCAGAAACATCCTTCAGCCAGGCAGGGATAATATGATGAGCATGATGACATCACACTATCACATAGCCAATCAGATTATCTACATATTGATGTAACTGTGTGGAAACAAAAGCTTACTGGACTGATCACATGAGTGGGCCTAGTCAATAAGGAATGTGTGGGCAAACCAAAGCCAGTTCAGGACAATGCTGCATAAGTAGGTCAACACTTTTGCCACTTCTACAGCAACTCCTTCACTCTATCACAGTGCCTTTGACACTGGTGAAAGTGCTCAGAAAAATCCCCCTACCCTTCAGTTTAGCTCTTCATTACTATTATGACTAGTTTCTCTACATTAAACTCTTGTTCATCTCCACATCTTTGTTGTTGCTGGTTACCTACAATTATGAGTGGGCATGCTGCAAAAAAAGGGGGGCTGGTTTCAAGAGGCATCTTGATCAGCAGAATACAGAAGTCCAGAAATGTGGCATTGAAACTGATATTGGGAAGTACATAAAAGCTTCAACTCCAGTGTGCCAATCACCCTAACTTGCCATTTAAGCTCTATTCTTTTTCTCAGCAGAGGAACCTTTAATTTCCTTAAACTATCCAGGAGACAAAGTAATCTTCTTATATTTCTTTCTTTTTATGTTGAGATCCCAGTTCACGGAAGTCCATTTGCATGCTGTATGGCTGAATGGAATGGACCTTTACAAAGTTCAATACATGTTCAAGCAACTGATAAATAGTTCACCATATGCCCAGCCACAGAACAGCTCAAGCCTTTTCCCCATAACCATTACACTATAGCAGTGTTCACAGGAGAACTGTCAAAGGGACCTGTGAGAGAAAGAAATGTATTGGAGACGGTTCCTAAACTGACAGTGATCATCAACACTTGCCTAGCATAACACATTAGTGTAAAACTGCAATATTCTATATATTCTACAAAAGTATTTGTATCAGTTTGTAGGTTCCAGCAAGATTACTTTGGAAGAACAGAACATGCCTTCAAAACAGCTGGTGAACAGCAGCCCTCTGGGCCGGTCTGCATTGGTTCCAGAACATCTGCTGGGAAGTGGAGAAAACAACTATGTGTAAAGCTGCCCAAAGGAAAACAGATCCTGGGGTAGAACTGAATCCATTCTTTGCTTATGAAGTCCCTTTTCATGAGGATTAGGCCAGTGTTTTCTTCCAAATTGGTATCCCATTTTTTTCCTCAGGAAGACAGGCAGGATGTGAACTTGGCTGCTACTTTCCATTACCCAATCTTGGGACATCCTACCAAATTGAATGATACTGACAGACAGACTTTAGGAATACTGTAGCATTGTCATGTTTAATCTTCAGATGGACCTGTTTGGTGAAATTTGGAGCAGATGGTGGTGGTGGGTTTGAGCCAATGGTGGGCTCAAAAAAGTTTACTACCACACTGTGGGTGTGATGTGGAGGGTGTGACCAGGGGAAAAGCTCTGTGTTGCATCCAAATTAGGACTACTTTATTTCAAAACTTGGATGGGTGAGGCCAGCCAGAATTTCTGCTACTGGTTCTGGCAGATTGGTGCAGACCTGCTGATGCCCACCACTGGGTTGAACATCTAAAACAGTGTCTTCAAACCTTTGGGTTTTGGACTTCAATTCCCAGAAGCTTAAGTCAATTCCCCAAAGCACTGATCAGCCAATGTAGTGATTTAGGCTTCTGGGAATTGAAGTCCCCATGAGGGCTGTATGCCCCATGCTGGGAACCACTGATCTAAACAGAAGCTTATCCCTTACCTGTGATCAGTATGAAAAGATAAATTTCATGGCATATGAGATTAGAAAATACCAGAAAGAAATTCCTTGGAGGTGGCAACTTGTTCCTAAGGATGGGAGGCTGGGGTTCTTTGATGACCATTAGGACACAGCTCACATTTGGAACTAACTCAGCTGACCCATTTAGGATTTTAGGACTGAGTAGGTGCCTCAAGGACTAATTGTTTGATTTAGAGCTTTCCTCTGGGCTGAAACAGAATTGTTCAGTGACAATTAAGTTTGGCCTGGATTTCTCCATATACTTGCAAACATAGCATTCCACCAGGTTTCAAGAAATGTTGCCCAGGTTCACCACAAAAATATTTGTCTTATTACTTTATTTGTTTCTCCATCTGGAAATGCTGGACAAGCAGTATTAGCAATAGATATAGGAAAACAAGACACAGTGTGGCTTTACTAGCCCATTTGGACAATTGAGGAAAATACGGTACAAACAATGAGAGCTGTAAACCACTGAACCAAATCGACTATGCATTCACAAAGGACAAAGCACACATTATGTTTTGTTACTACATGTTGGCTGAAATCCAGTCGTTGTTGTTATGTGCTGCCAAGTCAGAACTGACTTCTAGTGACCCTAATAGGATTTGCAAAGTAAGTGAGACATTTAAGAAATGGTTTTACCATTTCCACAACCCTAGTGAACTTCCATGGCTGAGCAGGTATACAAGCTCAGACCTTCTAGTCCATTGCTCTTTCTATTATACTACTAGTCTGGGTATCCTGAAATCCAGTTATAACTCATAAGTAGAGTAGGCCCATTGAATCAGTGGGGATTTTGTCAGAAGTCCTCCCTAAGTTCCACTGATTCAAAGAGCCATCTCTAGTTGCAACTTACTACTATATTCCAGCCATTTATATGGTAATTCTAGCTGTTATGTAGTTAGCATTGATGACTGGTTCACATGAATGATGTAGACATTTACTTTTTGACAGCCTTCTTTTATTTATTTATATTTATATTTATATTTATATTTATATTTATATTTATATTTATATTTATATTTATATTTATATTTATATTTATATTTATATTTATATTTATATTGCTGCCCACTCACCATGGCAACTCAGGGCGGCTTACAGACAATACAATCAATAATAATATAATAATATAATCAATGTTGGTGGGGGTTTGGGGCGGCAGCAAAGCCTCCTGTGTCTTCTTCTTCACTCCCATTATTTACTAGTGCTGCAATTCTACTTGGCCTGCCATTTCTACTTTTGCCTTTTATCCAAAGGGACCATGTCCATCAGCATTTATGGAGTAAAACATGCAATTCCTTACCACCTCTTGTCCTCAGAATGGACTAAAATTTGATTGACTCCTCACATATGTTTCTCTAGGAAGAATTTTAAGCAGCACTCCAATTTTACTAAGCAGGACCTCACTCTTTAAGAAAATGCCTGCTCTTCAGTGCATTTTTGAAACGAGTTGGTCTCCTTTTTCCTCTGGTGTCCACATGTGTTGGGTGTTATTGCAGAACATCTTTTTGTGCCCTGTCAGTGTTCTACTATTTTACCACCATATAAATATCTAGAATTATGTAGTAACTGATGAACAGCTACACATATGTGGCATATTAAACATTTCTCCTGATTGTCTCTGGATGGTTAGGGGTAGTATATATATATTTTCTTAAGTTATGTATATGATTGTGAATCACACTTCTCCTGACCATCACCAAATGATCAGAGGAACTGTTTAATTTACTAATATTATGCAGTGACTCATCAGCCACTATTGTGCAGCAGCAGTAGAGTTGCTGCACTATTAGCAGCAAATGAAATACTTCCACTTATCCTCTGAGAACCATCAGAAAAGTATAGTTGTTTTTTTCCCTTAGGTTTGCTAGATGATCGTTGATGTGCTGCAGCAATCACCTACCAAACATGGCCGGGAGTGGTGGTATTACACTTCCCTTTATTGTATCCACATGATCATGGTAAATGTTTAGTTTGTCAGCATCATGCAGTGATTCATGAGCCACTGTACTATACTAGCAACAAAGGTATGTGGAGGTCCTGTCAAATGGCATTTTGCTCTCCTCTCAATCTCAAGTGACCTCTTTGTCCCATACAGCATTGGCCCCAAATCAACCAGTGTAGATAAGCCCACAGATTGGTTCAACTGGACTAGTAACAATTATATGTATTTCTGGGGAAGATCATGTTGCATATCTGTTATTGGTAGATATTAGCGCTATGAAAGTAAATGATTCCTTTCAAATCCTCCACAACAGTGGGTTGGTTAGTGGAGTTAAGTCTTAGTGCTTATTTAGTGTAGAAATCAAGGTACAATCAGGTTGCATCACTGTGCCTGTAAATTGAGCACGGGATTAATCTTTGGCCTGCCTCAGCTTTTTTGTTTGGAGTCATTGTTTCCACCACAACACTTAACTCTACACCAGTGGTTCCCAACATTGGGCCTACACTGCACAGGAGGACTTTACTTCCCAGAATCCTAAGTCAGTACATTGGCTGATCATTGCTTTGGGGAATTGACTTGGGCTTCTGGGAATTGAAGTCCAAAATCCAAAGGTTGGGAAATACTGCTCTATACTGTAAAGTTTGGGCTTTGGATCTTACAACTGGTTTTTTCTTCTTATCTTTCCAGAACACATGGTTAAAGTTAAAGTTATTTATTTATTTATTAAATTTGTATAGCCACTCCAATCGACATGCGATTCTGGGTGGCATACATAAAATCCCCAATGTTTAAACTATAGAAACCTTTAAAATTCCTAAATACACTGAAAAACTACCTTCCACCTGCACCAATTAAAATCTAGTTAAAAATGTTCAAAAGCATGAGTGATCCTGCTCTAAATGAGCCAGTATGTGTATGTGGGGTGTTGCTCCCTCTCCACCTCCCCACACCTGCCCTGCCAGCCAGGTTTTCAGCTCTTTCCTGAAAGGCAGCAGCTGTCTGGAGAAGTAGTTCAACTGGCAGGAGGTTCCATAGGGCCTGAGTGGATACCAAAAAGGCTCTTCTTCTAGTGCTAGAGTTGGTATTTTTAAAGAGCCCCTCTGGTCTGCTCTAGTGGGACAGGCAGATGTCCTTAGGGTGATACGGTCTCTTAAGTTACCCATTAGCCAGCCAGTCACAAAGAATACAGATTGGCTGCCAAGCTTTAAAGCTTCCTATATGAAACAAACTGAGGTGAAAATAGAAGTGACTGAGGCTGAGACCCAGATTCCCAATGTAGTTCTTATCTTACCCATCGTGTTATGACAGAGTTTCTGTCAGACTGCCAGTTCTACCACTGTGCTCCCAAAGAGAAGAGCAAATCAGGAAAGGCAATTCTCAGAACTGGATTAGAGCAATATTTGTTTTGAATACTTTAACCGATTTCTTTCCAGTTATTCCAAAAGTTCACAAAACATCCCTCAGGAGGAATGGTTCCAAACCTAATCTGGTCAGTTCTCATTCCACCTTCTTCATGTTCATCCAACTGTGCCCTTGCTATGAATATAAAATACTGTAGTACAATAGTGAGTAAACCAGTTCACTTCCCATTCTAAAAAAACTGAAATCAACCACCTGTCTAAGAACAAAGTATAGTACGTGAATCCATCTAAAGTGCTAACAATTAGCCATGATTTCTCTCATCTGTTTCTCATGTTTGAGCACCCTCTACTGAAGAATGGTTGTGTTCAATAAATTGGAGCTTCTAGGCCAAGGATGGAAAAACTTCAATCCCTACAGATGATCTCCCAGCCCACCATGAGTTCAGAATCAACTCCCCCTGAGGTTCTTCTTCTTTATTTTTTACCAGCATTTAGGGCTTTCTCAGCTTTTTTTACCTGAATCCCAAAGCTTGAAATTCCTTTTCTAAGGCTCAAACATATTTTCAGGAAAGAGGAGAAGAAATGGAAAATAGTCTATCAGCATATATTTGACACATAGTATGCACCATTGCTATTGTATATGTCCACAAGTTATTTCTGATTTAATGGCAACTTTATGACTTGACAATCTTCAAAAGATCTGATCATTAATAGGCCCACTCATCTCTTTAGAATTAAAGATTATAGTTTAATTGATTGAGTCAATCCTTCTCATATTAAGTACTGTATGTTCTTTTTCTACTGCTTTCTTTTTTATTTTATTTTTATTTAAACAGAATACTAAAAAATACAGTAAACAATACAATTTACAAATTACAATTAAATACAATTGCATATGTGCACCCATCACCCAAGGACATTCCAGATTGCTCAAAAAATCCACATAGTTATCTCTTTTGTTAACAACTCACCTCCTATTTCCCAAAACTGTATGATTCTTGACCTGGTTTTGTACCCTTTCCCTTAAAAAAATGCATAATTGATAAACTCCTCCCAAATATCTTTAAACTGATTAATTTTCACCAGACCTTTTTTATTTTTTTAGTTCACCTGTCAATTTTTTATTTATGGCCATATTCTATAATTCTTTGTACCAATCTTCAAAACTAAAGTAGTAGTAGTACTAGTAGCAGCAGCAGCAGCAGCAGTAGTATTGTTGTTGTTGTGTCACACATTCAGTTCTGACCATTCACAACCCCATGGACCACTGCATGCCAGGCACTGATATATCTTTTCCAAGTTTGAGCTATCAACAGCCTCACCACTGTTAGTAAAGATAAAGGCCGCCCTTGCTCAAAAGCCAATCGTATCTGACTCTAGGGTTCAGTTCTCATCTCTGTTTATAGCCTAAGAGTGCTGTCTGCATTTGCAGACATTTCTGTGGACATGTGACAGGCATGACTAGACACCAAAGTGCACCGTTTTACCTTCCCACCAAAGTAGTACCTATCTACTTGCAATTTCTTGCTTTCAAACTATTAGGTTGGCAGGAGCTGGGACAGAGAAGGGAGTTCATTCCATCATGCAGTACTTGGGTCATGAACTGCTGACCTGGAGACCTTCCAATCATCAAGTTCAGCGTGTTAACCACTAAGCCGCAGCAGTTGTTGTTATTATGGTAACAGCTGTTACCATTACACTATTAGAATCCTTTTATTTTGATGTGAATTTGATGACAATCTTACATTTTGGTTGGGTGGTCTGGCAGCTTTTGTGATGTAATGAAAATCATGTACTTTCGACGAGCTGCCACCAAAAAACTAAAGCCCCCATGAAAATAATGGTTACATTGACTGAAAACTCATCTTGGCAACTTTTAGAAATGTAAAGAGCCATTGGCCAAAAATAAAAAGTGATGATGTCATTGCTTCTGAAAGTTGCCATGAAAAAATGCAATCTTCACTGGGGTGGTGGTGGTTGGTTTTTGGTGGTCCAGCAACCAAACCACACAACCGATTCAGGTGACCCAAAGTGTGTTTGAAAGAGGAAATAATAACCTTTGTGATGACACTATTACATTTGAAATTGGACTTTGGGGGAGGGGCTATGAAGCATTTTACAAAGAACCATTCAGATGAGGTCACAAAAACACAAAAAATAAAAGGGAAAACATGTTAGAAACTGAATATGACAACTTTCCGAGGTGGATACAGTTCAAATACAACATGTGGAGAAGAATGATGCTGAAGCAGGAATCAACAACAAAGATATTAAGAAAAAACTTGACTCATAAAAATGACATTTTCGGGGGTGGGGTCAGTTGGTGTGAGCCAGTGACCAAATCAATCAACCGATCAAAGTGATCCAAAGTGTGATTGATAGAGGACATAATAATATTTCTTGTGACACTTATACAATTTGGATTGGACTTTGGAAACATTTTCTATGAAGGTTTAAATCAAAAAGAGAGAGAAAGTGGGAGGGGATCAGGATTCACCCAGCAGCAAAGAGGCAAGCAAGAAGTTTAAAAAGTACTCACTTGTGTCTGCTGCTTCTGGCTTACCTCTTTGCTGCCAGGTGGGTCCTGATACCCATCCACTCACACTTTCTTTCTAACATTCCTTCCTTTAAAAAAAAAAGGCAGGTAGAGTCTAAGGACACTACCGTCAGGGATTTAGTTCGTAATGCATGTAATTCAATGCATTCCTATGGGTTCTTCACAATAACGAATTTTTGCTATAAGGAAAACCCCATGGAATTGATTAATTCCGTAACCTGGGGTTTTACTGTAGGTCCCCTTATATTGTTTGCATCTCCAACATTCTTTATTATTATTTTTGTCATATTGGTTTAGTCAAACTGGTCTCACATACCGTACCATTTCCACAGTATTTTATAGCAATGTTCCTTTATTCTCACTGAAATATTTTTCAGAATCCTTTATTTTCATATTTTATCCCAGTCTGTCTTGCTAATATTTTCTTTTAAATCTTGTTTTCACATCTCTCTTAGTATTTTTGGTGTTTTTCCTCTATCAGGTAATTTTTATAAACTTTACCAACTATTCCCTTTGTTGTTATTTCTTTTCATTCATAATATCCTAATATTTCTTAAATTTTTGTCAGTTCTCTGCTAAGATCATAATTTTCTAAGCAATTTTTATTCCATTTCTCCAGTTGTAATCTAATGAATCAATTCATTTTTAAAGTTGTATATATTGTTTCCCGGCCTTACTTGGTTTTGACCTTATCTATCCAATCTTTTATGGTCCTGAGACCTTTTTCTTCTAACTCATTTAATTCCCTTGTCGATTTGTTCATGAAGTCATTCCAATTCAGTAAATATAACATTGGGGAGCATTCTGGGCTATTTTTTTTTAACTTGTTGCCATGTTTCCAGAACATTTTTAGCAAGTGGGTTCTGGAGTTCTTTTATATTTTTAGAATTGATTTCTTGTAGAAACCAATTCTTATCTATACCCTTCAATTATATGAATTCAGTATTTCTCCATATCACTTCTTTTTCTAATCCTTTCAATCCAGAATAATTTCTGACACAAAATTATTATTATCTTAATTACCCCTTTAATTTGTATAGCTAAATAGTAATTCCTCAAATTTGGCATTCCCAATCCCCCTTCTTTTTGGGCAGTATACCATAATTTTTTGTTTAATCAAATTTTTTTAGTTCTAGTACAAAGCCTATCAACCATATTTTACCAACTTTTATCTCCTTTTTGGTAATATTTATTGGGAGCATTTCATATAGAAAGTTTATTAATGGTTAAATCTTCATTTTACAAATTACTATTCTTCCAAACCATAACAGGTTTATTTTTTATATTTATCAAGTAAGCATTCAATCTCTTCTTCCTTTTTGTCATAATTTAACTTTTTTAAATTTTGTGTATTTTTTGAGATATTAACACTTATATACTTAACTGTTTTAATTTTTATTCCATATTTTGTCTTAATCTTTTCTATGCCATCATTCTCTTTATTGCAGGGATTCCCAACCTAAGATCCACAGGACGGATCCGGCCCTTGGTGCCATTTCATATGGCCCCCATTCCTCCAAGGGCATTTGAGAAACAAAATGGCTATCCCCTTTGAAGCTTTTGGGACAAAATCCAGGCAGGACAAAATGGCCATCCAGTCCTCAAAGTTGACTAAGAAAGCGTGACCCAGCCTGCAGCTTGAAAAGGTTGGGAACCCCTGCTTTATTGCATAAGATCATCTCTGTCTTATTCCAATTGCTTTTAGGTACTGGTAACTCCTCAAAATTTTCTGAGTATTTTTGAATATTGCTTAAGTATTCCACCAGATCTTTAATTATAAGTAAAGTGTCATCTGCAAATAAGTTATTTTAATACTTTCAACTCCTTCTATGTTCCCATCTTGTCTTATTGCATTGGCAAACAGTTCCATTATTAATATAAATAATATTAGTGATAAAGGACAACCCTGCCTTGTTCCTCTGTGTAAATTAATTCATTCTGTAGTTCTATCATTCACTAATAATTGCTGCCTGGTTTTTAACATATAGTTGGTTTGTATTTCCTTGAAATTTAACTCCAAAACCCATTTCCTATATAAGCTTTTTCAATGTCACCCATTCTATCGAATCAAAATCCTTGAAGATGTCCAATGCTTATATCCCTATCTTTAATTTCTTCTGATTTGCATACTCTATTATGTTTACAATTCTTCTAGTTATATCAATCATTTGTCCCCCCCCCTTAAGAAAACAACCCATGTCCCTACTCCACTCTCCACTCTCCTCCCTCCCTCTCTTTCTGTAACTTTACTTCCACAGTGTTGCTTTATAAAGAGAGGAAAACCCCAAGTATACATCACTTTATGTTGCGTCAGAATATCACAGATTGATTTAAAGTTCTTATGCCATTACATAAGTCTTAATACACATGCACTTGAGACCCTCCTACTTTCAAGGCTTCCTCTCCATGGTTTCTTATATATTTCATAAACATCTGTTTTTATAGCTAACTGCAAATCTGACAATAACAGCCTTCCCTTTCCCCCTGCTCATCCTATAAATTCCCTCTATATCTGCTTCATCAGATTCTATTCAAGTTTTCTACTTCTTTCCAGGGACAAAGTGATGACTAACTTTAGCTAGATACAAGCCAAAATATTGAGGATCCAGCAAAGTATGATCATTACTATGTGTCATTCATTTTTGCACAGTACTCATTTATTTGTGTCAATATACACAGAGGTCAGGGAGGTAGGCCACTCTCCATCCATAGCCACATGCCAGAGATTGAATTTTTGGAAGCCTGGGGAAGTATAGTTCTCAGAAGATGGTTGTATTTTATGATCTGTGACTCTATATCAATGATGGTGGATCTTTTAGAGACCGAGTTTCCAAGGAGGAGAAGGAGGCGTGCAGGCAGGCAGGCACTGTGGATACTCACAAACTCATGAGATGTCACCAGCATGCCTCTGGCTATGTCATGTGCATGCTTTCCTGTGTGTGTCTCCTCCTCCTTGCCTCCTAGAAGGGGTGGGTGGGGGATGTCTGGTCATCTCACTGCATCTGCCGCTGCTGCGCCCTCCTAGCCCTACCACAAGCTGGGAGGATAAAGGAGCCTCCCATGGCCATGGGAGGCTCAGAAACGCTGCCCCGTGCCCTTCCATCCCTACCACCAGCCAGGTGGATAAAGGGGGACAACGTTGAGCCATGGGCTCTGTCAAAGATGTTGAGCCCGGGCTCCGTTGTGGACGTCAAGCCCCTGGTTCTGTTGCAGACGTTGAGCTCCGGGCTCTGTCGGAGACATGGTGGGCTTGTCTGTCTTGTCTGTTGTTGTTTTTTTTGTTTTTGCTGCTGAATTTTTTGTATTGGATTTTTTGTATTGTACTTCCCTGTATTATTTATACTAAGTTGTATTTATATGTGAAATTGTAGCATTGTTGCCACCACCTCTCTGGTGTGATTTCAGCCTCCCCTCTTGCCTCCCCATTGACAGAGGGAGAGGGTGGGTAGGGAAGTAGTGCTGTCATTGGTACTGGTGGTGCAGTGTGGGTCTTGCCCATGATGGCACACATGGCCACAGAAAGGGCTCTGCATGCCACCTCTGGCACGTGTGCCATAGGTTCACCTACACTGCTCTACATCATGCAAAATATGCTTGAAAAGAGTTAGTAGGCAAGAATGCAACTATAAAAAGATATTTCCATCCTCAAGGCAACATAATATTTCTTGGTTCTACAGGATCAATTCACAGTTCTAAATAGGAGGTTTTACTATAATATGAAGGAGTTTATTAACAAAACATTCAAGTATGCACGTCAAATCAAGACTAGTTAGCCTGCATTATCCAAGCCATGGGGCTTAACTGACCAGCCTCCCAACTGAGTTTAAGATTTGATTTTTTAAAAAATTGTTTGCTTTAAGTCATTAGAATTGTCTGACCTACTTGCTTCCAAGGAAAGAAGAAGGGATGTGGAATTAAAGCTCCTAACATGAAACCAGCCAGTTCATGACTCAGTGCCAAACATGTGCTGTTGATATTTATACTATTTCACAGTTGCTCTTAAAAGCAGAACCAAAGTACAAAAATTGTGCTTTTATTCAAGTCTCTTGATGTGACTGCTTTCAAGAATTAATATGTCGATGAGAATAGACATTTTAAGACATCTAGTGTCACTACTAATGACTCTTTCAAAAATTATCTCAAAGAGTCAGGAGTAAATAGTGCCAGCTAAGCAGAGCAGGCAGGGGCATTTCATCTCCAGCATCTTACTTGTAAGGAGGTATACGTGTGCATGTGGAATGGTTTTGAAATATACCTGATTCTTTATCAACATTTAGGGTACAATTAGATGGATCACTTCTCTTGGCCTGGATTGGTCTTGCTCATGCTAAACAGCTTGATATGATTGTGGTATGTCATTTTGATAATCACAATGATGAAAACATTGAACTTGAGCCAGACATCCTAGAGAGTGAAGTCAGAAAGGCCCTAAAAAGCACTGCAAACAACAAAGCCAGTGGAGATGATGGTATCCCAGTTGAATTTTTCAAAGCCCTAAAAGATGATGGAATCAAATTATTGCATTCTATATGCCAGGAGATTTGGAAAACACGACAATGGCCACAGGATTGGAAAAGATCAGTATACACTAGTACCTCAGATAACTATGAGACTTGGTTCCACAAGTCTTGTTATCCGGTTTTTAATGTTGTGCGATGCATTGATCACACAACATTAAAAAAAAGCCCTGTTCCCCTGCAGCAAGCCAAAATGTCAGGATTTGAATCCTGACATTTTGGCTTGCTGCAGCCTCCAGGGAGGTGGGGGAACTTTGGAAGCAGCTTGGATCGGGTCCCCCGACCCTCCCGGAGCCAGCAGGGTGGTCAGAGAGCCCAAAATGTGTGAAAAAAAATCCATTTTTTCACACATTTCAGGCTCTCTGACCCCCCTGCCGGCTCCGGGCAGGTGGGGGAACCCGATCCAAGCTGTTTCTGGACTTTCCCCACCTCCCTGGCCAGTGCAGCAAGCCAAAATGTCAGGGTTAAGATCAGAATGCAGAATTTCTAAAGAAATCAACCCTGACTGCTCCTTAGAAGGTCAAATAGTAAAGATGAAGCTAAAGTACTTTGAACATCAAATGAGAAGAGAAGATTCACTTGAGAAAGCCTTGATGCTGGGAAAGGTGGAGGGCAAAAGAAGAAGGGAGAAGCCAAAAATGAGATGGCTAGATGGCATTGTAGATGCAATGGGCACAAAGCTGGGCAGGCTGAGGAGGATGGTGAAAGAGAGAGGTGCCTGGTGGGCAATGGTCCATAGGTTCGCAAAGGGTCGGAATCGACTGTGCGACTGAACAACAAGATCAGAATAAGGAGGGCCATGCATAGAGACTATGTTGGCAAGGAAAAAGGTGAGCTGACCTCTTATTCTGATGAGCCAGCAGTTGGCTGATATAGAGAAGCCTCCACACACCCACCCCTGTCCTTTTTCTCACTGAAGCCACTTGGAGAATCCCCATACTGTATCTGTTTCTGTAGATTAGATGAAGCATTGGGAGTGGAAAAATGGAAAAGCAACTGCAAGAGGGGAGTTTCAGAGGAAAATCTGTGTGATCATGAAGGCTTAAGTCTCCTTCTTCCTCCATCCATGTCAGAGGCAAAACATAGGATGAAGAATCCTGTATGTAGCTGAGTCATGTCTGGAACCATCCCCAGGAGGTTTTAGGTTTCTTAACAGTAATTTTGTAGATTCATGTGGGAAGGCAGATGGTGTTGTATGCCTAATTAGATGCTGAAGTGGCAATGAAGCTTGGAAAAAAGGCTCTCCTTGTACAAGTTCCATATAAAAAGCATGTTGTCTCCCCCATTTTGAATCCATTTGTTATTCAATTCATTATGAGGCATTAGGCCAGCTTATATGACTATGGAGAACAGGGATTCTCAACCTTGCCATGCCATGGGCCAGGCAACTCCCCCTCAGACCATGACATGGGTCGGACGCAATGGTGGCAGGCACATTTGTGCATGTGTAGGTGCATTTGCGCATGCACATGTACTTCCGCTTCCAGGATCACAGCTGCAGGCTGGATGGAATAGCGTTGGGATCCGGGTCCAGCCCATGGGTAATAGGTTGCAAAACCCCTGATGTAGAATCTGTAGAATGTGTTCAGCAGATGAGAAACATCTGAATGGTGTGTGTCTGCAGAAAAAAAGGGTATGCTGCTAAAGTTAACATAATTCACACATATGGTGGGCACAACTACAACACAGTTTATGATTCTGAATACACTAAAAGAGTACACAGACTTCTGAATACACTAAAAGAGTTAATAGACCCTTTTTCTCCTCTCATCCATGGATATCCATACATCAGATAGGGTTAGCTACATTGGAGCATGCTCAGAATTTGCTTACAAGCCCCTTATTTGGTCTCAGCAACTGGCAATCCTTCCTGAGATTTTGAAGTTTCAGGTATTCAGCTCTATAGTCTTTCAAAGATTGGCCATGGCTACCTCCATCATGATGATGGAGGGTTGGACATGATCCTGTATCACATAAATGGAGTGAGTTTTATTTTTATTTTTATTTTATTTTTTTAAAAAAAGAATGCATACTGTTGTGAATAAAATCTTCCAACTTTCCAAAACCTGGTTCTGTCCAGCGGTGCCAAAGTATATGTCTCTTTATCCACACCTACCAAGGCCATTACCCATGCTAAATTGGGTTCATGAGAATTGCCACCTGAGCAATCTGGAGAGCACCAGATTGTTGAATTCCCCTCCCTCCTATGTATCTTTGGGAGTTTTATCTTCCCTAGACTGTTGAGTGTCTTGTGATTCCCAATCATATGGGACATATATTTTACTTAAAGGGTGGATGCTTTAGTGTTTTTGTGTCAAAGAATTTTAGGATTCTTTTGTCTTTCCTGATCAATTGTCCAGGGCCAAACTAGGCACTTAAGCCCCAGGCTGATGGCTGATGCATCATGGGGAGGTTTAGTGGGAGTGGGGGCAGGTGTTTCCTTTCTGATCCACTTCTTAGATCATATCACACAGGTAGTTGCCTGACCAGGAACACATTGCCCTGACATGCCCCCCCCCTTCACTACCACAATTCCCCACACAATAACATGCATACTCACCCCCATATAGTGAAATATAAAATTTGAGGATGAAGAACAGGAAATATTTATAAACAGTCACTTGTATTTGTCAATCCCATCATTACATGAGCAACAAAGAGATTGGATGCATGTATTTTATTTGCATCTTCCCACTTGTAAGATGTGAGATAGATCAAAAGCCCAAAACTCAGTTAAATTCATGAAGTAGCCCTCTTCTTGCTCTTCCATATTCTACTCTCTTTTGTTATAGTAGCCTTTTAATCATTTGAGGCTACTAGTTTTGCTGGAATATCCTAAAAGCTTTTTCAAGCTACTATTATTATTTTTATCAGTTCATTCTACATGGACCATGCACAAGCTACTTTTTTGTACTACAGTTTCAAAAACTAGATATGTCCCCAGAACTAAGCATCACTTGTCCCAATGACAATTACATCTTGTAAGTGTACATGGTGCTTTAGGCATACCATCTCTTTTCTTTTACATCTTTATCTAGACACAAGTCCTGTCATGTCACTTGTCCTCACTCCCAAGGAAACAGACCATGGACCATAACTTTACTGATTAATAACATGGATTTTGCTATACTAGTAGCCATAATGCAACTGTCAATCAAATGTTAACTGTCACTATGAAGAAGTCAGAATGATCATAGCTTCCTACCTTTTGAATTAGGTTGCTGAAAACAATAAAGTTTGCAGAAGTATAGGGATAGGTTGATGTGTATCAGTTTATCTATGAATTCTAGTTCCAGACCTGAAAATAAATTATTGGACTAAGCAAGTACTCAAAGGCTGCTCATCCTGCACTTCTGTATCCAGCTTCTTCAGCTGTTATTCTGTGGATGGTGCCACAGTCAGAACAAGACATTTTCCCACAAGACTGAGCCTCATTGATGATTCCAGCTCATCCAACCATTCAGCACAACTACCAATTTGGTTTTTAATTGACACTTTAACCAAGTGGAACTGATAAATTCAACCAACCAATCTTGCTTGGTTGACATAAAAGCCCAACGGAAGGGGCCTGTGTACCTTGTAAAGTTATGAAGGAATCCAGAACAGGCACAAATTAGTTTTTTGTTTCCAGAGAAGAGAGAAACTGTAAGCAGAAAATGTAGATTGTGCTGGATCTTCTTGCTTTTTCAGTCTGTTTTCAAAAACAATGGCAAATCATTCATCCCCCTTTTCAAAAAGGAAAAAAATGAATTATTGCTTCTTAACCTGTCCCCCAAATTTTATGACATCTGAAGAAAGCCTCTGGACAACTGAAGAGCCAACTCATTTGTAATTGTTTAGTGATCCTCCAAACACAAAATACTTTTACACGTGTATCACATAGCTACTTCAGTCATTTTTATTATCTATTTGATTCCTCCTGCAGGAAAAAAAATGATTCCACAAAACAGTGAGAAACTGTTAAATTCTCCACTATATCTACAGAAATTGGACAGACCATTTGGCCAGATTTGCCCAGAGGAAGGAGATGTTCTTCAATAAATTTCCCTGAAGAGCGAAACAAACAAAAATGTCTTTTTCTCCAGAAACTTTTTGGGTGTTTGTACTGTTGGTGCAAGTGGTAAGAACAACAGTTGTGTTGGCAGTGTGACCACCATTTTGCTTTCTTTACAATTCCCTCACCCTAGTGATGGCTGACTGTGAAGAGGCAAACACCCAAAAGAATTTTCTTTTGGGGGGAAATAATTAAAGCAGGCTTCTCTTTTCAGAGGAGTAATTAAAAAGAAACACTGCAGAACAAATGTCTGGGGGGAAAGTCTTCTAAACCTTTTTAGCTCAGCCCCTGTCACTTTTCCACATTCAGTATTTTCCTCAGATCTTTCAAACATCACATTTTGGAAGGGTCATTGTAGATAGAGTTTTTTCTGTAATACTGTACTTTCCCTGTACACTCGGGAGGTGGTGAGCACTCCAACGGGAGGCATTTAAGAGAAAATTGGACAACTACCTATCAGATCTGCTTTGGTTTGGATTTCTTCATTGAGCATGGGATTGAACGCAATGGTCTCATTGACCCTTTCCAATTCAGTCATTCTATGATTCTATGATAGAACAGGTGTGAGGAAAGAAATGTGATATTCAGTTCTAAGAAAATGCAGCTAATTTCGTGACACAATTTGCTGCCCAATTTCCCAAAAGGCTTACTTCAACTTTATTTGTCAGGACTAGTCATTCAGATCCACTTTTTTAGAATAGGGAGGTATAACTTTATAACCATTTTGAAGATCTCTGTAAGGGTTTTGGGGTCTGTGTGTTATAACAGTGGCTTAGGGATTAAGACGCTGAACTTGATGACTTGATGACTTGAAGGTTGGCAGGTCAGCAGTTCGAAACCCGAGTCCTGCATGACAGAGTGAGCTCCCTTCTCTGTCCCAGCTACTGCTAACCTAGTAGTTCAAAAGCAAGAAATTGCAAGTAGATAAATAGGTAGAACATTTTGCTTTAGAGGGCTGCTGGTAGCCTTGGTTTATGTCCTTGGGCTGCATAGTTTCCTCTAGTTTTGCACCTTTTTTTTCCTATTTCATTTCATAAAAGCTATAGCAAAACTGTGATAGTCTTTTCAAAGAATAAAAACTTACAACACAAAATTCATGGACTGTAACACATCTTTCTTCTCTTACTTTAATGGGAACTTTTGTGCCCATACCTTTATTTTAGCCTCAATCAAAACTTGCCAGAGTATCTTCTTTAAGAAACTGAACAGCGGTTTACTTTAAAAGTGCTAAAACAGTTAAACTGGAGAGCAAAACGCGCCACCCACTTCTACATTTTAAATTGTCCTTTGGTAGTCCTTGGGGGCAGCCAAATCAAAGCAGTTCTAGGAAATGAATAAAACAACAAAGCCCCTATTTTCACAAGAATTTGACCTTGGTTAAAACTGAAAAACATGGCAGGCAACAGGTGAACCGATTGTTCAGTGTTGAGTGCATAAGTAACTTTTTTTAAAAAAAACTATTTTTTCAGGCTATAATGGTTAAGATGCTGAACTTGCTGACTGGAAGGTCAGAGTACGATTCCTGGGTACTGCATGACAGAGTGAGCTCCTATCTCTGTCCCGCTCCTGCCAACCTAGCAGTTCGAAAGCAAGAAATTGCAAGTAGATAAATAGGGACCATTTAGGTGGGAAGATAAACAGCATACAATGCACTCCAGTGTTGAGCATGCCTGCCACATGTCCATGGAAACGTCTGCAGGTGCAGACAGCGCTGGCTTTGGCTATAAACAGAGATGAGCACTGAACCCTAGAGTCAGATACGACTGGCTTTCGAGCAAGAACGACCTGAGGATTGCTCTCCACAGCCATTTAGATAGAATGCTATCTTCACGAAAAATGGACACATGATAAATTCCCCCCCCCCCGCCCATGTCATATAACACAAGACCATATTCTGTATTCACACCTGTATTTTTGCAAACGTTGACAGAAAAAATGAGAGAAACACAAATAAGGTACACAAAGAGTTTAGATGGGGTTAGATGAATAATATTAACTTTGTTTCAAATGTGGTGTTTAAACTTTTTTCCAATGTTTGCTTTCAGAAAATTATCTACCCAAGTGTAAGGGGAAAAATGCTTCCTATATCCCTAATCTTCATAGGCAATTTTATTGAACAGCTACAGTCATAAAACATGGCCAAAATTCATAAACAGTGTGGTACCCAATCAGATCCAAAATTAAATAAATTACAGAACAAAGTTAAGTATTTCAGTCTTCTGCTTATTAATTCAGGAGGTAGGTGTAGGATGCAGGTTGTCATTTTGCTTACTGTTATCCAGGAGAAAGTCTTACAGAATTTAATAGGACATACTTCTTCTCTGAGTTTATTTTTTGACAGAATTTAGACTGAATAGATGGTTTAGATTAGCTACCTGTACATTCTCTCTTGTCCAGTTTTTGACATCTCTCTGCAAAGTCTGCATGACTTTTGAAAAGTTAAAAGGTGGCTTTGTTGTTCCTTGAACTTTGATGCACTATCTGACCTGTGAGTGCCTATAAAGGCCATCACTGATAACAGAGACAGACATATTTCCGTTCTTTTCCATCACCCCCACCGTCCAGTCTCTTTCAGGTAATTTTTTTTTAAAAAAAATACTGACCTAGAGAGCTATTTATTTTCTGGGTACGTCGTGAAGTAAGGGACAAATGCAAAATGGATAGAGAAGTCATACTTTTGTAAGCTGAAAGAATGGTGGGAGATAGTGAGGGGAAATGGGTGAAGGGACCGTTATGAATATCATCTTCTCATTTAATAAAATGCCAGACATTTGTAAATTAAATGACATAATTCTCCCACAGCTCTGTGTATCTAAACTTAATATATGACACTTCTACACATGGGTCTATTTTTGAAAAATCCTCATGTAGTTATATTCCTAATAGAAATCCTTGCCCTTTGAGATGATAGGGCAACCTCAGCTGCTAAAATCCTTCCATAGGAGGAGGTGCAGCCCTACATGGGCTGAAATCCTGTTAGCATAATTATATCTGTAGAGGGCTGATGACATCATTGGGGTGGGGTCAATTTTCAGAAATTAAATACTTCCTACTTCTAATCCACAAGTCCCATGTCTCCCATGGTATCCCTTTCATCATGTGGAAGCCATTGGGCATAAGGGAGAGGTCTTTTAATTCTGGAAAATCATCACTAACAGTACTATCTGGAAAAAATGTAATAATTAAAAACTTTTGCCTCCTGTCTCACATCTTTCACATCTTCCATATGATGAAAGGAATTGCATAGGGATGTGGGAGCTATGGAACAAAACAAGAAAACGTTTAATTTCCAAAAATCACTATTGCTGATAACATCAGCAGCCTTCCATAGGAATAGTTATGCTGACAGAATTTCAGTTGAAGTTGTAATTAGTAACATAAAATATAACATCATTAAAACTCAGCAGCCAAAACGGAAAAAGTGTTATTTGCAGAAATAACTAGAAGCGATATGTGAGCAGGGGGGCAGAACAGGGGAACAACCTTATATTCAAAAAGAGAAAAGTCTTCTGTACCAATTAACAGCAGCTTTCTTTTCTAAACAATGGGAAGGTGTGATTCTGCCTTGACAGTCAGATGGGACAATATACAGTAAGTAGCTGGAATGATAATGTATTTCTTTAACTTGTGATTCTAGATTGTGTTTCCTGACTGACAACGAGCCTGACTGACAAGTTCAAAATTCATTGTTTGCTTCGAGAATGCTTATTTTTCTCCCAGCCTATTGCACCCAAGGGAAACTGTGATGGGAGAAGCTGTGATGGGAGTGTTTCCAACAGACAACATCACTTTTCACCTCCATTTATGCTTGAGCTTCTGCTTCATTAATGAAGCCAAAAGCATAATTTGAAGAATCTGCTTTTGTTTCCATTATTTATAACTTCTCATCTTGGCAATAGTTCAAAATGGTAGGTTAGCAACCCAACAATTAGTCACAGCCAAGTGAAGTTTTGATTTACACTGATCCAAAATTAAAATCCTATTCTATGGAATGAATGAACAGTCAGATACACTCAAAGGTCAACATTTGTTTTAGTAACCACAGCTTATAAATATATAGTGTATGAAACGAAACACTAGAACTATTAAGAAATAAACTGGTCTACCAGAAATCCAATGGATGAATGCAGTAGTTACTGTGCTAAAATCACAGCTTCTATCAGCTATAGAGGAAATAATAGAGTAGCAAAGTCTGCTAGCATGGTATTACATTTTCACCCAAGTAAACACACTGTTGGTGTGAGTAGAACTATTGTGAAAAATGACAATTTTGCTTGTGTGATGGCTAAGTAATGATATCTCAGACATTTTAAACACCTCTGAACATGGCATCCCATTGAGGCATCTGAACTGAATTGAAGAAAAGAATTAAATAATGTTATTTGGTCCTTCTAACACCTCTTGTACAAGAATGGTAGATTTCCTCCTGCCCCAGCTAAAATTAATTAATCTCAGAAGCCTAGCAATTTTATGCAATGCATAACAATAAAATAAAGCACACACTCATTAGAGAATGAGATGGCAGAAGATACAACTGGATCACTCTGTCACTGACATTCAGTACAACTAATGGTCAAGTTGTTTCATTTGAGTTGTTAAACCATGTAAGGAATATTTAGGCTTGGCACAACAACAGTATAATTTGAAGATTTGTGGCATTGCTTTGGAGTCTGGAGTAGACCCATGACATCGCAGTCATGTATCACCTGACATCATGGGTCAGTTCCAGAGCAATACCACAATCATAAAATTACATTATTACAGAAATAGACAGTGCTGCAAACCCTAAATATTTATTGTGTGGTTTAGCAACTCATGTAAAAATAACTTGATCTCAGTTACAAAGAATCATCTCCCAAAACGACTCTCCAAAACACTGGACCAGTGTGAGACAAAGCTATCTTTCTACGACTGAATGAAAAGAGTTTTGCACAACTAAGACAGAATTGAAAGACGAAAATTTGCCTTCATTCTTAAGGAATGGTTAGTTGCCAAGAAGCCACTTTAGTTGATCAGGGGTTGTCCTTATGGAGCAAGCAAGAGTGGTCTAAATAGAGTCACTACTTTCCAAATGGCACGTGGACCTCAAGTGACCCTATTTGGCTTGTTGTCAATTTGCTAATATTGTAAAGCAGTTTAAGAAGAGAACCATTTCTGAATATTAGCAAATTAAACACTTCCTCAGTTCTGTAGAGGAGTCAAGGAAGTGAATTTTTGTTTAAATGTATTAGGGCTGTGCATATGTGCTGTATCACTTTAATTAAATAAAAGTTAAATGAGAAATTTCCTCGTGAAGGCTGGATGAGACAGGAAGGGCCATGAGGGAGATGTCTGTTTGCTTTTCTCTTTCAATCAAGGGAGAAACACACCCACATCTACCTTCCCTTCTCTTCCTGTTCCTGAGACGAAATTTCCCATTTAGTTTTTTAAAAAATGTGGTGCATTTCATATGCATTGCCCTGATAAACATTTTTTTTAAAAAAAAATCACTGCCTCAACCTTTACACAGAGTCAAGAAAGTGTTTAATTTGCCAATGTTCAGAAATGTCTCTCTTCTTAAGTCATTTCATGACATCAGGCAAAAGTTTCACTTTTGGTGCATTTCCAGCAATAGGATATGCTGAAAAAGAACTAAATAGAGCAATCCTACTTGCACCAAAAAAGTAGAAGACCTTAACGGGAGCCAGAAAGGTACAGGTAGGACTACTCTTGAGATGGGCTGGTTCACTCCAGCATAGGTGTCTCATAGCACTGTCTTTAGGAGCCAACCAGCCCATCCCTGAAGCAGACCAAATAATGAGCTAAACATCTATGTATCCAGCCTCTTGGGCCTATAGAGCTAGAAATACAGGACCAAGTAATACCATGGACCCACCTAGCACAGTCTATGATTTACATTGATAGGAGCAGTTCTTCAACGTTTGAATATCAGACTTTTAATATGCAAACCCAATGGTCCACTAGTGTTTTTATTAATTGGTAACCCCCTGTCTTGCTGTACAGTTTTGCCTTGGGGTGCAAGCGCAAACAATTGAGTGTTCATTCCTACACATTAAAACTTAAGTGTAAGAAACATGTAAAGGCTAGAAATCCTGTTTTTGCCACCCACTTTTTGAATGAAGATGAAATCTTTCTTCCAGGGAGACATCAATGTGAGGTGTTCATGGTCTGAGTGGAAGCAGGGACTCACCTCTTGTTTATATGTAGGATGGCAGCAGTAGCTTAACACTTCAGGATTTCAATATGGAACGTGCATATATTCATATTCCTACCACTAAAGTCAGCCTGTACCAGGAACATTGTAGAAGTACCCCAGTATGCCAAGAGAACAAAATTTCCAAACAGTTAACACCAGTCCATTGGATAGCCAGCAAAGCAAAATATCTAACAGAGGCTGGGATCAAATGCCAGCCAGGTACTAATTAATCAATAGTGCTCAAAGGTGAAGGCCAAAGACAGGAGCCAGAGGCAATTGCACAAGTTAAGCAAAGTTTATTGAACAGCAAACCTGATAAAACAATGATTTAATTCACTTTTCTATGAAAAAGTGTCTTTCTAAACTGGCACCTGAACAGAGTCCACAAAGCAAAGTGAACAAGGAGCATGTAAAAATGAGTTTTAGTGGTCACTCAGAGTCCTCCCTATATTTCAGCATCTTCTGCTTTTCTCAGTTTTGATGCATGGTGCACCACACCTTAATGGTGATTGGAGCTTATGTTAATGTTCCTGCAGATCTGCATCCCAACGTGTTCTGGTAAAACAAGATTGGTTGTGAACAGTTTGTTTTCTGCATGATGATTTCATCTCAAAAAATTCCCTTCCCCCCTCCTTTTTCTGCATCAAGCTTGCCATGTGCAGTCTTTCCCTCCTCTCGTTCACCAAGGCTCTCCTACCAATTTCTGGAAATAATTTGTGGTTTGGAAGTGCCCTCATCAGTTTCAAAGAGTTTCAGATTTTTCATAAGAGACCAGAATACTAGTCCATCTAGTCTGTGGTCTTGTCTCCAGCCATGGCTCACGAGTAACGTTCCAGAGAAAGAGGCCGTGTATCCAAATTCACAACTGAGATAGCACCAGCTTTTATGGTAGCAGTAGTGAAGCAAATTCAGCCTGACTGATTTTGTTTTTAAACTATTCTGTCTTCTCTGCAGTAGATTCCAGTGGGCTGTTTTGGAAAGCTCCCAAAGAAAACAGCTGAATGGCAACTGGGCAGCGCCACACAGACTTCAGAAAGATACATTCTCTCCGAATGTCAAGCTGTGTCAAGAGAAGGACTTGCATTACTCAACACTGCTTAGCATTACTTTGACTCCTTTCTTTTCACTTGTGACCCAAAAAATTAAACAAAAATATATGAGAAGATTTTTTTAAAATCTGGCAAAAACAACTTCCCCATAACATAACAGAAGCAATAGCTGAGGTAGTCTGTGTCCAATTCAGAATTTGGAGAGATCTGTATTTCAAAGGCAAAATACATGATACGCTTTAAAAAGGTCCAAGGTTCAGCCCATGGTACCTCCAAATGGAGTTACGAAGACTGTCAGTAGTCATGGACAGCATGGACCTAGAGTATCTCAAGAGAATCTCTGAATCCTTGAGGAGCTCTGGTGGCGCAGTGGCTAAACTGCTGACTTGCAGCCAAAAGGTTGTGAGTTTGATACTTATCAGGGATTAAGGTTGGCTCAACCTTCCATTCTTCAGTAAAATGAGTACCCAGCATGTTTGGGGGAAAGTGTTTTAAGCACTATGGGGTGGCATATAAGTGTGATTGCTTTGCTTTTAATCAAAGTCAGGTAGTTATGCACGTTCCAGGATAAACACCATGATGAGTCTGAATTGTAAATGTGCCATTCTCTGTCAATTTCCAACCATTTTAATCAGAAATATACATGCTGGTACATCAATAACCCATTTAGTTACATCAACTATAAAATGTTGGCCTTCTGCTGGTTAATTTGTCTGGAACTGTAGTAGAACGATCAGTCTTGATATGTCCAGCCTGGAACAGAAGAGTCTGAACAGTCAACCAGGGCAAAAAGTTGACAGTGGGGGGATGGAAGTGATAGCTAGAGATGACTTGTTACAATTGTATTGTTATTGTGAAGTCATTAAAAAAAAAACCTTGCCCTTTTTGGCTTATGAGGTGTTTAAACTAGGCAAGCAGACAGGTCAACAAAGGCCAATATTTTCCTTTTTATTTAATTTTTAAAGTGAAAGAGGAAGCCAACGTATGTGCATCATGAAGAAGGGAGTAACAAGGCAGGCAGGCAAAGTGACAAAAAGAAAAAATAACCTTTGTCCTAGATGATGATGATGATGATGATGATGAGTATTAGCATTAGTATTTGGACTTATATGCCACCCATATTGAAATCAGGTGTAACTATGAATAGTGAGTATAGAAAGGGAAGCAAGAGAAAGCTACTTAGGAGGGGAAAGTTTCCTTCCAGCTGACATCTTAGGGGAGGGGGAACCTGACGGGAGAACACTTTGGGAAGATACCACAAAGAAAAAAACTCCCGAACAGTTAATTTCTTCACTCTTGCCATGCACCTGTTTGGGAAGAGCAAGCAATGGAAGTATAGGGTGAACTGATCAGCCAGGGCCACCTTGGATGGAAGTGAGTAGCCCAAATCTCCAGAGAGAAGAGGATATCTGGAACTTATTAGTCCCATAATTATTAGAAACCTGTTTAGCAGGTTTCTGTAGACTTCTGATGAGCACAGAGGAACGTCCTGTGGTTGGCTGGTCCTTTTAGGGAATCCTTGATGATGCCCTCCCCCAACTTCTGCCAGCTACTGGAACTAACTGTGTAGTATGACACCCACAACAGAAGCCAGTCACCACCCACCCTCATATTGAAACTTACGAAAGTTGCTTCAGGCAGTCATGCTCAGAAGGGCTTTCTTTCCTCTTAAGGGGAACAGTGGGAAGGAGATGCTGGAAGAACTGGACATTAAGTAAGAGTTAAACCATATTTTCCCACACATTTGCCCTTTCCCAGTTAGTCTACATGTTCTCCCCACTGTGCCATTTAAGCATGGCTTTCATGAGATTTTTCTGTCCACACTATACCTCTTCTTTACTCTCTTGAGAGATCAGTATTTCTCTAAGAAATTAATCAGTTTGAATAACCCTTTAAAATGATCTTGTCTGCTAGATCTTTTTTGGCCTTTGTTTTAGTAGATAACACTGCTAAAATAAATTTCTTATGGTAACAGACGTCACCTACTAATATGTGTTGAAAATCAGCAGCCTTCAAAACTTGCTGTTCTCAAAATCTAGAAGAAACCCTAGAAATAACCAATTGCTGGATTTGGCTATTGATGTTTGTTTAACTGCAATAAAGTGGAAACTACCAACAGAAGAAGATCTTACTACTTGAACACCAAGACCATCAATCAATAAAAAAACTCCTCTTGGATAAACCACACAAAAAGTTTTTTGACACACTTTGTCATAACTGGTATTTGTTTAAATCACACTCTGTCTGGATGACAAGAAAAATATTTTGGCACATACAATGCAACATATACTCTGGATAACTTGTCAACTGATTGCTCCTTTTCATTTAAACCCTGAGCCATGTCCTATGGACATTTTCATTTCCATGCCCATGCTGACATGCTCAGAAAGAAGCTGTACCTTCTTCTAATCAGGCCATGCACTGGAAGAAACAACATGCTGATCAGAGAGAGAGAGAAAGAGAATGCTAGTTAGCCTCCTTAGGGGAACAGCTCTTCCCCATTTCACAGCTTAAATACAAAATCATGCGGGAACAAAACTAGAAATACAGTACGTACTTCCTATTCAGGGGTGGCTCTGGAAATTTAATGGATAGGCCAGAAAAGTTGTTTGCATTGAAAAAGGTGACTGCTTCTACACACTGCTTTTGCTTCTTGAGGTCAGTTATAAAATGAACAAAGGAAACATAGTGAAATAATGATACAGTATCTGATACTGAGTTTTTAAAGAAATCGTTTAAAATAGTACGAAGATCTTCCATTGATCAGAGGCAGGTAAGTTTTGCAGCACATACTTATGTGGAAACAAAGAATCATGCTTGGTGTCATCTTTTGGATGGGGGGATAGAACTATTCCAGCATGACTGAATGAAGCCCAAGTCTGTGCATCACCCTTGTGGTGAAATTGAATGATAAAGAAAGAACAGATCAAATAGAACAACTTTTTTAAGACGGGGGTTGAGTCATGCTCCCTCAGACAGCTTTGGGGGCTGGATGGCCATTTTGCCCATCTTCCACCACTTGGCACTTCCTGGTGTGGGGGAATTGGGGTGGTACATGTAATGGTACTATGGGCCGCATCAGGCCCACGGACCGCAGGTTAAGAATCCCTGAAATAGAATGTGACTTTTCTGCTGCCAGTTTGGGAATAGATAACCTGTATAGGGATATATTGCCATCTAGTGATAATAGTGAGTTGGAACCAATGAAGAAAAGATGTCTGATTGTCAACGACTCCTTGTAACCCTTGTGAGCAAAACAAAAGGGCCGCCAGGGTTCCGAGGCAGCTGAAGAAACAGCTCTGGCCGACTGGAGGGAATTGAGTTTGGCTGACTGGTGCGGCCAGCAAGCCATAAAAATGCCACCTCGCTACTGATGCTTCAACCACCGGACTCTTCCCTTGGACTTTTTCTTGACCACTTTCTGTGGGACTGCTCATATGGGATTTAGCAAATGTGGTCTTTGTTTTTGCTGTTTTTTGTAATGTTGTGATACTGATGCTTTTTGATTGCTACTGTGATATTGATACCTTTGAAATTGTAGTGGTTTATGATAATGATATGTTTATTATGACCATGTGTAACTTGTAACTGTAACTGTATACTTTATATCTCCGTTAACCACCCAGAGTTGCTCTGCGAGTGCAGTGGCATACAAATCTAAAAATTAAATTAAATTTTAGGATGGATTTCACTGATAGATGCACCTGAATAAAACCAAGCATCCTTCTTAAAGCTAATATGAACTGTGGTTTAGCTTACAGAAAGCTACACTCCCTGAACTATAACTCCCCAAATTCTTTAGTCAGCATTGCTAGTATTCTGGGAGCTGTAGTCCAAAAAGGAACTTTTTCAATCTTGTATTTTACCAGTGAGCATCTATAGTGGCCCCTTTCCTTTCCCTTCTTTCCCTTTAGTACTTACATGGAGATTATCTCCCCCCCCACACACACACACACACCTTATTTTCGTGGTGCGAAGCAGGCAATTTGCCATTTAACTTATATTGGCAAATTATGGTTTATGCTTGCTATGTATGCAACTAACTGAAACCCTGCTTTGACCCTTGTTTCCAAATCTCATTTGTAGATCAAATGTAAGCCATAGTTTTCATGTTTAGTTAAGTAAACAATGCATGGGCAACTGAAGACATAGAAATGAAGGAGAAGGTCGCAATACATGATGAGATGCAGAAGCAAAGAAGGTTGGAGGTCCTGAAGGATTTGTTCCCATAGCAGAAGCCATGGATTGGTGTTATGTCTGAAGACTAAATGACAATCTCATTATTATCCTTGCTAATATCTGGGCCTAGGATGCATTCATATTTTAAAAACCAGGTAATTTGATTATGGATTCCATTTCCATTTTCATACATTTGTGTTTTCCTTCCTGTGTGATAGTTTTTTTAAAAAAATAAATGTTACTGAGAGTGAAATGATATGACAGCAATGGAAGCTTATTTGACTTCCCACTCAAATCAAAACAAGTAGCATCCACCATTAATGATGTGCTGGCTCCACATTTACAATGATTTAGTTCATGTTTGGTCTATCTTCTATGCAAACATACATACGCATAATGAAAGCTCTTGTCTAGAGACAGAACTGTACATTTTTGCATGATGTGGAACTGCTGCCAAAACCGGCAGCTCTATATTGACTTCTCTTATCTCTCCACCCTAATATTTAGTCACAATAGCCCCAACCTTACTTTGATCATGGGACATACTGTTCAAAGAGGAGAACCTCCTCTGCACTCTGAATCTTTCCACACAATTGGAAATCCATGCATAAACAAGCATAAACTCCTTGAGTGCTCCTGTCATGAGAACCACGATAGAAGAAGCAGGCCCAGACCTCTCAGAATCACAGAACTATTGAGCAGGAAGCTACCTCAAGGGTCATCTAGACCAGGGGTCCCCAAACACAAGGCCATGGGCTGTCCCAAACTGGGCTGCAGGGGTGGGTGCTGCTGGGAGCCCCGATGGCAGCCTTCTTCCCTTGGCGTGCTCTGCTGGTGAATGGAGCAAGAGCATGGGCTTCATTCACCGCAGATAGGCAGGTGTTTCGAAAATGGTGCCTGCGCAGAAACCCAGTTTGGCGCCAGATTGGGTTTCTGTGCATGCGCATTTTATTGGAGCCTTTTCGGCTCCGTTTCTCTTTAACTGCCTGCCTGTCGGAGTGGAAACCGGTGCTTCCGTGACGCAACGGGGGAGGTCCAGTACCATTTTCGAAACAAGGGTAAGTCAAAATTCCCCCTCCCTAAATGAGATTGCCGCGCAGAATGCGGGATAGTTGGCCGCCCTACTCCCCCCCCCCCCACTTGTTTAGCATGAAACCAGTCCATGGTGTAAAAAAGGCTGGGGACCCCTGATCTAGATCAAACCACTGCTGACATAGGAAATCTCTAGCTAAAGAATCTCTTACAGAGGGTCATTCAACCTCTGTTTTGACACCTACAATCAAGTACAATTCCAGTGAGATATATGAGTAGTCAAGCATGAATTTGCCACATTCCTGCTTCACATGCTTACCTGCAGTTAACTTACCCTTAAGTGGTGTCAGGACAACATTGGCAAAGAAGAGAAGGACTCTTATAGCCTAACCCAATTTGTGACTAAGTAAGCTAAGCTCAGCTCTCCAAACATAGAAACTAACCAAAGAGCTTAATGGTCCTCCAGTTTGTACTGCTTGCCAAAATTTGAGAACAATTTGTAGGAGCATCACATTCTTTTTATATCAGAGAATAAACAAAATTAAACAAAAAAATATTGTGGCACTTTAAAGACTAACTATGACCACCTCAGGAACATCACAGAACTCTCTCTGCCTGCTGGAGAGGGGGAATGAGGGCCAGCTGTGTGGACCAGCTAGCTCAGCCATAAAGACCTTGCTTTTTCTCTTGACTGTATTGTATTTTTACACTGTATTTTATTGTATTGTTTTTTCTTTTATGTAAAATTTATTGATTGTGTTATCTGTGCTGCATCTGTTGTTATATTTTTATACTATGCTGTATTTATATTTGAGATTGTGATACTGTATATGTTTATGTTATGTGAGCCCCTCTGAGTTGCCTCAGTGAGGTGAGTAGAGGGGCATATAAATCTAATTTAATAATAATAATAATAACTGTTGTATTTTAATATTAACTTTTATTGATCAAGTCCATGAAATTAGCAGAATGCTAATTAACTTGTGAACTGCCCAGAGAGTGAACTAAGTGCCATGGGGCAGTACGTAAGTATAATTGCTATTGCTATTGCTATGGCAAATAAAACAAAAGAGAAGGCGACCATGCAAAATGTAGCATGCATATTCAATGTCTTGAATGGTTAGAGGCCATAGGAAACAAAAAAGGCATGAATGGGTTGGATACTTATAAAAATGGCTAATGTTGTTGGCTGTTACAGGTATCCAAGTGTACATTTTTTCCTGGAAATCATTTTCAAACAGGAAAAATGCCATTGGGATAAATTTGTTTAAGGTGGATACCAGTCTGGCATGAAGTGACCCACACACTGTGATCACAGAGCCATATCCTGTGGCACATATGAAATGGGAATATTATCAAGGTGCACCTTCACAGCCAATCCATCTGGCATGGCCTCTTCCACCTCCATGACCATTGGGAATCAGAATAGTGAAGTGACTTTCCCTTGAAGCCTCTGTTGCTTATCTCTATGGAGTTAACATTATCTGATCCACCTGAATAGGATTTGAACGTTATCTGGTACATGCATCGGATAAGGCTAAAAATCAGATAACGTTAAGACTTGTGGAACCAAGTCTTAACGTTATCCGGGGTATTACTGTATTCATATATCCCTACAATGTACTCTCTCTCCTGCTCATTTTAGCCACCTTATTTTGCATTTTCTTCTTACCTACCTTGGATACCTTGGAGTCATTATTCAGTGAGGAGTCTGCACACTGGTAGACTCCTCACCAATATAAATCAGATAAATAAATAAATAAATCTCCACCATGACATTCTGCAGATAACAATGGACCTGAGAAATCAATCTTTTTTGCATGTGTTTTTTTTTTTTTTGGTCGTTTGGATATTATGTCACCTGCTAGCTAGGCAGACCATGACCTGTGTCCTCCACTTTCACCTTGCCCAAAGTCCAGGCCTAACATCATTGACAAGGGATGGGCAACACTGTAGTTACACCTTTTTAAAAAATGTGATGTCAATCAGAATGTATGAGGTCTTCTAGACTGATGTTGTGCCTTGCATTCGTTTATCCCCTTTTAAAATGGTTGAAGAAGGCAATTTTCAAAACTCACAACCATATATTCATACACTTCTTTCTTTTCCTCCCTCCTCCCTTCCTCCTTTAGCCAGTGGTGGGATGTCAAAAATTTTACTACCCCACCGTGATGTCATCACAGTGTGGGTGGAGCTAACGTCATGATGTCATGGGCAGGGCCAAATAAAAAATAAAAAATGAAATGAAAATAAGCACACACACACACACCTCAACCCACCCACCTACCCACCCATAAAACAAACCCGTAAATAAATAAAATAAATAAAATAAATAAATAAATAAATAAAATAAAAATTACATTAAAATACACCCATCTACCCACCCCAAACACAAATCAACCCACCCACCCCAAACACAAACCCATCACTTACCTGTTAGTATAAGTGCCTGGGCAGCACCATGTTGCAAGATGGATATGGTCATCGTACCAGTTCTCTAGAATAATATGGCTTAATGTAAATGTAAAACAGCTGTACCTCCTTAAGGGTTCTCCAATTGGAACATCAATTGAAACAGCACAGGTGTAGCTTATTGATGAGGTAAGTCCAAGACTTTGCTTAAAAACCCCAAGCCAGGCTACCAGGCCTTTTTAGGAACTGTGGTAGTACATCAATATAGGTAAAGGTATTAAATACATATTAAAATACACACAGACACACCACATCCAAAGGTGAGTCACTTACCCTAGGGAACAGGCTTTAGGGAGCTTCAGGCTAGCAGCTTGTCTTCCTCCTCCCCTCTTGGGAGGACAGCAAGGAGGCAGTACATACGCGCCAAGCACTGTAGGTGTGCATGCACACCAAGTTCTTGGCGCGCATGCGCAGTGGGGGAACCAGTGAAAAGGTAAGCCCTGAATGTGGTTCCCCCCAAAAGCTGTTACCAGTTCTCCTGGACACTGGGAAAAGTTACTACCATTTTTGGCGAACTGGTGCAAACCTGTTACATCCCATCACTGCCTTTAGCTCTTGATAACTCCCCCCTTCTCTGCTGACCTTTCCAAGTGTTATCATTCTCTTTTCCCAAAGCAACCACTCTTATCTTCCTTGACTGAAATCAATTGTCGTGGTAACCAAAACAGTTGGTGTGGTACCAATACAGTCAGTATTTTCCTCCCCACATTCCATCTGCTCCAAGAATGGTAAATTGTTTCTTCTAGAAAGGCGTATAGCCCTATGCCCAATCCCCTCTCTACTCCACAAATTCCTCTGCTTCTTCTATTCCCTACAACTGCCTTTCCTCCCCAAATGTGCTCTCAATTAGAAGAATGGTCTTTCTGCTAAACTCCTCCCAATACAACATGATACTAAAAGGAAACAGTGCTTTCAGGTGGCTTGAAAAGGAGCAGGAAGTAATGCAGAAAACACTGTACAAAGAAAGATAAGTATCTCATGTGGAAGTTGAGAAAATTTCTGAAAACATCAACACAGAGGTAAGTACTTAAGAGATGCACAAGTGCTGCATCTGAAAAAGTCCTTTGACAAGATGTTAAAGGAGAGATACAGTGAATATGGGTAAGTGTGATCTGGAGAGAATCATGCTTTTGGATGAGATCTTTCTGTACTCACTAAATAAAACAAAATTGAAGAGATCTAAGTATGACCTATAAATATATCCAGTAGTATACTCTCTGTGTTCTGTCACAGCAATACAGCTGATGAATAAGAAGTGTGTGTTCTTGGCATGCCAACAAATGCCTCCTTGCAGCACGGCAACATATTGGTATGCCTAAAGAAGGCAGTAGTAACACTGCTGTTGAAAAAACTTTCCTCGCATCATAGAAGACTAGGACTGAAAGAGGCTGCAGTGGCATCAAGACCAAGAAATCCTCTCCTAAAGCCTACTTGGCAAGTGGTCATCCAACCTGTTTATAAACAGCTCCAGTGCTGGAAAATCCACAATCTTTCAAGGCAGTCGATTTTATTACTGAACAGCTCTCGCAGTCAAGGAGTTCTTAAAGTTGAGTACAAGGTCCTGTCTACACTGCTTGGGATGGCACAGTTGTCTTGGGAATTCTGTGGTTGCTAGAGGACGTGAGAAAAAGCTAAATGATGTTTAGTTGGTTTCCCCTGCAACCACCAATCAGGCTGCTATTGATCGGCAGCAGCATGGCTATAGCTGCCACTTCTCAGCTGACTGGTGGAGGCAGAGGGGCTGGTTAGCTAAGAAGTGACTGATTTACTTCCACGGTGAGGATTAGCTGCAGCAGCCCATTTGACAGCAGTGTAGCTATATCAGACACTTCCCATCTGATCATCTCCCATACTGCTGCCAATCAGCTGGGAAGTGATCAATCAGCTGCAGAAGACCAGTTTGTGGCACATGTCTTCCAGGACTGCCAGCTGATTGGAAGTACAATTGTACCTGATCTGCTGCCAATCCTAGGAGCCCTCCCCCACTGTTTAGGCTATTGCAGCTGACTGACAACAGTGCTCTATTTTATCCCTTCTCCAGTGTACACACACTCAGTGTGTTATGATTTAGAAGAACCCCCTTGATGAGATCTCAAAGTGGGGATTGTTACAGTGGTGGGATCTCAAAAATTTTACTACCAGACCGTGATGTCATCACAGTGTGGGTGGAGCTGATGTCATGACATCATGATGTCATGGGCGGAGCCAATGTCATGACATTGTGGGTGGGGCCAAATAAAAATAATAAAATAAAATAAAAATAAAAATAACCACGCACACACACACACACACACACACCTCAACCCACCCACCCACCCACAACAGAAATTAAATAAATAAATTAAATAACATACAACCACCCACCCACCCCAAACACAAATCAACCAGAGCTTTTAAACCAGAGCTTAAAGCTTATTCTGGCTAATCTTTCTCACACTAGGTCAGATGGAAGGAACTACAGAATGAACTCACCACAAGATGGCTTCATTTTGGCACTTTTCAACTTTTCAACAGTTAAAGAAGTTAGGTACTAAGTCTTTGCCTAACCAGTTCTCTATGATAATATGCCTTAATGTAAATGTAAAACAGCTGTACCTCCTTAAGGGTTCTCCAATTGGAACAGCTCTTGGAACAGCACAGGTGTAGCTTATTGATGAAGTAACTCCAAGACTTTGCTTAAAAACCCCAACCCAGGCCGCCAGGCCTGCCGGCCACTAGGCCTTTTTAGGAACTGTGGTAGTACGTCAATATAGGTAAAGGTATTAAATACACATTAAAATACACACAGAACACACCACATCCAAAGGTGAGTTACCCTGGGGAGCAGGCTATAGGGAACTTCAGGCTAGCAGCTTGTCTTCCTCCTCCCCACTTGGGAGGACAGCAAGGAGGCCGTGCATGCGCACCAAGCACTGTAGGTGTGCATGCACACCAAGTGCTTGGCATGCATGCGCAGCCCTGAAGGTGGTTCCCCCCAAAAGCTGCTACCAGTTCTCCTGGACACTGGGAAAAATTACTACTGGTTCTGGCAACCTGGTGTGAGCCTGTTACATCCCATCACTGGATGGTTAGGGATGAATGATTCACCCAGTAAACACAACACGTATGCACACGATTGGACCAATCCACCCCAATCAGTCCCCAAATCACTACAAAAACTGGTTTATAAGCTCATGTAGACATCCTCGAAATTTCCTTTCCTGTTAATTAAATCTATTACTTCAAGTCTTACCTTCTGAGGCTGCAGAAAACAAGCTCACACCATCTTCACCATGACAGCCTTTCATATATTTTAAGATAGCTTCATATTACATCTTAGTCTTTTCTTCTCCAAAGGAAACATGCCCAACTCCCTCAAACATTCCTGCTTGTTTTCCAAATCCTTTATCATACTGGTTGTCTTCTTCTGGACACATTCCAGCTTCTTGATATTTTTCTTAAACTGTGGTGCCCTGAACTGAATAGAGTAGTACTGTACTATTAATTCCTTGGTTTGAATACATTTGTTGTATTCAACTTAAGGCACCACAACTTAAGGCAACCCTATTGAATGAGCAACCTCCAAAAGAGTTCTGTCATCAACAGTCCTGTGCAGCAATTGATAACTCAAGCCTTTGGCTTCCTTTAGGGTTTCGATCCATCTCATATTTTCCTTCCACCTTTCCCAGCTTTATAGTATTTTCCAAAGAATCTTCTCATGATGTGCCCAAATTGGGATAGCCTCAATTTTATTATTTTTGCTTCAGAGATAGTCCATGCCTGATTTTTCTTGGACCATTTGTTCATTTTTCTGGCAGTGTAGGGTATACAAAGCTCTCCTCCAACACCATATTTCATTTTTCCCCTGTCAGCTTTATGTTTTCTCTTTCACACCTGTACATAGTGATTGAGAACACAAGAGTGTGGATAATCTTGCTCTTTACCTCCAGTAACACATCCTTACACTTGATGATCTTTTCTTATTCCTTCATTGCTGCCCTTTTGAGACTTAGTCTTCTTTTGATTTCTTGGCTACAGTCTCGATTTCAACTGATGATTGAGCCAAAATATATTTTTAAAAATTCACTCTATCAGTTTCTTGTCAATACTAAAGTGGCATACTTATTCGGTATTCATGATTTTTGTCTTGATAATGTTCAAATGCAGTTCTACTTTGGCACTTTCTTCTTTCACTTTCATCAGAAGTAGTTTTAAGACATTACTGCTTTCTGCCAGTAGAACAGTGTCACCTGCATATCTTGAATTGATGCTTTTCTATCAATTTTCATTCCCTTTCATCAGAATCTAGTCCATCTTTCCATATATGTTTTGTACACAGACTGAAAAATAAGGGAATAAAACTCACCTTTCTCTGACATCTTTGCCTATATTAAACCATTCTGTCACCCTATATTTTGCCCTAACAGTAGCTTCTTGTCCAAAATAGAGATTATGCATCAGTACAATCAAGTGTTGTGGCACACCCATTTCTTTCAGAACAACCCACAATTTTTCATGATCCACAGAGTAAAAGGCATTATTGTAGTCTCTATAGCACAGGCTGATCTGAGTGGGCAGCATATAAATGCAAAAATTAAATTAAATTAAATTAAATTAAATTAAATTAAATTAAAATTCTTTGGTGAGCTCTAGTAGCCAGCAAATATTTGCAACATGATCTTCAGTGCCTCTTCCTTTCCAGAATCAACTATCAGGCATTTCTTGCAGATACAAAATCAGTTGCAACTCCGAGTATACAGAAAGAACCTCCTCAAAGATTATGGCATGATTGGGCATATCCTGGACAATGGTAACCTAGTTGTGCTGACTAATCTTTCTCATACTAGGTCAGGCAAAAGGAACTATGGAATTAATTCACCTAAAGGTGAAAGAAGAAGTTGTTGTTGAAAATCTACTTAACAATGCTATAATTTAGCCCACATTTTATCAGTTTAGCCACAAGAATATCAGAAGGGACCTTGTCAAAATATTTGCTGAAATCAAGATATACTACATCTACAGCATTCAATTCATCAACTAAGTCTGTGATTCTGTCAAAAGGGGGGGGGGGGGTTTAACCTGGCATTACTTGTTTTTGGGAGACTTTTGCCAGCTGTCTCCATGGAATCTCAACTGATCTTTCCTACATCTGTTGCCTTGCTTTCCTTCCTCTCAATTGGCAGATTCTTGTATTTCCCTCCTAGTTTCTAAGGCACCACTTTCCCTCCTATCTACAGTATTTGGTATCTTCAAATAATCTGGAAAACCATCTCTATCCATGGCAGGATTCAGTTTAAATCCTTCCTGACCAGGTTTTTCTAGAACCTGTGAGGTGCAACTTATTTCATAATAAGAGTTCTTCTTCATGGGAATGAAGAGCAAGATACAAGAAATCAAACCTTTCTGGAGACATCTGCACAACCAGTTGTTCATTTCCATTATTCTTATTTCTCATTCTGCCTCATAATATTTAGCCAGTAGAAATAATAAAAAAAAACAACCACTGTGTGAGCCCCAAGGACCTTTATTTATTTTTTTTACCCAAAGTTTTATAGCTACTTGCAATATGCTTCTGGGTGCATTATTTGTTCAAACATGAATCTGAAGGAAGGGATGATGATCAGTAGGCTTGATGATTTTTACCAAGCTATTATGTTCATAATCCTGTTAGGTCAACACTTCCTTGAATATCATGTCAGGTCCACAAACCAGATCCTCTGTTTTCCTTCCAAATCACTGCCCATTGAATATGCCTAAGACTACTGAGTCTGTTCCAGCAACTTCAAATCACTTTCCATGTGGAAGGCGTCATATCAATTCTGTAGCTCCACAGATGCATAATGGTTTGTCTTCTCCATCCTTCTCCATGCCACTTTCCTCTAAGTCAGGGGTGGCCAACCTTTTTACACTGCAGGCCTGACCACGCCCCCTCAGACAGCTGGGCAGCCCCAACCACGCCACCTGGAAGTGGAAGCAGGCACATTTACAACTATCATAAATGTGCCCCTCTTCTGTGTTTATGACAGCTGTGGGCACATTTATGCATGTGTGAGCACATTTTACTGCTGACGTAAATGTGACCATTTCCACCTCCAGGTGTGGCAGCAGCAGGTCACATGAAATGGTGCTGCGGGCCGAGTCCTGCCTGTGGGCCTTAGGTTGGGAACCTCACTCTAAGTTCTTGGCTCCTGTATTATGAACTCTTCTTTCTTCATAGAGGTAGTCCGATTCTGATGATCCTCCAGAAAAGGTGGATGATTAGCTCTATCCAGAAATACATCATTCTCCCTGCTGAGCTGAAGTGTAGAGAGGTGGGTCTCAGGCTAGTGTATTTTATTTTCCAAAAGTGTAAGGCTTCACATCTTATGGGGGAAAGACAATGATGTCAGGTTGTCACAAATCACTAAAAATGCACTTCTGGATTCTGTATCTCTTTCTATAAAAGCAGTAAGATACTTAGCCTTGCTATTTTACAAAGTTCGCCACAAAATCACCCAGGTCACAAGATTCCAGGAACACTAGATGCAGCTGTAGATCTGTCTGCTGTTAGCTTCTCTCTCAAGCAAGATATGACCCAGTTCTTCTTGCCATATCTTTCGTCCCAACTACAGCTCCTCCTTCTACTACCAGGTACATGGGAAATAGCACAAGACAGAGCACTAGGGAAGTACTTTTGTTTGTGTTGGGGGGGGAGGGGGTGTTGGACTTATGTTCTCAGAATTATCCAACAATAATTATTGGATTAGTTATCTGAAGCTGAATATTTCTTTGGGAGACAGTGTGTAGAGCCTGTGACTCCCAGAAATCACCACGACAGCTTCTGTTTTTAAAAATGCAACTCAGCAACAGGAGGCAACAGAAAAAAAGAGAGTTTGAAGGAGATGAAAGTGGTAGTAGGTCATCCAAAGCACTCCTCTGGATTGGGACAAAATTTAAAGATTTCTTGATTTGAGATTCTGGACTGAAATTCTTGGAATACTTGGAAAATTGTGAGAACGGAACTGCAAAAGCATGAACAAATACACCCACACAGAACACAGTCTCTTCACTAACTCCTGGCCATGAGCTCCCAGAGGCCCCAAGCATTCCCAATGCACTGGATAACTACCAGGCTGTCTCCATTCTTGGACAAGATGTTGGGGTACATGGTGGCTTCCCATCTCCAATGGTTACTGTATGAAACATCTAGATCCATTTCAATATATCTTCAGACATGTTCATAGGACAGCTTGGTGAATGACTTGTATTGGGTCTTGAAGATATTGCTTTGCAGTGGCTCCAGCCTTATTGTAGGGTGAGTACAGAAGATAATGCTGGAGGACTCTTGCCTATCACCTTGGCTATTAGCATGTTAACATATTCATAAAATTGCAAGAAGAGGTTGCTCAGCATTTGGTGGTTTGGTGCTGATGATCCCTGATTATATCTAACCATCTAACCTCAAGGAAGCTGTTTTTGGTTTTAAACCATTATCAGAAAGAGATGTGACAAAAGCAAACAAATTGAAGGACAGTTTATACAAGATGGAGATGCTTTGGCTCACTTGAGAGGCAACGAAAGAATAGGAACTTAATCTGTGCAAAACCGGATTATATTTCCCTTGAAAACTCAGATGTGCATGCAACCTCCATCAGAACTCACCTTCCATGAATGTTTGCAAGTATCAGGGAATCTTGCAAGTCCCCTAGTGCACCAAATCAGAGGGATGCTTTTCTAATGCAATTACACTTATATACAGAGTGGTACCCCATATAATGAATGCTTTGTATAATGAAAAATTTGTATAACACAGCATTTTGGTGCTATTGGCGATACCCCGCATAACAAATTTTCCCCCCACATTATACGGGGTTACGAACATTTTTTCATTATACGGGGCATACCCCATATAATGGAAAAAATTCGTTATGCGGGGTATTCCCAATAAGATTTGCATAATGAAAATTTTGTATAACAAAGTGCTCGGTGGAACGGAGCTTTTTTGTTATACGGGGTACTACTGCACTAATATAAACCACCCCATAGCACTTAGTTACTCTCTGTATGGTTCACAACTTAATTAGCATTTTGCTCCCAACTTGCTGGGTACTCATTTTACCAACCTTGGAAGGATGGAAGTCTGAGTCAACCTTGATCCGAGTCAGGATCGAATTTAAAATGTCAGTGGTTTTGCCTGAAATACAGCAATTTAACCACTACACCACCAGGGAGGGATGAATTTCTTACGATTGGAAGGAGGAGACACAGAATAAGCATGGAAGTCAGTAGCTGTTCTACCTCTTCCTAGTTTTGAAGGCGTTTACTCCAATAATTTGGTCAGAGTGACTCTAGCTTAATTATGGGAATGGAAGCCTTTATAATTCTGAAAATCCCATCCCTAACTCTAAAGTACTTTGGACATCAAATGAGAAGAGAAGATTCACTTGAGAAAGCCTTGATGCTGGGAAAGGTGGAGGGCAAAAGAAAAAGGTGGCGGCCAAAAATGAGATGGCTAGATGGTATTGTGGACGCAATGGGCACAGAGCTGAGCGAGTTGAGGAGGATGGTGAAGGACAGAAGTGCCTGGCGGACAGTGGCCCATGGGGTTGCAGAGGGTCGGAATCGACCATGCGACTGAACAACAAAACCCTACTTCCTGTTGCTTTGGCTACAGGTGAACTCCATCCTTTTAAAACAAGTTAATTAAGTTTGACTGAAGAAAGAAGTCTTGCTGTGGAACTCTGTATGTTTACTTTTGTTTCACAGTGTGTTTTTGAAGTGCTTTAAACCTGGGGTGGCCAAATTTTTTGGTCCGTGGGCTGGTCACGTGGTTCGGGGGCTGGTCACTATGGCCTGGTGGCCAGATGTGGTGCCTGATGCCAATTCATCCAGACTTCGAAGCCCACGTTGCTCCCAGAAGTAGAAGTAAAATGCACCTGTACAGGCACATTTTACTTCCGCTTCCAGGAGTGACGAGGGCTTCGTGGGCCAGATGAACTGGCATAGGGGGCTGGATGTGGCCCCCAGGCCATAATTTGGTCACCCCTGCTTTAAATTATTACTTTGTAAAATATTACTTCTAAACTTAGTTGTTGCTGCTTTTTTATGTTGTAACTTCACTGTACTTTTAGTTGTACACTATCTGCTTTTTAAACATTACTGTGCTGCCTTCAGTCTGTTCACTGGGATAAGGTACTTGATGCAGAAATGAAATAAATATGCTGTGGTGTTTTTAGAGATCGTTCCAATGTCTTTTCAGTGCTTTTCATTTTCATAACCAGACAACTTTGATGGGCATCTAACTGGGTTCCTTAAACAGTTGAAGACTCTATACTATATTACTCATCTGCGAACCATTGTGTCCTAGTGGACTTTTCTTTCTTCTTCTCTAGAGCACAACTGAAAATTAAATTCAGTTTCTACATCTCTATTTTTCTTTAATTCCACTCCCTCCATTTCCAGTAAAGAATGTTTATGAAAGCAAGTGATCCCTTGAACTCTGACTTCCCCCTGAGAAGCGCTTGTACACACACACTCTCCCTTGCTCTCTGTAACTTAAAAAAGTTCCAAAGGCATATAGGAAAAGAATTTCATAATCTGTCAACTGCAAAACATTCCATACATTCTCTCTCATCTAGAAACATCCATGTGTGGTCTCTGAAGAGGTTATATTTAAGGGCTGTGCAATGGTGCGTGTGTGGGGGGCAGGCAAGGTTTATTGCACTCAGAGAGTAATTCACATGGTGGGAAATCAGGAGAGAAGCAGGGAGCTCATCATGCTTCCCCATTGCTTGGGTTAGTGTTACAATAAATAAATGCACATAAATAGTCAAAGACAACATGCCTGCATCATATTATGCTTCTTAACATCCTGAATGTCAGGTGCAATAGAGTATTAATCTCTCTTCTTCTTCTTCTTCTTCTTCTTCTTCTTCTTCTTCTTCTTCTTCTTCTTCTTCTTCTTCTTCTTCTTCTTCTTCTCCTCCTCCTCCTCCTCCTCCTCCTCCTCCTCCTCCTCCTCCTCCTCCTCCTCCTCCTCCTCCTCCTTTTCCTTTCAACTAAGCCCATTTGGGTATTGTGAATTTTACTAAGAACTTTGTCATTGCGTCTTTCCCCAGTGTGGTGATCTTGATATATTCTGCACTAGAGCACTCATCACCCTTTGCCAGCACAGTGGGCACTGGGCTGAGGCTAGCTAGGATATAGAATATGTTATGTATGCTTACTGCTATCCTTATCAACTGCTGGCGTAAAGAGATTTCTATAGACTAATTACACCATATAAAATCCAATGGAAAAGAACTGGAAGTATGGGTACACAACAATGCTCTGTACACTTCATTTAATTTACTTTGAGAACACCTTAGAAATTTCCTCTGAGAAGAAACTACCAGATACAAATTGGCCAGAATCTTCTTTGGTTTGTTAGGTGTTACATCTAGGCAACAATCATTGCATAGTGAGGCATGCATTTCCTGTCATGATTGTGCATTGGGCCTGCGGAAGTGTTTTGTGAATAGCACTTACACCTTGGTGTGATTAGAACTACCACACACATAACATTGAGTTACACAAATGAAGTTACTCAACAGGATTTAATTTAGCCAATGAATATCATTCCAGCTGAAATACAGTTTGAATAGCCTAAAGCATCCATACCAACAGCAACAAAATCCAAACCTGAAGACTGTCTGCTTATCTTACTAAAATTCTTTGGGATGTTTCTTGAAATACTGCCAGAAAAAACCTAAGAAAGAATCTGAAGAACTTAAAATGGTTCTCTATGATATCCACCAACTATTCTTATTGTTAGGCACAGGATGAAAACTTAACTATTTGGGCAAGCCTACCCTGTCTGGTTCAGCTTTGCTATATTTTTCGTGGATTTTATACATAGTATGTATTGTTTTATGTTGTATGTTTGATCATATCACACTGCTTCGGACAGAGTTTACACATTATTTATAAATATTTGTAACTCATTCACTCACTAGGGCAAGCTCACAAAGCACATAAAACTCATTTGTGGAGGGGTATTTTAATGGTTTTTAAAATGCTTTTTGTTATTGTGGGGATTCTTTTATATTTTAGTATTCTTATTGGTTAGACTGTAAGCCGCCCAGAGATGCCTCAGCAAGGGGGCAGTGATAAAAGTCTAACAAAATAAATAAATAAATAAATAAATAAATAAATAAATAAATAAATGTATCTTCCTTATCCTACCAATTGTCTAAAATCTGCAGGCATCTTAGTAGGCATTCTTATCAGCTGACTAGGATGTTTTACCCACATTTTCCCAGTCTTTGCTGTCCCTAGGTTTTAGCACACAGCTTTCTGCATGGCAAATGCAGTACTGTATCTTAATGTCCAGATCAGATCGGCTCCAGAGAATTCCTCAGTCCTCCAGAGCAGATTTGGTGAGTGTGGAAGGGAGGAATGGTAATATTTTTCACTGGCAAAGGGCATTCCATTAGTAAACAACCCAAGGGGATTGGACAAAACAAACAAACAAACAAAAGAAAGTCTACCATGTTTGTTTTCAGAAGTGGCTAAATGATAGAATAATAGAGATGTTGCCACATTTACCTGTTGCATGCATGAGGACAAAACCAGGAATTATACTAAACAGTTCCATATAAAAGCACAGCTGAGTTTTAGAAATAAATGGTAATATTAACTTATCCCTCCTTAATCCTACCTAGTGCTATACTCTAATCACTATGTAATACTGGCTTCATCATTGTTATCGTGTCTGATAGAGGAGAAGAGTAAATTAATCTGCATGTACATTTAATTTAAAACAGAAAGGAAAATATTTGGTGGCACTTCTAGACCACATATTCCACATCAAAACAAAGAAAAACCACTAATATATATTTAGGATATTTCCAATAAATTAAATAGCCCACTTTACCTAATTATTCGATGCCTTGCTACTTTGTAACAAAACATTCTTTTTTCATTGGAAAGGTTATACCTTGCACTTCTGTTTCTCTTCTAACTTTTATAAATTTGAGCCAACTGTTAGCTTTTATCCATTTACATCTCTCATAAAACTAATTCAGCTTTACTGACTGGAATGTTGGGATTGATCAAGGGTGAAACAAATGTTTTCATTTTAATTTAAACAGGGAGAGGTTTCATTTCTAACTGGAGTTTTAATTGATATTATAAGTACTGTACAGTACTGTAATTCACTGGGAAGGAGGGAGGGAGGGAGGCCAGATGACAGCATTTAGTTGTTCCTCACCACCAACACTATTCCCAGACCCCTCTTCTTTTGTGTCATTCATTCACTCACTCACTCAGAAAGCATCAGATAAGGATATTCATAGTAAACACTACCAGCAGCAGTAAGAAAGAGTAATATTTTTTTTTAAATAATCCAGGTCCAACACTATGCAGTTCTCATGATCTTATAGACCTACAGGCTACCGACACAAGTAAATCTTTAGCAATGTAGAAAAGTTAATAATGTAGCAGCAGTTCTAATCTCCCCTCGCAATTCATTCTAAAGCAGTGGTTCCCAGTGTGGGGCCTATGCCCCACAGGCGAACTTCAATTCCCAGAAGGATAAGTCAGTATACTGGCTGATCAGTGCTTTGGAGAATTGACTTTGGGAAACACTGTTCTAGAGGATGGGGGCTATGGTGAAAAATCTCTCAGTGTGTTTATTACTTTTTTTTCCTCTCTAGGTGTAACCACTTGTAGCTTTCATACCTGGGTGCTCCAGGTATAACTTCTGAGGTATACGCTCTTCCTCAGATAGCTTAGCCCCAAACCATTCAAACTGTTGTTACCTGAATTTTTAAGGTACTCGGTTCGTGCCCTGGCAGAGAAATATTAAACCCTAGGAACTCAATAACGAGACAGGTTTTGATCAAAATAACATTGGTTTATTGGTATTAAAATAAGGGTTCTAATTTACAGTGGCCAGGCTCTAAACTAGAAGTCTTTCTACCTCACCCGTTTTGATAAAACGCACTCGTGAACCCACCCACGCTATTCTGTGGAGTGTGAGCTAACATCCCTCCCACTCCCCAAACAAGTTATACATTTTCACTGGGTGACATCTGCGTGAAGCAGTTGTTTACTTGGAACAGGGTAATTAAGGAGCAATTTACACATCTTGTTTACAGATTTCTTGAAAACACAAAGGAAAATCCGGGGAGTACACAGTGAAGAAGGCTTGGAATCAAGCAATCCTATTGTTCTCTGGAGGAAGCGATTTCCTCAGAAGGTTAATCTGTTACAGGCTGCATTTCTGCGGTCAGGAAAGCATTTTCAAAGGGAAACAATGTATCTAGTCCATTCAATGAATGAATCAAAGGCTGTAGAGGCAGTGAACAGCCAGGCATGTCTTATCCAATCCGCAACGACTTTCGGATGCTGTCCTCCAATGGCGTTAGGGGGCGGGAGTAGTTCGGTGTCATCCTGGGGTGAAACCTCCGCTAAGCCGCTTTCTGTATGTTGCAGCTAGGAATTTGACTACTGTAAAGGCTGAGTTATCTTAAAAGAAGGAAACAAAGAAACTGATTAAGTGACTTGAAGTTTTGTTGGTGACAAAGTCAAGAACCCTTGGGGGAAGAAGCCAATCTTTTTAATTTTAAATTAGCTTTTCTTAATCTCTCTGGTGCGTACGTGACAGACTGGGACCTCTCCTTTTGTCAACGTCTCTTTTGCCAAGGTTTCCCTGGCGTTTTATATTAAACCATATGAAAGTTACCTTATTTTTCCTTTATTAATTTTCCCATTATGAAGGCTCTATTAACCCTGATTTAATGTATTTTTATAGGTGTTTGGTTTCTCCCCCCCCCCCATGTTTCCAGTCTGTGGGTTTTGCGTGTGTGTGTATCCAATCTTTAATATCTTTAATAAACACATGTTATCAAATATAAGAGAATGCAGTGCCTGTTTCAGAATTTTGGGTAACACTGTCATGACTTACCTATTCTTATTAATGATTCAAGGTGCCATTAATGACTGAAGAACTGGATAAAATAGTTTTATCCATTAATATTGGGGATCTCGGGCATATTTAATATTTTTTAATATATGACCTTTTTTCCTTCTGAGTCAACAATGACAAGCTAATATCCAAACATGGCTCTGTTGGCATATTATAAATATATTTGTTAAATGTTAATTTATTTCTTACATGCACACCATTGCTAGTCCCTGCTTTAAAAAGAAAAACAGGGTAGGAAAATTCTTGGAAATAGGTAACAAAGAAAGACCTCTGTTTTTATCTCACATCATTCTAATTGAGCTGTAATGAATTTGGGGCTGTTGCTTGTTGCCAGATTTCACCTTCTTTGATGTGGCCTTTCCTTCAGAGCTATTACAAAAATAGGCAGGGGAAACCCAAACCGAAATGTTACACCTCCACAAGCGTCTCTAGGCTCAGTATAAGATCCCACTGTTTTCTCCAAATGACTAAAAGCCACAAAGAGGCCCCTGCTAACCAAGATGTTTGGGTGATGAATAAGAAGCAGAGAAGTGTCAGTAAGATTCAGATCCCAAAATGTGTAGCAGTGGTGAAAGAGGCAGACCACAAACTGTGACACAAAAAGGGAAGCATTGCCAAGTGAGAGGATGAGCAGAGTAAATCTGGCCTTAGTTGGTAGTGAGAATCTTGAAATATATGGAAACATCTCTTCTGCATAAATCAAGCTGACAAAATGGGGCTAGGCCTGCTATTCAGAAGAGTGAGAGACTGCCCTAAGTAAGAATGTAATCACATGGACATTGGCTCATATTTTGAACTGCTTGTGTTACAATCCAGTAAAAACTGCTTCCTGCTGATTATGCAACATATGTGGAATTGCATTCCTGTCTGATCTTATCCATGTCCTTGCTGGGCTACAACTTTTGGGGGCTGGAGTGATTCCCCATGGATAGGTCATTTCAGGGGAGATCACTCCTTGCAACGAGACTCTTTCTGGTGAGGTCATGCAGGCATCTTTCTTGCAACCTATCACACTCTAATATAGTTGTGAGACAACAAATGATGTAAAGTAGGAGTTTGCAACTTTTTCACCCCTACAGATCCAGTGTGGGATCCAGCTTCTGAAATCCAATAAGCACATGTGTTTGTATGAGTATACAGTAATACACCGGATAATGTTATGACTTGGTTCCACAAGTCATGACGTTATCCGATTTTTAACGTTGTCCGATGCATGCATCGAACAATGCTAAAAAAAAAAAAGCCCTGACTTCAGGGACAAACTGCTTTAAAGGCAGGCAGGGAAAGATAGAGACCTCCCTTCCTTTAAAGCCACCCCGCAACCGCACCAGTCTCTGCGACTGCAGTAGGGTCGGGAAAAGCACCGATGCAATCATTATCCAGGCTATTACTGTACATTCAATATCCGCCTATGCATACTTCCACCTCAAGCTGTCTCCACTGAGAATGTTCTCTCTCACTACTAGCAGCAAGCATGATCTCTAGAGAGAAACAGGCAGTATAGGTAGTTAGAAGAGGGAAAACATATATGCCACTTATATGTGAGTGTCACAACAGGAGTTTTTCTCATTTCAGGTAATTTACAAGTTAGCTTGCTTTGTTTACTGATTTATCTCCAGAAACCAAGCAAAGGATTCCTTTGAAATCTGGTTTCTAAAAAAGAGAGAGGAAAGACCACCATAATCTTGTCTTTACCAATTTGCTTTCAGCACTATTTATGCACTAACTATAGCTTATATATCTCTCCTCATAACCCAGGAAACAATGTTTTTTCTGTATGCCACACCCACGGGCCAGCCAAATCCCCAGGACTGACGGTTGTGCATCCCAAAAGAAAGGAAAACAGAAACAAAACATGCAATTGGGGGGTGGAGGTTGGGGGGAGAAGGATGTGGCTAGACTGAAAAGGAAACTATGGGAAACTGTTAAGTGGATCACATAAACAAACACAATAGCCAACATCTTATTGTTTAATGTAGTAAGTTGTGCTAGCATAGGCCCCCTGAATCAGCGGGATTTAGTGAGTCACCTTGTCTGTTAGTTTCATTGATTCAAATAGGCATAGCCTAACTGTAACTTATTTTAGCATAGGAAGTCCCAATTACAGTAGGCCCATTTGAATGAAAGGAACTTATATTGACTCATCACAGATTCTGTCACCCTACTGTAGTATGTCTTACTATAAAAAGCAACAGGATTTCAGCCAATGATTCAGTAGGAAGCAATCCTCTTATATCCAAAATCCTTTGATTCAAGTTGGAACAATCAACTATCATATTAATGAGATACATTTGTCTCTTGTTCTTCTGTAGTAAAAAATTTGGAACCTTAAGTAGTTGTAGAGAATTAGAGGCTCCATAACATTCCATCTTGGATGAGAAGCTGTTCAGGTAAGATGCTAAAACAAAAACTTGGAAACCTAAATGTCAAGGGAATAATGCAGGTAATTCCTTGAATTTCCCTTTGGGATTATTATGGTCTCAACAATAGTTATTTATTTATTTATTTATTTATTTATTTAGATTTATATTGCTGCCCACTCGCCGAGGGAACTCAGGGCGGCTTACAGTCAAAACAACAACAGTACAATAAAAATTATAAAATGCAACCACATAAAACAGCCTATCTATCTATCTACCTATCTATTAGCTATCACTCCACCTGCTTGAGGAGGTGCCTCAGAATGTATCTGTTGCTTTGAAAACAGACCTCCCTTTTTCCTCAAACAAGATGTACCAGGAGGTTTCATAAGAAGTGTTTGTTTTTTCCTGGATGGATGGACGGACAGATGATTATGATTTGCATGTTTACGTAAGTCTCAGTTTCGCATGCTCAATGATAAAGTACCCTTTCCCCAAGAACACAGAAACATACACGTGGAAGAATTCATATGGATAGAGGTCTGGAACAACTTGTCTTTTTACTAAACTTGCAGACATATAAAACACTCTACATACTAATCCAGAATTATAGTCTCTTTTCCTATCTTATCTCCTTGAAACTGATGCATCAGCCATTTTCTCTCTTTAATCTACCTCTGCTCAAAATGGAACAGATGTGCCAAAACAAGGGGAGAAACCCTTAATGGGTTCATCTCCCTCTTCACTCCTGAGGCAGTGCATTAAGCTTCATTTTGTTTGACTATAAACTTTCAGATACCTGAAAGGAAATCAGAAATAACTCACTGCAAACCCATCACAAGTATTTTAACTAGGGCTTGGTGAAGTTGACCAGGTTAGGTCTGCTGGCCTTCATCCAGTGTGTGGTACAAAATCTGCAAAACTCTGTGATGGCAGAGGGAATTAAAATAATCATTATGACTGCAATGTTTATTGGTAGAGGTGGCCACAATCAAATTACAGCCTTTAGATTGAACTATTCACTTTATGTATTTTAATAAAATAAGAAACAAAAAAAACCCCTCAAAAAATCCTACAAAAAACATTAGTTTTTTTGTGCAGAAGCCAAGGATTTGTTTTTAGTGAAATGTTTATGCCAAAACCATGGATGGAAAGAAATATATACCGTATATACTGGACTATAAATCATCCTGAATATACTGGACTATAAATCATCCTGAATATAAGTCAAGGTACCTAATTTGGACCTCTAAAACTAGGAGGGCCTTCTCTGTGTTCGCCCCGGCCCTCTGGAACCTTCTCCCTACGGAACTGCGCCTACAGGCAGAGCTCTTACCTTTTCGAAAAGGCTTAAAGACCTGGCTGGCGGAGCATGTGTGGGGACCCAGTAACACGGGATCCCATACAGGGTGGTTGATTTGAGGGATAGCCACCACCACCCCGCCACGGGTTTTATCCGTTACGCTGTTTTAATCTTTTCTTATGAATTCTTTCTTATGAATTCTTGAGGTTTTAAACATTATTATTTTTATTGGATTTGGTCTGTGTTTTTAGCTACGCTGTAAGCCGCCCAGAGTCGGGTTTACCCGATTGGGGCGGGATAGCAAACGTGAATAAATAAATAAATAAATAAAAATAGATTGACCTGAGGACAAGTCAGGGTAGAAAATGCAGCAGCTGCTAGTGCTGTTCAATAATTAAAATACATGACAAAATGGTAAAATTAATTAATTGAGACATTTGTGTGGGTATGTTTTTGAGTGTTTATGGTAGTGTTGTTCCCCTGTGTTGTTGAAATAAAGGATTTTCTCTGCACTGGTTTGATATGTACCCAGTTCCCCCATCTTGTTGTTGGTTGATGCGTCTCAATCCAGTACGGTTTTGGGACCCTTGGGGTTGATGACCCGAGTATAAGTTGAGTTTCCTTTTTGGACCAAATTTTGTGGGCTAAAAAACTAGAGTTATACTCGAGTATATATGGTACATCTCATTTGTCCAAAAATTAAACAAAATGTGAGGAGACAAATTATAAGATTGCCAATAAGAAAGAGAAGGAGAGCAGGTAGAAAATGTTTTGCTTTCCTGTCTCCCCTTTTTCTCCCCCTCAATCTGCTTCTCCCCACACACCTCAGCCCCATGCAAATCAGCCAGCTTCCCTCTGGCAAAAATGTGCTTTTCTGATGCTGTTGCCAGACCTCAGAAATGTATATTGCCGTTCTGGCTACATTTGGGAAAATGAGAGTGCTGTGTTCAACTGCTTCTCCTCATAGAGGGCCCCCTCATTTCCCACTTTCATCTGAAAGGGGCCCTGGAGGAGGGGAGAAAGAGACAATTCCATTTTAGGCCCAAATCCAATGACTATTGAAGTAAAAAGAAAAGACTCCCATAAATTTCAATGGGCCCTGGGTCAGGGCCTTTAATCTTTATTCCAAGATTAACCACATATGAGGAAGGTCAGCTGTGAAGGGGGGAAAACCCACCCAACTATTCAGGCTTTCAGCACCGATCATTTCATACCCTACAGAGAGCCCATCAAAATCTCCTTGTCTATGTTGCTTTTGAGTTTGCCTCTTAGTATGCATGAAGGCAGATGGGAAAGGGGCAGAAAGGAGTGTGTGTGTGCATCTTCTGCTGAAGGCAGAAAAACCTTCACGCTACCATTTGCCATGACACAAGGAGGGGAGAAGTTGCAACTCCCTCCCTCCCTCCTTTCCCGTCTCTTCTTAAGCCAGTATTCTAAGGCAGCAAATCAGTTGCCAGCCCAGCTTTCAGCCTATGATCTCCTCCAGCTCACATTAGAGCTGTGAGTATTTGGAGTGCTGGCTCTGAGGCAGGTGGTGGGAGGCTAGGGGAAAACATGTTTATACCCTCATCACATGGCAGGCATGGCAAAGAACACAGTGAAAAGAGTCTGTGTGTATAAAGCCGATGGTTGAAAAAGAAGGGAGACACACAAGTATTGATAAGCTGGGTGAAAGGAGGGAATGTTGATGGGTATGATAAAATAACTGGAACAAGGAAGGAGGACTATAGGGAAAGTGAATGGCATGGTAAACTGTGAGATTTCTCTAGCCTATGGAGAAAGAGGAGAGAGACCTCACACACAAGATGCATCTATTTGTTTTGGTAAGAACTACTGGCTTGGCTCCGTTGGGCATTTTCAACACTTAGCTCAATATACACTTCTTCTTTTTTTTTGACAAGAGAAACTTATTTGGTGATGATTATTCAAATCATAGTCTCCTCTCACACACATACACACCTACTGCTGTGAATGTGTATGTGTGCACATATATTTGCAAACATAAAACCATTTCACCATGCAATTATTCTCACTGATCAGAATCGTATTGCGATTTTACTTCAGAATAAGTGAACTCCCATAAATCATGGTAGCAAATTGTAGCTTGTTAAGAAGTGATTAGTCATGGGCCAGGTAGCACAGTAGTCATGCAGCATGATGTACAACCAGGGATGCTACCTGCAACTTGCTAGTTTGCTGAAATTTGCTGCCACAGTTCATGCAATTGTACTTACTCCTCTAAAGCAAAATCCCAACAGGATTCTGGCCAATGTCTTGTTGTTCTCATCAAATAAGATTGTATGTGCCACTAATATCCAGTCACAATCCTCAGTGTGCAAGATGGCATCATTTACATTCAGGAATCTTGATACTGCTGTTGGGTTCCACAGTCTGAGTGCTACTGTCACAGATGGGGTCAATACACATTTTTTAAATTCAGGAAAGTATTTGGAATTAGTGATAGTGGAGCAGCAGCAATGTATTTGCCTGTTAGAGCAAAATACTGTAGATCACAATCCACACAAACATCGTTGGATACACATGGGTTCAGATCCATTTTGCAGAAAACACTTAAAGCCCTCTGCCTAACTAAAAATAATTTTGTGTCACAAATTATTCTGGATTGAAAGGATTATTGCTGGAGAAACTCCACTCACGGGATGCCCAAATGAGGCTCCTTTCATGTCCCCAATAGCTGAGACAGAAACAGGCACTCAATCCATCATGCAATACCCAGGTCTTTAACTGACGACTTGCTGACCTTCCCGCCAACAAGGTGAGCTTCTTAACCACTGGGCCACTCAGTGTCCACTTGACACCATATCACCATATCTAGAGGAAAGACCCAGAGATAAGGTAATATGATGTTATTGAATTATTCTATTTTTTTAAAGAAAGGAAGATAATCAGGATAGAAGAAACACCATAGGGGAATGTTACCGCAGTCCTCAACATCATGTTCAAGAGTTAATATCACCAAAGCTCTTTTGTTGTTCAGTTGCACAGTCGATTCCGACCCTTTGTGACCCCATGGACCATTGCCCTCCAGGCACCCCTGTCCTCCACCATCCTCCTCAGCCTGCCCAGCTCTGTGCCCACTGCATCTACAATACCATCTAGCCATCTCATTTTTGGCCACCCCCTTCTTTTGCCCTCCACCTTTTCTAGCATCAAGGCTTTCTCAAGTGAATCCTCTCTTCTCATTTGATGTCCAAAGTACTTTAGCTTCATCCTCACTATTTGACCTTCTAAGGAGCAGTCAGGGTTGATTTCTTCTAAGATTTATCTTTTTGTTCTCTTCGCTGTCCAGGTTACTCTCAAAACTCTCATCCAATACCACATTTCAAAGGCATCTATTCTTCTGCGCTCAGCATTCCTAATGGTTCAGCTCTCACAACCGTACATTACCATTAGGGAATACCACTGCTTTGACTATGTTAATTTTTGTTTTCAAGGTGATGTCTCTATTTTTAACTGTGTTCCCCAGGTTTCTCATAGTTTGTCTTCCAAGAATCAGCCGCTTCTTTACTTCATGGCTGCAATCTCCATCTGCAGTGATCTTGGACCCTAAGAAAGTAAAATCTGTCACTGCTTCTACTTCTTCCCCATGTATTTTCCAGGGACTGATAAGGCTTGTTGCCATTATCTTGGTTTTCTTGATATGGAGTCTCCAGCCAGCTTTTGCACTCTCTTCTTTCAACCTAAGCATCAGCTTCTTTAGGTCTTCATCACTTTCTGCCATTAGGGTAGTATCATCTGCATATCTCAAGTTGTTGATGTTTCTCCCAGCAATTTTGATTCCAAATTGTGATTCCTCCATCCCTGCATTGTGCATTATGTACTCTGTGTATAAGTTGAATAAGCAAGGTGGTAAAATGCAGCCTTGTCTTACTCCTTTTCCTATTCCAAACCACTCTGTCATTCCATTTTCTGCCCTAACTGTTGCTTCTTGATTCATGTACAGATTTCTCATGAGGCATATAAGGTGTTCTGGTATTCCCATCTCTTTAATTACTTGCCACATTTTGTTCTGGTCCACACAGTCAAAGGCCTTCGTATAGTCAATGAAACAGAAGTAGACTTGTTTACAGACAAATCTCTTTATCCATAGTGTGCCCAGGACATCTGTGTATAAAAAACCCTATCAAAATGTACTGACATGAAAAAAATGGGCTCCCAACAGCACAGGAAAAAAGCTACTTTGGAGGGAAATATGGATTAATTCATTTCACTCAAGGGTTCAGTGCTCACCTCTGTTTATAGCCAAAGAGCCAGCGCTGTCTGCACCTGCACACATTTCTGTGGACATATGGTAGGCATGCCTCAACACCAGAGTGCATGGAATGCTGTTTACCTTCCCACCTATTTATCTACTTGCAATTTCTTTCTTTCAAACTGCTAGGTTGGCAGGAGGTGATACAGAGACGGGAGCTCACTCAGTCGCGCAGTACCTGGGAATCAAACTCTGACCGTCCAGTCAGCGAGTTCAGCATCTTAACCACCTGAGCCACTGCAGCCCCTTGTTTTATGGAGTAGTGATCCACTAACACTCCATTAATGATGCCTAATGTAGCCAATCCACTATCAACTATCTAATTTGTTAAGCAAAGGCATGTGCTCCAAGATGAAGTGGCTATACTGTACTTGGTTAGAGTTGCCATAATTCTCTCCCACAAAACCAGGACAGAAGTATATTTGACAAAAATGGGCAGGTTATCTACAAAATAGCCTTTAAAAAAACAAACATAGTATAATGACAGCTATAAAACACTTCTACATTAATTATATCAATACATGAAGGAATTTATTTAGAACAGTTAATTCTTACTGTAAGATGATCTGTTATACTTCTGAGAAGTCACATTGCGGTCAACTCTTAACATCCTCAGTTCCAGGAAACACACTGGTCACACTTATCAAGCAGTGGTGTGAGGCGAGGACATTAAGATTTGTCTCCAGGTATACTCCAACTCCAATGTGATAGTGAGAGTTTGAATTTATTTTAATGGTGTTATAATACACAATCGGTAAGTTTTAAAAATCTGTGACTTTAGCATGATTTCTGTTGAACTGGCTGGGATAATTTTTCTGACCTTGAATCCAGGATAATCCTGGTTTTCCGGGACATATGGCAACCCTGTACTTGGTGGTAGTGGTGGAGGATGAGGATGAGGAAAAGAACCACCACCACCACCATAATAATCATTCTGACTTGGGGTAGATAAGAAATTAAAGTCCTAACAGGAGTTACATACATATGAGGAATAAAGGCTCTGTCAGCCATTTTCTTCATGAGGAAAGCAGAGAATAGTGGTGGGAGGGGCAAAGCTCCATGGCAGGTGAAAGGGATTTAGGGGATTGGTAATTTCTCTGTCCATTAGGCTTCATGAGGGTGCTTCACAAAGAATGACCAGTCCCCCAGTCCCTTACAGATCTCACAGAACTTAGCTCCTACACTCATTTCCTGTTTCATAATCACAGGAACAAAATGGCTAATGGAGCCATCATGCCTCGGCCATAAATAATTGAAAACTCCAGTGAGGACTTTAGTTTCTTGGCTAACCACTCAAAAAAACCTGGATTGGGAAATTTCTTGAGCATTATTGGGGGTAAAGTCCAAGAACTCTGCAAGTCCAATGCATAGTAAAGGGAATCAAACCTCTGATATAACAAAGTATTCCAACACAAAGAGCTATCTAACCAGCTGCCTATAATTTTTAATCTATAATAGTCATATGTCTATGTGTAGGGGGTTTATAAAATATTCCAAAAGGGAGATACCTTTTCATCAAAGAATAGAAATTGGAGAGTGGAATCTGTGGCTTCAGCACTGGAGAATGCTGGTAATAATTCCTTTCACTCAACCTAGCTAAATGGTATATAAACCACAATCTAAATAGCCACATGAGTATATGTGGGAGTGGGGAAAATCTTAATATAAAACTATCTGAGCTTCTTTTTGATACATGTACACCAAAGACATGATGAAACTAAAGTGAAGCATATGCTTTTAACTCTCCCACTGAATTCTTTAAAATGTATAAAAAAAGTTTTAACATTGGCCAAGTGGTGTCCCAAAAGGTATGACTTAGAAATCCAAGCATTATCAATGTTAACAGCAGGCTAAATTAGAATCTCATGGCATGTAATGAATATCTCACTTCTCTGTTGAATGTCATTTGAAAAGCTTAAATTCACATGTCCTCCCCCCACCCTACCACACAAAGTTTAATCCAGTAACATAGCAGGATCCCACTCCTATATAAATAATGCATTTTGCTGAATTTATAGCAGCTAGAAAGAAATATATGGGAGACTCCTCATCAATGGGGATGAGGTTTGATGCCACCTACTGGACTTCATGACTAATCTTTATTTTGGTATTAAGAGAAAGATTAGTTTCTAATTTTGTTATTGATAAATGAGAAAAGCTTAAGCATGATAAAGTTGCCATGTTTCTGTAAACCCACTCTAAAACTGGTGCTATGTTTATTCTTTAATTTACATGTTTTGGTTATGCCACTCCTCATCGTTTTAACTATTTTTATATCACTTGCAATTATGGTGACGTTGCAATGCCAATGAAGGTTTTGTGTAAGTTATGTAAGACAGGATCTGCCCCTATGGGGCCAAACCAGCTGAAATGGTTGTCCATGTCTATTTCTATTGCCCATATTATGAGGAAATGCACTTTAAAAATTTAAACCCCCTTTTGACAAGTTTCAGTGGACTCCTGATTCACTCTGTTGTTTCTTTTAAACAATAATTCTACTGATTTTATGGATAGAGTGGCTGCTTTTTTAATGTGTACTACTAGACTCCATCCTAAAGGTAGGAGCAGTTGATCTCAAGATCCCCATGATTTTATTTGTACCACACCTTGTTGTGTCAACTGCTTGTGATGCTCTTGCCACTGTTGTGCTGATTGTAATGCCAATAAATATTATTTGGATTTATCAAAGACTGCTGACATTTATTTCCTGCTGGAATATTTTCCTTCACCTTTCTCCTTGAAATCAGAATCTCAAAGTTTCAAAACAAATAATGATTTCCTATATAATTGTAGGAAAGTGCAAAAGTTGAGGTGCATTAAAAGATGTTGTTCCAGAAATTGAAATTATCTTTCTCTTCAGCATGAGACATGAATCACTTATTCTAGGCTTTGAGCTCTTACTCCTTCTTGTATTATCTTTTGGGTTACTTAATTCTAGTTCTTGTCAGTCCTAGGCTGTAGGTTATTGACTATGGGGGAAATGAAACTAGAGTCACTCAGCCTTAGAAATCACAGCATTCTTTTCTAAGTTCTTGTAGATGGAGTGTTTAATTGTCTGCAGTTCCTGACTGTGATGGCTTAGTGGTTAACATGCTGAACTTGATGACTGGAAGGTCAGCAAGTCAGCAGTTTGAAACCTGAGTACTGCATGATGGAGTGAGCTCCCATCTCTGTCCCAGCTCTTGCCAACCTAGCAGTTCAAAGACAAGAAATTGCAAGTAGATAAATAGGTACCACTTTGATGGGAAGGTAAACAGGGTTCTGTGTACTCCGGTGTCTAGTTATGCCCCTTCATCTGTCACGGTAGTGATGCTGTCAGAAAAAGAAAAAATATTAATCTGGCATGAATTGCTTTTGAGAAACTTAAGGTTCCCTGGGAGAAAAAGCCCATTTGTGAGGTGGCCAGTTACTCATGAGGAGATATTCTGTGCAGTAGACCACTGTAGCTTGAGGCATCAAGGCAGGATCATGATTTTAAATTTATTCATTCCTGATGACTGGAAGGCCATTTCACTTCTTCCTCAGATTCATAATAGGTGACAAGCATTTGTTTAATTTGGTCTACTGATCAATGGTGTTTTTAGATATTTGACATCTTTGTGTAGATTCTGGAAAAAAAAAACGCGCTGAAGAATGATTTCCCAAGACAATATCACATGATGCTTGTTCAAATCCTTGCACTGGCCCTACATATTCCTTGTATTACCATATGCTTATCCCCACATATTCCGTTTGTTACCATATGCCTATCCCCCCTCCCCAAATACCAAACTTCTGAAGAACATCAAGTATGTTATCACATAAGTTTTCTTCATTATAGTTGTCAACTGGCACAAAGTTGAAAAAGGCTCCTTCTCCATTCAGGTTGTACAGAAAAAAAGCAACATACAAATGATCTGAATGAGAAACATATTTTGGAAACAACAAGAGGAGAAAAATATTTTTCCTCTTTAATCTTCTCAATGATTTTCGATTGATGTACATTCTTCATGAACTCTATCGATTCATCACATCCCTGTGAGGAAATGTGTGAAACATCACCCTTTCTTGAATTTCAAGTGCTGCTAAAAGAAAAAAATGTGCTTGACAATAATTCCCATCATAATATAAAACATGGGGTGATCCTCAGGTCTGGTTTTTTCTTCATTCATGTCAGAGGCACCACTAGCATATAATACAGGGTTTTCCAACCCTTTTATCCCATGGGCTTGACCATGCCCCCCACACACACAGTGGTCCTGACCACACCCCCAGAAGCAGAAGTAAATGAGCCCTCTTCCACATTCATGATAGCCGTGGGTGCATCTACAGCTGACGTTTCATGTGCTGCAGGTCACATGAAATGGTAATGTGGGCTGTAGATTGAGAACCCATGATACAATAACATACAAAGCTGAAACTAACATATCTAAAACAAAAAGGAATTAAAAGGGCTAGATGATGTCCACCCAATATCGAGCCACATCAACAGCATTTCCTCTTGACAACATAAGGTCCTCCTCGGTGCATGTTGAGGGGCATTGTGTGCATTGTATCATATAGGCAATAGTTTGTTCTTCTCCACATTCACAGGGAAACCCCACTTTCTCAGATTAGCACTTGATCTTCCTACCCGGGCATGTAGTCTGTTTAAAGCTTTCCACACAAGCCATGGTTGTTCTTGGGCAGGTGGTAGAGAATTGTGTGGTTCTACACAGTTGTCTGGTAGCACCTTGCTTGCCTTCCAAACTTCTAGGGCCATCTGTGGGGGCTGATTGTTCAGAGGGGACATATGTTATGAGGAAATTGTGCCTTGATTTCAGTCTCTTTGGTGGTGGTTGATCCAATAGGACGTGTGTTTCTCAGGACCTTGCTTTTACCTACCTTTTCTGAGCATCACTTTCTTGGCAAAATTTTGGTGGAGGGATGCCAGTTAAGTAATGCACTTTTTGTATTAGGGTTGGTTTTAGGCATCCTGCGACCAATCTTGCTGTTTCATTTAGGGCCACATCCAGACCTTTTTTTAAGGTATGGTTATTATCAAGGAATTGAAGTCCTCTTCCTGTCAGAAATAATACCAATAACACAATATATTTTAGTATTTTACTTCAGTTTTGATCTCTTCATGTAACTGGCTTTGAAAGTGTTCTTTCACTCTGTATCTCGCTCACTCTTCTTTCTCTCCTCAAAATTCAATTCCTGATACAGTAGAAAGCTATTTTCAGGCATTTTGATTTTCTTCCTCTCTTTTTTTTCCAGTTTGAAAAAAACTCCTTCTACACAGACAGTGGGTAACTAAGTGAAGACATTTACAAGGGGTAAATGTTTCTGTTGGTCCAGAGAGTAGCAGACACTTCCAGCAATATTTCTCAACATTTTCAAATACTCAAACAAATCTGGAGGATGACAAATAGACAGACACTGATTTTGAATGAAGTCATGCCAAAACTTCACATTTCCCATCAGTATTCTGAACATATTTGGACTCTCAATCTTTTCTGGAAGCCATGTAGTAAGATCTCTAGCTACAAAAGGGTGAAAGGAATGTGATGTCCCACTGCTATATTAGATTCAGGAATAAATTGTTCTTAGGCTTTGGAATCTGACTGTTTTTGAGATCAAGAGGATGCCTGAAGAGATATAGAGTCTTCTCCAAAGCCCATTGATATGCTTCCTGAGACAAGAGACATGTCCCCCAAAATGAACAAGTTTCTGGTGTTTCTTCACTGCTTTTTCTTAAATACTCTTTGCCTTTCTTGTGGCAGATATGTTTTCAAAAATTCATAAAGACATGACAGGGCACTCGCTATTTTAAGCAGTGCTGCCTGAATACCAAAGCCAAAGTCAGTACAAGGAACAACATCATCAGGAAACTCACAAATTATAAATGGGGAACTCAACCATCCATGCTGCATACATCATCTTTGTCCCTGACCATCTCCACAGCAGAGTACATCCAGTATGGACCGCATCCACACATGCAAAACAAGTTGCCATTGCTGTTAATGAAGCCATGACAGGATACCTCAAACCTACACCAGTTGAGAAAATATACCCTCTTGTTGGTATCACTCAGCCTAACCTGGCTTTCAGGAAGGGTCTGAAAACTTGGCTGGTGAGAATGGTGTGGGGTTATGATGATTCATTGACCCCTCCCCACTGGCTTAATTATCATCTTACACTTACCCTCTTATCCCTCTTATTCCGCTTATTCCTTTAGTTAAAGGAATGAGAGGTTGTTTTAAATGGTTTTTAATCTTTTAATTTGTGGTTTGTTTGTTTTTTGAGTTTTTAACTGTTTATTGTATGTCGGTTGTGATCCGCCCTGAATCGTCTCTGCGAGTAGAGCGGAATATAAATTTAAATAAATAAATAAATAAGTTGCAGTAGACACTGAGAGAAGTAAGCAAGAGAATGACCCTTTACATCAGGGGTTTCCAACCTTTTCAAGCCAGAGGCCAGGTCATGCTCTCTAAGCCAGCTTTGAGGGCCAGATGGCCATTTTGCCTTGCTGCATGATGGAGGTGGCCAGTTTGTCCAAATAACTTCAAAGGGGTGGCCATTTTATGTTTTGAATGCCCTTGGGGGGGGGGTCACATGACATGGTGCTGTAAGCCAGATCTGGCCCATTGGCCTTAGATTGGGAACCCCTGCTCTACATACTCTGAATGGATATGAGCCTCATGTCCACTGGCTCAGGTCCAGGAAAGGCTTAATGGCAAGAACGAACATTCTTGAGGGTATGCAAGAGCAAACCAAATTAGAAGATCGTGGAAGAAGCTCACTGAACAAGGAACAACAGGATATAGTTGAGAAACTCAACCTTCCCTACGTCACTTGGAGGATTCGGAATAGGCTGAGGGTTGGAGTGCCCAAATGTAAGATCAACGTGCTCAAGTTGGCAGACAACAAATAATATAATTAATGTCACCAGTTTTAATCTGCCATCATTCTTATTTACAAAGAGAATGACTTCCAAGGAGGTTGAGAGCTGATTTTTTTTCATGTGCCATTAAGCTGCATCTGATTTCTGAAGAATTTAAGAGGATTTTCAAGGTATGTGAATTATTGATGGCACACTTTTACCATTGCCACTCCAGAGAACTTTTGTCCTGAGTCCTGGTCAGTAACTGTCTTCTACACCACACCGTGTTTCTACTGAATATTTAAAACAGTAAAGCAATAATTAGGTTAGTAACTATGTATGAAGCTTCCACCTTTACAGGCTCATGGGCACATTTGGAAATGTGGAACAGTTACAAAATCGCTGTCATGAACAGTTCCAACATTTACTTCTGCAGCAAGAGAGAGAGAGAAGAGAAAAACTAAGGACACTTTACTAAGAATTAAAAGAGGAGGAAAGAGTATTTCTCTCAAGTCCACAACACATATACAGTACTGTACTAGATAAGAGGTAACATCCTCTCAAAAGTGTTAGGAATGGAGGTGGGGGTTATTAAAATAAGTGACCATGCCATGGTTAACATGCAGATTGAGTCACAATGTGTCTATAAAGAGCCTAAAAGGTGGAGGATGGAAGCAAGTCTGTTTAGTAATAAACAAATATTGGAAAAATGGAAATTGAATTGCAACAAACATGGCAGATAAATTATAATGATGAGATTGGTCAAGAGATATTATGGGATATAATGAAAGCAGTTTTAAGAGGGCTAATTATCAAAGAATCACACATATTAAAGAAGCAATGGGAAGATAAAGAAAAAAGCTAAAAATTAAGATAAGAGAAATCGAGAACAAATACAACAAAACTAGAGATAAAAAAGTGTTAAATGAGATATTAGCACTAAAGAAAGAATTACAGGCAAAAAAATGGATAAATACATAGAAATATAATATATCTAAAGAGGGAATATTTTGCATTTAGTAATAAAAATTCAAGAATGCTGGCTAGGGCTGTGAGGGATAAAAAGATCAAAAGGGATATGGGTGTTATTAAAGATAAAAAAGGTGTCAATTGCAACTAGATGGAAGACAACATTAGATTAATTCAAGAATTCTATCAAGAGTTATATTCAACCAAAGGTAATCAAGATGAGAAGATAGAAAACTACATAATAAACAATAATCATATAATGCTCATAGAGATAGGGTAGAACAAGATATCACAAATAAAGTGATAGAAGATGGTTTCAAAAACTTAAAGTAGGTAGGGCACCAGGAGCAGATGATTTAGGACTGGAATTCTATAAATCATTTTAAAAATGCTCAATCCCTAAATTACAAAACCTATTTAATTACATATCAAAAGGTGCAGTGATGGGATGACAAAAATTCTACTACCACGCCATGACGTCACGGACGTCATGGCGTGGCCAATGTCATGACGTCATGGCCGAAGCCGACGTCATGATGTCATGACGTTGTGGGCGAGGCCAAAAATAAAAATAAATAAAAAATAAAAATAAACATACACACACACACACCCCTCCCTCTCAGCCCACCCACCCAGACACAAATAAATAAATAAATAAATAAATAAATAAATAAATAAAAACAACCACCTACCCAAAACACAAATAAATTACCCCTCGCTTACCTTTCTTGGGACCCGGCACCTCGACTGCGTCCACAGCTGCCGCCACCGCCACCAGAGCTGCCTGCACCCCTGTGGCCTCCCCCTCGGGCCGGTACCTTTTTAGCCCGGCTCCGGCCATGGCCAGGGGCGGCGGGCAGCAGTGGCTCTGGCGGTGGCTCCAGCCACGGCTGCCGAGCCTCTCTGGGCCGTCCCCATGCCGCACCGCCGCCGCCTGCATTCCTCCTCCGCCAGGCGCCGCAGCCAGGCTAAAAAGGGACCGGCCCAAGGAGGAGGCCACAGGAATGCAGCCAGCGGCAGCTCCGGCGGCGGCGGACGGCAGTTGCAGGCACCCAGCCCACAGGTGCCCGGCGGAGGAGGAGGCGTCAGCTGTGCGCTGCGCCGGGCGTCCCCAGGGCATGGGGCTTGTCGGCAGCGGACGGCCCAGGCAGCCTTCAACGTGCCGCGGGGGAGGTGCCCTCCTCAGAGGACTGGTGCCGCCGCCGCCGCCGCCGCCATCGTCCTGAAACTCTAAAACAATTTTTTTAAAATTGGAGCTAAAATGGCTCCAATTGACTGCGCATGCGCAGAAACTCAATCTGATGCATGTCCAATGCGTCAGACTGAGTTTCTGCGCATGCGCAGTCAATTGGAACCATTTTAGCTCTGATTTTTTTAGAAAAATTTCTTTCGGTGAGGCGTCCGGAACCGGACACCTCAAAAGTGGACTCCCCTCCCGGAGAACCCTCCGGAATTGGTCCTACCGGTTCCAGGGAACCATCTGGAACCGGGGACATCCCATCACTGAAAAGGTGAAGGAATTTCTCCATCTTGGAAACAATTAATAATATCTTTAATTCTGAAACCTGAAAAAGATAAGACCCAAATTGATTTATACAGACCTATCTCATTAATAAACCAAGTTGCAAAGATATTCACAGCTATAATGGCAACGACTAAATGAATTTATTGGACAATATGTAAAAATTGATCTGTGTGGTTTTATTAAGGGAAGATCAATGTCAAATCTAATAAGAAGAGTACTAAATGTAATCAATTGTATAGAAGTAGAAAAAATGAAAGCGGGTATAATTGCCCTAGACATCTTTAAAGCCTTTAACCCAGTGGAATGGCCAACACTAAAAATAAATAATCCTGAATATGGGCTTTGGACAGAGATTCCAAGGGGCGATAAATCAATTGTATTTAAAAATTCAAGCTTCTCTAATAGTTAATGATGGAATAACAGAGAAAATAAATTTAAATCAAGGAACAAGGCAAGGTTGCCCTCTTTCCCCAGTATAATATATATTAATGATGGAAATGTTAGCCAATGTAATAGGAAGAAATGAGTGTATAGAAGAATAAGTGAAAAACAAACAAAATTGTCTCTTTGCGGATGATACTTTATTAACAATTTTTTAAAAAAACTAAAGAAATGATAAACTTAATACAAGAACATCTAAAAACTTTTATTTGAGATGATACCAATAATTTCTGACATGAAATTATTATTATTACCAATAAAATTTACTGAAGAAGAGTTCAAACAATGGTAAAATTTAATAAAGAGTTTCTGTAATGGAGATAAAAAATGAAGAATAAATAAAAAATGGTATGAACAGAAGAGGAAAAGGAGGATTATGTATCTCAAATTTAAAAAATTATTACATGGCAAATCAGAATAAAAGGATTGTAAATATTGTAGCAGAAGAAAAAATAATATGAAGAATCTGTAGAATTACCCTTCCTTCTGTCACCTGAAAACTCTCTACCAAGTGATCAGTTCTTAAGTCCCCTTAAACATAAATAAAACATCTGGAATGTTCAGAAATGCACAGTCATATATGTCAACTTCACTTAGATAAATGACACAGGACTTTTGTATAACTAGCTTTTCCACACTATAGATCAGCACAAATAATTTCTTAAAACAATTATACAAGTCTCATTAACTGCATGCTTATTTTGTCAAGGAAAAAGTTTAATAAACTTATTTTAGCTAATTTTGGGGTAACAAAAAAATCTCTCCTCTTGCATTTGGAATCTAGATGCTCTCTTGCTCATTGGGCCCAACAAGAACTCTTCCCCTTTGGCTCACGTGTTAGTGTCCATTTCCAATGATGTAGTAGATGGCCTAGGGAAATTGTGTCAAGTTAGAGTTAAGAAAAACAATTACCTTTGTAATAAAGGGAGTGTCCCAAGAGGTCTCTGCAAGCACACTAGTGCCTTTTAGCTCTGGTAGTGTTTTGTAGGCAGTCTACTGTAGTGTTATGGTGCTTGATTGAGGTTCAGGAAATCCAGGTTCTAATTCCTGCTTAGTCATGGACTTTATGGATAACTTGGCCAGTCCCTTGTTCTTTGCCTAGCCTGCCTCACAGGTTTTCTGTGAAAAGAACATAGAGAGAGGAGGATTTCTTTTATTCATGAATAAAACATCACACATTAATGCACAAAAAGGAAGAGAAACACTTACGCTTAAAAGCAAATGTCGCTGATACAAAGGAGACACAGAAAGATTTGTACATCGCTAGCCATTAGAAAGCAAAAGGAATTGCCTTGTAACAGACAACACTGGTACACTCCAAGCAAAATGTCATCTAGATTTAAACTTCTGAGCAAAGAGCTGCACATCTTTAGTTTTAGGAGCAGACAAACCATATGCCCACAGAACTGTGGCAGAGGCAGAATGAGTTATTCAAAAAAACAGTGTTGTACAAATGTATTTAATTTGCACACCTCACAGATTCTGTTGTTTTATCACACAGCTAGGATTATCTCTGTACATTTTAAATTTCCATTTTTAACACGTAATATAAGCACACAAAGGTAATTGTTTCTTCGTTTACTACCTTATCTGAAGCCCTCTAAACAGTGGTGGGATGTCAAAAATTTTACTACCCCACTGTGACATCATCACAGTGTGGGGGGAGCCAATGTCATGATGTTGTGGGTGGAGCCAAAGAAAAAAATAATAAAAAAATAAAAAAATAAAAATAAGCACGCACACACACACAGACACGTCAACCCACCCACCCACCCACAACACAAACCCGTAAATAAATTAAATAAATTAAATAAATAAATAAAATAAAAAATACATTACAATACACCCACCCACCCCAAACACAAATCAACCAGAGCGTTTAAAACAGAGCTTAAAGCTTATTCTGGCTAATCTTTCTCACACTAGGTCAGATGGAAGGAACTACAGAATGAATTCACCACAAGATGGCTTCATTTTGGTACTTTTCAACTTTTCAACAGTTAAAGAAGCTAGGTACTAAGTCTTAATGTAAATGTAATGCCTTAATGTAATGCCTTAATGTAAATGTAAAACAGCTGTACCTCCTTAAGGGTTCTCCAATTGGAATAGCAATTGGAACAGCACAGGTGTAGCTTATTGATGAGGTAACTCCAAGACTTTGCTTAAAATCCCCAAACCAGGCCTGCCGGCCGCCAGGCCTTTTTAGAAACTGTGGTAGTACGTCAATATAGGTAAAGGTATTAAATACTTAATAAAATACACACAGACACACCACAACCAAAGGTGAGTAACTTACCCTGGGGATCAGGCTATAGGGAGCTTCAGGCTAGCAGCTTCTCTTCCTCCTCCCTGCTTGGGAGGACAGCAAGGAGGCTGTGCATACACGCCAAGCACTGTAGTGCTTGGCACACGTGCGCAGTGGGGGAACCAGTGAAAAGGTAAGCCCCGAAGGTGGTTCCCCCCAAAAGCTGCTACCGGTTCTCCGAGACACTGGGAAAAGTTACTACCGGTTCTGGCAAACTGGTGCAAACCTGTTACATCCCATCACTGCCTCTAAACAAACTTTGATAAGTTGGTATAATCATCAACAGTTCCACAAGGTTGCTCAACTTAGAATTGGTCTTGCTATAACACAAAAAAGTCAACAGCATCAAGTGAAAGATGTTATAGAGACATCAATGAGAGATCCCATTTGCTTCTCCTGAGCCTCTTGGCTGTTCCATTTTTGTTGGAAGAGAAAACTGTGTGCCACAAGGCCTGTCCTGTAATTCCTTCCCTTTGAGTGTTGCAGATGTTTTTCTAGCCAAACTCTTTGCCTCTAACATCAAATGGCTGGTGGTGGTGGGGGTCCTGGGGTCCATATTGGTGTTGTGATGGGCATGGGGCGGTATGGCGCGGACCATGGGGTGGGCCGCACTCGAAGAACAAGGGACAGATGTGTAATATCTGTATCCTGTTCTGGCCTCTTGACTACACCTCTGGTTCCTGTGCAGCCAGTCCAGAGTGACCCCTCCCTTAGGCTGCTGCTGATGAATGCCAGGTCAGTCTGCAATAAGCCCCCCCTGCCTGCCGATTCTGTTTTGGGGGAGCAGGCTGACCTGGCATGAATAACCAAAACCTGGCTAAGACCAGAGGATGGCTTACCTCTATCTGAATTATGTCCAGCCGGGTTCGGTATCTGGCACCAGCCTAGGGAGAAGGGGAGGGGGGGTCACCATTATAGCCAGGGAGTCACTGGGAGTTGCCAGAGCCATGGCTCCGCAAGTCCCAGGTTGTGAGGCTCTGCTTCTGCGCTTGGGCCCTAAGGGTCAGCAGGGAATCTTGCTCTTGTACCTGCCTCCCTGCAGAGTAGCAGATTCTCTACCTGAGCTCCTTGAGGCTGTCTCCATGGTGGCGTTGGAGCTCCCCGGACTGATGGTCCTGGGGGACTTCAATTTGGCTTCATTGGGGGCTGGCTCTGGTGTAGCACAGGAATTCATGGTTTCCATGGCAGCTATGGGCCTGACTCAGGTAATTCAGGGTTCAACCAGGAGCAGTGGCCACACCTCAGATTTAGCTTTCTTGTCAGAGCGGTGGCAAAGTGATCTGAAGCTACAGAAATTAGCATTACTCCTATGCCATGGTCAGATCAATATCTGGTGACTTTTGACTTCCTAGGGGTGAGGCGTCACTTCAGGGAGGTAGGGCTAGTTAAATGGGCCTGCCCCTGGTGACTAATGGATCCAGTGGGATTCCAGAAGGAACTGGCTGCTTTCCTCTGGACCAGCAATGCAATTCGTCTGAGACTCTTGTCAGCCTCTTTAATGAGAGGTTGACTGCGGCCTTGGCTGTTATTGTACCACTATGGCCTCTCCGTGCCCATGTGCAACAATCCTCCCCATGGTTCACAGAAGCTACTATTAAACCCTACCTTGTGGCGATAGAAGTGGTGAAACGTCAATATTTCACCACCCTTATTGCCTCCACAGATAATTGCCCAGTGACCTTGTTTTGGGTGACTAGATCCCTCCTTGGTAGAGGGGGTGGTGGACCCCAGTTGGCAGGGATCCACCGAGGCTTTTGCTGATTATGTGATGGAGAAAATTGCTCAAATTCGCTCAAAGTTTAATCCTGGCGTGAATAATGTAGAGCTGGGGTTGTCTGGAGTGCAGTCTGGCCGTGTTATCTGGGATCAGTTTGATCCAGTTGTCCCTGAGGAAGTGGACAGCCTCCTTGGATCTGTTCGTGCCACTGCCTGTGCATTAGATCCATGCCCTGCCTGGCTGATTAAAACTTCCAGGGTGGTGACAGGTGGCTGGGTTGAAGCCATCATAAACTCATCGCCATGAGAAGAGGTTTTTCCAGTGAATTTAAAGCATGCTTTGGTGTGCCCCCTACTGAAAAAACCATCACTCAACCCCACAGTGCTTACTAATTACCAGCCAGTGTCCAACCAGCCTTTTTTGGGCAAGGTTTTGGAGAAGGCAGTGGCGCAGCAGCTACAGGGAGTCCTGGATGAAGCAGATTATCTGGACCCTTTTCAGTCAGGATTCATGCCCGGACATGGTACGGAAATTGCATTGGTCATGCTGGTGGATGATCTTTGGTGAGAATGGAATGGAGGTTATCCATCTGTCCTGGCTTTTCTTGACCTCTCAGCAGTGTTTGATACCATCGACCACGGTATACTTCTGGAAAGGCTCTGAGGATTGGGGATCCAGGGTACTGTGTTGTTCTGGTTTTCCTCATTTCTGAGGGGCTGGACCCAGTAGGTGTGTCTGGAGGATGAGGTGTCCAGCCAGAGGCCCTTCTGTTATGGGCTCGGTACTCTCACCTCTCCTATTTAACATCTACATGAAACCACTGGGTGAGATCATTCGCTCCCACGGGGTGAGGTATCATCAATATGCAGATGATACCCAGTTATATATCTCGGCCCGTGGGGACCCTAGCGATGCAGTGGAAGTCCTTTCCAGGTGCCTGGAAGCTGTCAGGATCTGGATGGGGGACAACGGGCTTCAGCTGAATCCTGGCAAGACTGAGTGGCTGTGTGTGGGGTGTCCTGTGTTATCTCGGGAGCTACCATCTTTGGTTCTGATTGGGGTGGTTTTGCCCCAAATAGACACAGTGCGTAATTTGGGGGTCCTCCTGGACTCGTGACTACTGCTCGAAGAGCAGGTAGCAGTCATGGCCAGGAGGGCTTTTGCACAACTTCGTGTGATTCGCCAGTTATGCCCACTCCTAGATCGGGACTCCTTACTCATGATCACACATGCTCTGGTCACCTTCTGTACTGTAATGTGCTCTACATGGGGCTGCCCTTGATGACCATTCAGAGACTTCAACTAGTCCAGAATGCAGCTGCCCTGGTGTTGGGATGTGGGTGGTATATACATGCCTCACCGCTGCTCCGGGAGCTGCACCGGTTGCCAGTATGGCTCCGGGTGCAATTCAAGGTGCTAGTTATTACCTTTAAGGCCCTACATGGTAGTGGGCCAGGATACTTAAGAGATCGCCTCACCCCAAGAACATCTGGCCGTCCCACAAGAGCAGATCGAAGAGGCTCTCTAGTTGTTCCATCAGCCAGAGAGGTGCATCTCTCTGGCACTAGGAGGAGGGCCTTCTCTGTGTCCGCTCCTGCTCTGTGGTACCTCCTGCCAACCGAGCTACGTCTCTAGACGAAGTTTCTGCCCTATAGGAAGAATTTAAAAACATGGCTGGCAGGTCCGGTATGGGGTGTGGATGATTTAAGCCCCTCCCTTCCTCAAGATGTAGTAATTTGGCATTTTTTAAACTTTTTACATTTTACATTTTACATTTTAATCCTGCACAGTTTTATATCTGAGGGTTTTAGGAATGTTTGTGTTTTGTTGTGGTGCTTTTGTGATTTGTGAACCACCCTGGGTCACCTCGTTGAGGAGGGTGGTGGATAAATAAATAAATAAATAAATAAATAAATAAATAAATAAATAAATGGTTTGTGGGTGGTTTTGCCTTAACTGCAACTTATGATACCTTTTCCTTTCATTCTGCTGAGTTCAGTAATGGCCAGGATATTCTAAAGCTGCATCTTTTCATCTTCTGTCTTTTTCAGCCTATACAGAGTTGTTGTTTCTGAAAGGTTGCTTCAAAGCCATCCTGTTTCTCATTCTTCCCAAGCTAAACTTGGCCTTCCTATTTCCTGCCCACCTGCATTCACATAAAAACAATAATATTATTCATTTGCCAATATGAATTTAAAGATTCTGCCTTCCCATTTTGTCCCTTTGCAATTTACTAATTTACTAACTTTCAGCAACCTGGTGGGGTACACAGAAAGAGCCTCCTCAAAGGTTGTGGTATTTTTGAACCACAATCGGATATACAATTGGCAATGGCAACTTTGTTGTGAAAGCTAATCTTTCTCACACTAGGTCAGGTGAAAGGATCTACGGAATGAATTCACCCAAAAGTGGCTTTGTTTTGGCAGTTTAAAGTCTGAACAAGACCCAAAGAAGAAGAACCCATCATAGTGTTTCCCAAACTTTGATTTTTGGACTTCAATTGCCAGAAGCCTAAGCCAATTCCCCAAAGCACCAATCAGCGAATGTACTGACTTAGGCTTCTGAGAATTGAAGTCCACCGGTGTTCCATGGGACATAATTTGGGAAATGCATTATCTGAGCTTCTATGAGAGACTCTGAGTAAGACCAAATTTATACATTTTTCATGTGGGAGTGCCTTCTTGGATGACCAGCGATCATCTATCACTTTTAAAGAATGACTTCTACTGAAACTGGATGAATGCAATCAAACACAGAATGATATAGGCCTATACCCATTATTGCCATTGGCTATTGCATGTTCAATTCTGCTCTTTCCTGCAGTTATTAATACAAGCAGGTGGTGACTGACAGCCTGGATAGCTTTGTTCCACCTTCGTTTTCTTTGTATGAGAGAAAAAGAGGAACAAAGCCAGGAAGGAGATCTCAGCATCATAAAAATAAAGGTAGACATATTGGTCCAGGAAGAACTAAACTAAATTCCAGATCCACCAATGAGCAATGACATCATGATTAAGTGACTAAAATGCTGCAAAAGTGTGCATGCTTTTGAATTCTCCACAATTCTCCATGAGACTAGGAGATAAGGAAGATTGAGAAAGAAAGAGGGAAGATCCAACTTTTGATAGATGTTGATATAGCTGTGAGATCTACAGTTAAGCTCATTTTCAGCTCTAAGCCATGGCTGTAGATATAATGGGATCCCTTTGACTCTTAGAGGAGGGACAATGTCTACCAGACAGGGCTGAGTTATGCCAAATTTATGTCAACTGGATTAAATTTGCAAGATGGAGATTCCTCTCTTATGAGCTGGTTTTATTTAAAAAAAAACTTTTGTGGGACTTTGTGAAGTGCCTGAACTTTGGGATGCCTGGATAACCCTTTCCATTTGAGGCTTTCAGGAAACTAAAATTACTATAATACCAAGTAAACAAAACTTACATGGGACAGATTTCACAGAACTTCAAGGGATGGAACATATTTTGTTTCATGGACAGTTGCTCCAAATATCATGCAAATCCATACAAGCTTCCTTTCCTAATTTTCCGTCGACTAATCAGACTACCTTTGACAGTAAATTACAGCACCCACTACCTTTTGAATGGCTGTTTCCACAAAGTATTCATAGACATTTATCTCCCATAGCCAGCCCAAACAGCCATGATGGAGCATTGGCAGGGCAGTCAGTGTAATATTTCACAATCTCCATTCCTTTCTCGAAGACTCTTGTTGCCACATTTTTTGTGAAATGAGGCAATGTGCAGATTCCTGAGAGTCCTTGGACTAGCAATGCCATGTGACTCAGCATGCAGCAAAACATGTCTATGGAGGCTTTTAATTGGAGGCAAGTCACCTCCAAGAGTTACATGTTTTTCATAGCAGTGAAACAATATTTGAGCCACTGAATGATCTAACAAATTCAGTGCATTTCCCATTAACGGTTCTCTGCAGTAATTCGGAGTAGCATCCTCTATTTTGATGCATTCTTCCACCAGACTTCAGAGGGAATGCCTGCAGTGATTTGTCTTTATTCTGGAGTTTCTTACAGTAACATTTCCCTCTTAGGTACTTTTATTTTATCAAGTCTTTTTACTGGCTGATTAAAGAGCTGTAGAGGTGAAAATAATAGTCATCAGTGTCTCCAAAAAGAGAGCCTGAGAACCTTGGATGTTACACTTCCTGGTACTTTCTTGACCAACAAGATTTTTGAGCACTAGCCCAGCATTTATTGGGAAAGATCTCAAATGTGTGTGTGTGTAGTGTGTGTGTGAGTGTCTGTTTATTTAGAGAAAAGATAGCCAGATCTTGTATTCTCTGTCCAGACAGTGGCCTGGCTCCAGGAGCTAAAGTCAGTTTTGCTTCACAAACTTTCCCCATCCCTGCTGTTGTGGACATTACTCCAAAATACAGACTCTCCAAAAATGTTATATATGCCTCTCTGAAATGAGACTGCAGGCATGTGTAATCCTTCATGTTGACTACAGATTTGGAAGCTGCTAAGCATAAGATACTTAAATTCCAAGGGCTAGATAGGTGATCAGTTTGGATATTTCTCAGCTATTGTAAAAATTTACACACTTGGAATGGATGTGGGGTCTGCCTCAACAAAGAACTGACAAGCTATCTTTCTGTTTTGTTTTGTTTTGTTTTTGATTTACCAGAAAAATCAAAGTTGTTGAGCATGAGAAAGTCACTGCAAGTGCCCCAGTGGGCAGCCTGAAAGAGACCATGTCTCCTGGGCCCCTAGTCAATGGGGATTGGTCATGACAGGTGAATGAAGGGCCACTGCCTGATTCAGGATAGCTGGGGGAAGGCAAAATAGCAGGAATAAGGCTAGAGTTGCAGAACTTCTGGTCATCATCAATCATGTTGGATGAATGGGAGATGTGGGGAGAGGCAGTTGAGCATAGGAACTCATCTTCTGCACCTGTAAAGGGGTGCAAACAGAAATAGAGGACATACAGAGGGACCTCTTCTTTCCCTATCCATTCAGCTATGGAATGAATCAGAAAACTGAGGCAATGCAACCCCCATCTGATCTAGTGCCAACCCAGCCTTGGCATCCTCACTGAGCACCAGGAGCCATGATGCCTGCTCCAACCCAGCATCAACATTGGAGATGCAAGAGACCTTACAAAGAATGCTTGGGGAGGAACAGCATCATGTACCCGGCCTCCCTCAACCTGCTTTACCAGCTCTCCTGCCTGCATTTCCAGACCTAGACTTTCAGGGAAGTCAGCTGTGGCCCCAGGAAGGACTGTACCATGAGGTTAGTGCTGGAAACACATTCTTCTAGGAATAGTAGGGAAGAGGTACTTGAGGTTGACTCTGTGCCTTCAATATATGTTGATATGAGTGACAAAACCAAGCTGGAAGTGATGGGATTATTGCCTGGGGACTCCTCAGCTGCTGGGCCTCAGGGAGGGGAGGACACAGGGACTCACAGTGGGGGATGTAGTGTTGATTGAAAACATGTAAATACAAGTATAGATATAATTATGAAATGATGGTATGAAAATTAAGAAACCACACATTTATCAGAATTGTTTATTTATTTGACCAGCAGCAAGAATTCCATACAGCTTGGTGAAATAATTCTGGAGAAAGCTGACGAGAAATATTGTTTTGTGCAAAATGAGTTGATCTGAGGTAACAGAAACCTTTAATATAGGATCCTTTTTAAAACAATGGACATAAACTATTTTATGGTATTGCCAGCAAAAAAAAAATGTTTCTGAACACATGCACACATGTTCTCCATTAATTAGGAAGAAACCACTGCTAACAACATGCTGCACCAGAGCTGCCAAGAACTGTCAGATGAAGGACAAGGAAATCCACTGGGGAAAGCTTGCTGCCTCCTTGGAGTAAAGAAGAGTCAGCCAGCAGGCAACTCTTGTCCTGAGCTTTGGAGCAAGCCAGATTCATGCTTAGGGCTGCCATCTTTTTGAAAAACATAACTAAATCCAACTGGGGCTGGGGAGGGGGATGTGCCTACATCCCCAATTCTCTAACTAGCTGCAGTTCTGCTTTGGAACTATTTTCGGAATTTTAAAAACACCCTTGAGAAGAAATGTGCCAGCCCCCCTCCCCGCTTTTTTTGAGAACCTAAGAAAAATCTGTATTTTGTTGATTTTTTAAAAAAAAATAACAAAAGAGTGGGAGGGAAGAAGAGGAAGAATCTGGCTCCCTGCTTGATTGGATTTATTTTAAAAATCAAACTAAAACAAATCTACGCTAAAGCTCTTTAACAAATTTCCAGCATGCACTTCAGCTTCTTTTAGTTGGGGCCAGAGATAGTTGGCTTGAGTTCTGTATAAGAATACAGTGCACAAGATAGTAGGATTGCCCTGGGAATTCCTGCAGTGTTACAAACTGTGGCAAAGGTCTACCCTTGGTCTCTCTTTGTGTAAGCTGAGAGTTGCACACACCGCTCTTGCAATTACCGCTGTAACACTGAAGAGGATTGTGGATTTGTGTCTTTCAGATCCTAAGCAGCTTTGCAATGCCCCTTCATATATTACCACTGCCTCCGATACCACTTGATTCGCTTGTGATGTTATCGCTGCCCTAGGGTTAAAACCTCTATTGTGGTTAACTGTTAATACTTTGCATGCTTCCCTTCCCATATCGCAGATGTGACTGTCTGTTGTAGCACATGGTTTATATTCTGTGCTGCTTTCAATTGCTTGAAGTCTACATAATAATAGGTGGCAAGCTAAAATCAAATAGGCAATACACATGTTCAGTAATGATGAGAGAAACAAAGACCTATTATTCTGTGGTGCCTTCCCTTATTAAAGGCATCACCTTTTATATTTCAAGAGTTAGGAAGAAACACATTTTCCAAACTATTTCAGTAGGTCTACTGATCGGTCTTCTGAAATCTAACAACTGTGCTTTAGGAAACTGAAATCTTCCAACGGCAACCTCCGAATATGTGGTACAGTATAGTACTTCCATTCCCACCATCACTTCCAGAAGTGGCCATGCTGGCTGCAGATGATATGAATTGTGGTCCAATACATCTGGAAGGCATCTGCTTGGGGAAGCCTGGTCTAGATGTTTACAGCCTGAGTGGTGAGCCCACAGTGGATCTTGGAGGTTAAATGAGGAACTGAACTAGCGGAACTGAACTAAAGAGCAACTAGTTCTTCCTTTTCCCACAGCCAAATCTGGTTCTGCAAATTGATTTCACCTTTGGACTTATCATGAAACCATAGCTTTCATCTTGAAGTGGTGTTTCAAACTAAAGCAATTTTTCTTAAAATACTGACATGTTTGCTGGCTGGATAGCTCAGTGAGTTCATGTACCTGGCTATCAAGCTAGGAGTTGGAAGTTTGACTGAACTCTGTGCCTCTTGTCAGAGACAGCCTGTGTAACCTTAGGAGAACTGCACAGCCAGAATTGGCTTCACAATGAGCTGGCACACAACTATTGAGAAGATGAAGATCCTGAGAAGTGACCAGTCTACTTGGAGAAATAGGGATTAAAAAAAACACACCACATTGCTGGGTCTGAGAACAAATGTATGTTTTAAATTTAGGTATGATAATGCTATTTTAAAATTTATGATTTCTAAAAAAGAAGTAGGTGACTGGGGTTACATTTTTTTACTTCTTTCCATGGTGAACAGTACATGGAATTACTCTTTAGGGTTAATTTGGCTGTCTTTTACCTGTTCTGACCTTTACTGACCTTTCTTCAACCTTAGATTGCTATCCAAGGGCTGCAAATGTTACTTCCTTCCTTCCATCCTTCAAAGACATTTCTCTTCTCTCTCCTAAGATAAGACATCTTCCCTAAAGATAGGTGGGGCAGCCCTTCTCTCCTGATATCTTCAATCTAGCTAATAATACAAATTCTAGCACATTTCCTGTCACAAGTATTCTTTTCTAACAAGCACAATCTTTTCCTTAGAAAAACATGTGGATGTGATTCTTTTGCATAGAGGAACATGCTCAGTTAATCGTCCTAAATTTCAAAGGGCTGGACTCGCAAGCTATTGTTTGTTCTATGCTTCTACAAATTCAAGGTTTCTGAGGAGAAATTATAAGATCCCCCCCCAAAAATGCTAAAATTATTTTTAATTCCCATTGGAATAAATGACACTGTTGCCATCAATCAACTTAATTTTAAAAAAGTTTTTGTCTGTTTTTAACGTCTTTAAATGTTTTAATCATTTAATGCTTTTTAAATATTTTTCCAGTTTAATTGTTTTTAATTATATAACTAATTGTTTTTAATCTGATCTTTGTCCTTGAGGTGCTCCAGGATCGCTCAGTAGTTTTTGATACCATAAACCACAATATAGTATAGTAAACCACAATATAGTTTGGGCACCCCTGGTTTAGATCAACTGACTGAGGCAGTATCTAAACCCACTTTTTCCACCTCTGCTAGATCATTCAGCTAGTTAGACCACACCTAGAATACTGTGCCAAGTTCTTGTCACCACATTTTAAGAAGGACAACAAAAAACTGAAACAAGTTCAGAGTAGGGCAACAAAGATGAAAAAAACCAAACCCTGTGAAGAAAGAATTGGGCATGCTTAATCTTGAGAAAAGGGGACTGAGAGGGATATGATACCACTTTTCAAATATTTGAAAACTAGTCATAAAGAGGAGGAGGAGGATACCTAAGAGACCGCGTCACCCTAAGAACGTCAGCCCGTCCCACCAGAGCGGATCGGAGGGGTTCTCTATCGGCTAGGGAGGCTCGCCTCACTAGTACGAGGAAGAGGGCTTTCTCTGTGTTCACCCCTGCCCTCTGGAGCCTCCTCCCGATAGAGCTATGCCTGCAGACAGAGCTCCTGCCCTTTCGGAAGGGCTTAAAGACCTGGCTGGCGGGGCAAGTGTGGGGTCCCAGGAACGCAGATTCCCACATAGGATGGCTGATTTAAGGGCAGCCACCACCCCTTGTATCTGTATCTGTTTTTATCTGCTTTGCTGTTTTAATGTTTTAATTTTTTTTAATGAACTTTTAAGGTTTTAGATATTGATATTGGTATAGTTTACCCATGATGGTAATTTACGCTGTAAGCCGCCCAGAGTCGGGTCTACCCGATTGGGGCGGGATACCAAATGTGAGCAATAAATAAATAAATAAATAAATCTGTTTTTTATCATCCCCAAGTGTAGGACAAGTAATAATGGGCTCATGTTACAGGAAGCCAGATATAAGTGAATTATCAGGAAAAGCTTCTTAACTGTTAGAGCAGTATGACCAGTGGTGGGATGTCAAAAATTTTACTACCCCACCATGACATCATCACAGTGTGGGCAGAGCTAATGTCATGGCATCATGATGTCATGGGCGGGGCCAAAGAAAAAAAATAAAAAATTATAAAATAATAAAATAAAATAAAAATGAGCACACCCACCCACCCACACACCCACAACACAAACCCGTAAAATAAATAAATAAATAAATAAATATTACATTAAAATACACCCACCCACAAACACAAACCAGTCACTTACTTGTTAGTATAAGTGCCTGGGCAGCACCATGTTGCAAGATGGATATGGTCATCATACCGGTTCTCTAGGATAATATGCCTTAATGTAAATGTAAAACAGCTGTACCTCCTTAAGGGTTCTCCAATTGGAACAGCAGTTGGAACAGCACAGGTGTAGCTTATTGATGAGTTAACTCCAAGACTTTGCTTTAAAACCCCAGGCCTGCTGGCCGCCAGGCCTTTTTAGGAACTGTGGTAGTACGTCAATATAGGTAAAAGGTATTAAATACACATTAAAATGCACACAGACACACCACATCCAAAGGCGAGTCACTTACCCTGGGGAGCAGGCTATAGGGAGCTTCAGGCTAGCAGCTTCTCTTCCTCCTTCCTGTTTGGGAGGACAGCAAGGACTCTGTGCATATGCAGCAAGTACTGTAGGCATGCATGCACACCAAGTGCTTGGCGTGCATGTTGTTGTTGTTGTTGTTGTTGTTGTTGTTGTTGTTGTTGTTGTTGTTGTTGTTGTTGTTGTTGTTGTTGTTGTTGTTGTTGTTGTTGTTGTTGTTGTTGTTGTTATTATTATTATTATTATTATTATTATTATTATTAAATTTATATGCCGCCCTACTCGGTGAAAACCGACTGAGGGCGGCTCACAACATACAATCAAATACAATGTAACAATTCAATAGAACAACACAATGTCACAATATAGTGAAATATACATCAATAATTCAAACAACAGAATGTCATAAAATACAATACAGTAAGATAAAACCCCAATATACGTCATAAAGTTACAAAAATATTACAAAAAACATAGGAACATTACACAATCTTACAAAGAAAAAAAAATGTTACAAAAAGGCATCCCCACCCTACTCACCCCGGATCCTACCCATTAAGGTGGTGGCCACCAACCGACTACTCCCCTTCCTTCTGTCCAAGGGAAAGGAGAAGGGCAATGTGTCCATCCAACATGTAGGTGCTGCCACAAAACCCCAGCCTAGAAAAAGTTTAGCAAACATAACAGTGGGGGAACCAGTGAAAAGGTAAGCCCTGAAGGAGGTTCCCTCCAAAAGCTGCTACCGGTTCTCCAGGACACTGGGGAAAGTTACTACCGGTTCTGGTGAACTGGTGAGAACCTGTTACATCCCATCACTGAGTATGACATTGGGGTTGTACCTCAGGACGTGGTGAGCGCTCCAACATTGGAAGCATTGGGCAACCATCTCTCAGATATGCTTTGTTTTTGATTCCTGCATAGAGCGGGGGGGGGGGGACCAACTCATATTTCTATGATTTAGCCATTGAACTAGCTGAACTAGAGTAAATCTGAATATCAGAGCATGATTTTGTTGATTGTACTGACAACTGAATGTCAGACTGGAACAAGTGTTTGTTATTAGGATGAAATGTTATAAAACAAATCAGCATAAGTCTTGTACTTCTCATTTTACCCTATTTCAGTGCTGTTGTGAGGATCAAATAAATGGAGAAGGATGACAGGGGCTGCCTTGAGCTCTGTAGAGGAAAAGCTGGATACAAATTCCATAAACAAATACAGTAAGTAATAATAGATTTATCAAAGTGGGGTGGGCACATTTTTCAGAGTCCCTATGCACACCACATGACATGACTTTCTAAAATGCATACTTCTAATATATCCAATGTATTTCCTTTACTACATGTATTGATGTTCATTAATTTAAACAAATCTTTGGGCTTATTCGGAAAATAATACATAGTGATTTTATTTGCCAATTAGGAGCAGGAGGAAGTCAGTTTTCAAAACATCTCTAGCACTAACCAAGCAATATCCTAACTCTCTAAGATATGGTGTCTGTGAGGATTCTTCTTCTTCCATTTTTAAGACACATGTGAAACTGCCAAAATGAAGGCACCCTTTGGTGAGTTCATTCTGCAGTTACTTTCACTTAACCTAGCGTAAGAAAGATTAGCCAGCAACACAAGGTTGCCATTACCAGGGTATGCCTGATTGTGGTTCAAAAATACCACAATCTTTGAGGAGGCTCTGTGTATCCCATCTGGGAGAATGAAAACAGTCATAGGAGCTTGTGGACAAGCTCCATTGTGCTAAAATAAACATGGGTAAAATAAACACTGGCATAAGGATTTGCTTGACTGAAGGAAACTCTCTCTCTCTCTCTCTCTCTCTCTCTCTCTCACACACACACACACACACACACACACACACACACACACAGAAAGAGAGAGAGAGAAAGAGAGAGAGAGAAAGAGAGAGGAGAGGAGAGTATAACAGAGATATGTTGTTAATCTCTCATTTTCCCCTCATTTGGCTATAGATACATTTCTCCACTCTCCAATTCTGCATCTGATTCTCCCAATCAAGTTATTGCATTCATCACTTTGCTCTGATCTCAACTGGATGAGGCAGAAAGTGTGAATGGAAAGCCAAGGCAGAGCAGAGCCAAGGGACTGGCTTTGCTTTGAGAGCCAAAATGCAAGCTGAGCTGTTGGAGCTAGTTGTACACAGATGAGAAGGAAAATGCACAGTGATGGTAAATAACTTCACTATGACCTCCTCCAGCTCTGGCTTCCAGAACATTTCTTCTTTGGCAATACTCCTCACTGGCTTGCTCTCATCTTCCTTGTCCCTGTCCGCCCCCTCAACAGGCTAGAAGACAAAGAGGTGTTACCATTTTCTGCAATATTTATATATTTTGATACTTTCTAAACTCCTACTCAGAATCTCAGCATGCAAACGGCTGCTGGGGATGGATGCAGATTCTATGAGGAGATGAAGGTAACTGGGACATAGATGTGCCTTCAGACTCATTCTCATGTGAAAGAGATGTCAGTCATGTGTACATTTGGGAACTGGCTCTGGATTATGAAACTGGACAAACAAACAAATGTATTTGTATCATACACTTTTCTACTGACCTGTACCTTAACTTGACTTAACTTGAATGGTGCCAGTAGCTCTTCCATTGCTGCTGACTCTCAGGTACAGGCATCTCAAAGTTCAGCCATACCTGTAAGCAACCTTTCTATAGGAATGAGGCAGAGCTCTGTGGAATATTGATGAGTGAGAGCCAATAGAGGTCAAAATCTTTGTAATACAAAATACACCTATCCTTCTCTAGAAATATCAGATAAACAGGGGCGTAGCTACCGCCGTATCTGCCGTATCAATTATACGGGGGCCCCGGGCCACGGGGGCCCCCTACAGCAAAAATTAATAAAAACTTCCCAATTTTTTTTATTTCACAAGGGCCCCCCAAACAAATTTTTATACGGGGCCCCGTTAAGGCATGCTACGCTTCTGCAGATAAAGCAGGTTTATTAGAAACTGAAGTGTTCCCGAGGGATGTTGTTACTAGCTTAGATGTCTGGACTTCAGACGTTTCTGCCCTAATAAGGAAAGGACGAGGGCTCTAAAACTTCACTCCACCAGGAACCTTGTAGTTTATACTTAGAAAGGAGAATGGAATCAAATCCAGATTCTCCAGGCTGTTCCAGAATTTGCAAGGAAAGGAATGAATCCATTATTTTTGCTCCATTGACCTTTCAAAATTGGGGGGCAGGGGACAACACCAGGAGTGCTTTCAGATGAAGGTTTTATCATGCAATTGTCCTGTCCCATTTACTGAATTTTGTAGGGTCTTCGGATGGCATTGCTCTCCAGTTTATCCTTCCCTTGATTTCTATCACTTCTTCTTTCTTTTTCTTACTGTAGAAAATATGATAAGATGGGGGGAAGATGGAAACGCTGCACAGTGCCTTCTGATTGCTCGACTGATGAGCTCTCCATTTGAAAATGTCCCAAAGCAAGTCTGTCCCACTGCAAAACTTCTTAATTTTGAGAAATAAGATGAAACTCTTGTCTGAAAGGTTCATCCATCTTCTGACCTTAACTCTACCTTGTCTTTGCTTTCAGCAACATGACACAATCATATACATTGATTCATCCCACAGATCTTATTGCTACTGACTTATCAAGAGGTTGATCTAAACCATCCTTAAAATCAGGGACAGCTTCTCTTAATCAGTTCTTAAGACTGTGACAGGAACATGTGCTACTGGCACAAATGACCAGCAGTCTGCCGAAGTAGTTTAGTGTGGTTATCTTACAGTGACTATTCTACTTCTGGTGCTTCTAGGTTAAAATTATTAGATGGTGAAAAATCTCTGTTGCCAGTGATAAATCTTCATTGCCCAGGGGACACCTGATGAGATTCAGTTTGAGCAGATCAAACATTTTGGACCAATAACAAAAAAAAAATTGTTACTTTGCCTGTATAATAACTTCTTGAATGTAGTCCAGATACCAAAGATATGGAGGAAGGATTGGGTGCTTGTTATACTTAAACCAAGCAAGTCACCAGAAGACCCAAAAAGCTAAAGGCCCATATCTCTTCATAGTCACCAATATAAGATATATGAACATTTAATCCTGAACCTTCTGCCTGCAATAGTAGAACCCCTGTTTATACTCCAACAGGCTGGTTTCAGACTTGACAAAGATTGTACAGCATAAATTCTTAACTTAACACAGTACATAGAAGATTGTTTTGAACTGAAGGAAATCACAGGCGTAGTGTTTATACGTCTCACTGCAGTTTATGACACAATCAACCACACAGTCTTGCTGAAGAAAGTCTCCCACATCATAAAGGATTTTAAATTCACAAAAAATCATAGGCTGTTTATTGGAAACCATAGATTTTTGTTAATTTCCAAGGACAATGCAACCGATGGAGAATTCAAAGAAATGGCCTCCCGCAGGGCAGTGTGCTAGTCCCCACAATGTTTAACATATACACTAATGATCAACCACTGCTGGAAGCCACTAGGAGCTTTCTTTACGCCAACAAAATGGCAATTGATGCACAGTGCACAACCTTTGAGGCTGCTGAGAAAAAACTGACTGAGGCTTTGAATTTAATGGCTATATATTGTTAGGATAACCAACTGAAGCCAAACTGCCTAAAAACTCAACTCTGTGCTTTTCTTTTGAAAACCTGTGAGGCATCAAAAAGGTTGCAGATGACTTGGAATGGCACCAGGCTCAAACATTGCATCACCCTCAAATACCTGGGAGTTACCCTGGATCAAACTCTCACTTTCAAGACCCACTGCCTTAATACCAAACAGAAGGTTTTTGCCAGGAACAGTATTTGGAGGAAAATAACGGGCACAAGTTGGGGTGCCCAACCACACACATTATGAACCCTGCAGATCACAAAAAATTGGATCTCCTCAACCTGAACTGAAATTTTGCTAGCATGACACTAGATAGCTTTGAGTTTACAACAGACAATCCCATCATACTTTGCACTTGTTTTGCACACTAAAATGGAGATGGAAAGGACCAGCATTAACAATCATAGTCACTGCCTACTTTGAATCTAAATTGCCAGTCAAAAGGCTAAATATTTCCTCCCTCCAAAAAATCACTGCTGAGCTCTATGTTTCAGTGTTGTCTTATATTTATTTTTCCTCAAGAAGACACACTATGGCTTATTTTCAGGGGGTGTCTTGTTTTTATTACGTCACTGGTTCACTGCTGCATAGCCATGCCTATCACTATGTCTTATTTTCAGGGTATGGCTTATATTAGACAACTGCTAAGAAATCCTGCTACGACATTTTATGGGTATGTCTTTTATATATACTCTTTCATTCATCATTTGCTTGAGATTCTTTTTCTTCCTGCTTTTTGTGGTAATATGAATGAACTGCTGTATTATGTTTTGCCATCTACCTGACAACTTTATTTGAACACAAGCCTTGTAAGTAAACATTACTCCCCCCCCCCTTCTGTTGAAGCTGTGCCTGGGCATTTGTTACACAGTTGAACTAAGGAAAAAAGTGGCAGGTAGAGTCTAAGGACACTACCATCAGGGATTTTGTACGTGAATTCGATGTGTTGAATTATGCTCATTAGTTCATTTATTTCTTTTATTTCATTCATTAGTTAAGGGTGATGTTTCAAATAGGGGGAGGGAATAAAGACATTATGTTAATAAAATTAAGGTTTTCATAAAATGTTCATCAAATCTAAGGTTTTCTGAGATAATGTAAAGGTCATCCTTGATCGAAAGCCAGTCATATCCAACTTTAGGTTTCAGTGCTCATCTCTGTTTATAGCCAAAGAGCCAGTGCTGTCTGTGTCTGCAGACATTTCCATGGACATGTAGCAGACATGGAACGCTGTTTACCTTCCCACCAAAGTGGTCCCTATTTTTCTTCTTACAATTTCTTTTTTTTTAACTGCTATGTTGTTTTAACCCAAAACCTGAAATCCCAATTTCATTTGTGTTTATTATTTTTTATATTTTATTTTTCAATAAAGATTCTTTTAACCTTTATTTTCCATTATCCCCGACTCTACCCACTATGCACACATGACCATAAGCAGCCCACTGTACAAACAACAATTCACCATGGGTGAATAACTGCAAAAGATCTATTTTTAATAAATATTTCAATAGTCAAACTGCAAAGAAAAAGAGTTTTTCCTTCATGATTCCTTGAAAGCAGTTCTTCAAAAAGAGGGAAAGCCAAAAATAAAACTGGTTATGACTTCAAAGGAGAAACTTCCTACAATGTATCCATTCTCACACCAATGTTTTTATTCTTGTGTAGAGAGATTCTTTTTTTTTTTTTGAAGGAAAGAAGGTTAGAAAGAAAGTGGTGTTTATTTTTGTTTAAAAACTTCATAGAAATTTTTTCTGAAGCCTGATCCAAAATGTATAAGTATCAAAAGAAATGTTATTCTGTCCTCTTTCAACCGTACTTTAAATCAATTCAATTTAGATCTATTCATACTTTAGATCAATTCGATCAGTCAATTGGGTTTTTTGTTGGATCACCGCCAAACACCCCTCTCCCCACGGAAATGTCATTTAAACCAGTCATGTTTTTCCTCAATATATTTTTTGTGGATTCCTGCTTTGACATCATTTTTCTCCACATGCTGTATGTGAACTGTATCCACGTCAGGAATCTGTCATATTCACTTTTTAAATTGGTTTTCCCTCATTTTGGGGGGTTTGTGTGAACTCTTTATAGTGTCTTTTTGTAAAATGCTTCATAGATGTTTACGAAGTCCAATTCCAAATCTGGAAGTTTCCCCACAAAGGTTAATCTTTCCTCTTTCAAATGCACTTTGGATCATCTGAATTGGTTGGGTAGTTTTTTTGCTGGGCCTCCGACAACCACCCTCCCAGCAAAACTGTCACTTTTCCGATGCTACTTCCAAAAGCAATGATGTCATCGCTTTGCATTTTTGGCTTTTGGTTTCTACCAATTCTTAAAGTCACCAAGACGATCTTTCAAATGATATAACCCTTATTTTCATGGGTGCCTTAGTTTTGGTGTTGCAGCTTGGCAAAAGTACGTGATTTTCGTTACATTGCAAGAGCTGTCAGACCAGCCAACCGAAACGTAAGACATTCATAGAATTCACGTCAAAAGAAAATAGAAATTGTGAAGAGCTTGCATTGTACAGTATTCAGCCTTACTCCTTGGCTACATGCTAGCTGCACTACCCTGTGAAGATTATCCAACAGATAGTCTTCTAGGAAGTTCCCGTTTTTAAAAAATCTTCTGATACTTGAGATGGAATTGATATAGCAAAGTGCTAGAAGTGGCTGACTATGGCCACACCCCAGAGTGTGAGAGTGTTTGGTTGAGTAAAGCACAAAACAAACTTTCAGCTTGGGTTGTAGGAATTTTCTATTTACACTATATACAAAACTGAGCACGAAGTGCAAGGTTACACATGTCTTCTATTCAGACTATGTGTTGCAGCAAAGTCTATACAAAGTCTATAAACAGTCTTTGGAAAGCTTCAAACGTCTATCTTCAGTAAAGCAAAGCAAACACAGTCCAAACCTTATCTGTTCCTTCAAGGTCGGCTCTGAAGATAGTCAGCAGTTCCTTTAGCTCTCCCTCAAAACACAGAGTCTTTTCTCAAGGCACCACAATGTGGCAGTGGTATGTTATCCAAATGTCTTGCAGTCCGGCAAGGCAAAACATACCAGGAAAACGACGAACGCAGTCCAACAGCTGGCTGGCAACGATGGCAACAGCAGTGTCAGACAGCAGGCAGGCAACAGCAACAGCAGTGGCACGAAGCACACAATGGCACGAAGCGATGCAACGGCATTCAGGCAAAATGGCATAAGAGCAAAGTGTCTGAGAATGTTGCCTGAATTTATGCTACCTACAAACCCTTAATGATAGCACCTGGCTGGGGTAACATGCAGAGCCTTAAAGGTACAGTCATCGGTTTGCTCTTGTTGCAAACACTAGTTCATGTATCCTAACAATACTGTCCTGCCCCACTTCGTCCTGCTTGGCCCCAGTTCAGAAACATAACACACGTGGTTGAGCATGCCAGTCATGTGGTTCCTCCCACCCAGAAGCAGAAGTAAAATGCCCAGGCGCATTATGCGTATCCACATGAAACTGCCATAAATGATCCACAGTTGTTGTAAAAGCATTTACAACAGCCGTGGGTCATTTATGGCAGCTTTATGCACATGCACAGGCATATTATGCGCACATGCATGCACATCTTACTTCTTCTTCCAGGAGTAGTGATGGTGGCACAAACCAGATTAATTGGTGCCACCAGTTGGATCTGGCCCACGGGCTGTAGTTTGTTTTTTGTTTTTTTAATATTTTTATTAGATTTTAACAACAAAAAGAAAAAAGTTAAAAATAACAAAGAAAAAAACAGTTACAAACAAACAAAAAACAATTGCAAACTACATCTTACAACATTGAAGATAAGAAAAAAAGAATACAAGTAAATATTACATAATATAATAACATATTAATTCAATTATTCTCAATACATTCAAAGTCTTAATCATACTAATTATATTGATACTTTCACATTTATATCAATTATCCTCTTTCAGCATGGTATTACAACTTTGTTATACAATAGAACCCCGAACAACATGATGACATGGTTCCACAAGTCACGACGTTGTTCGGTTTTTCACGTTGTTCGATACATTGATCGAACAATGCTAAAAAAAAAGCCCTGACGTCAGGGACAAACCACGCCGAGGCAAGGCTCGGCATTCCCCACCCCCCCTGGGTACGCATGCGATTGCGTGTCATTCGGGGTTAGGGCAAGGTACGGGAAAGACCCCCGTCCCCTGCCCTAACCCCGAACGACACGCGCGCACACACCCAAAGTTCCGAAAGTGTAAGGATCTTTACCCTTTTGCAACCTCGGGCGGCTTGGAGGGTTGCGCGGCGCGGCGGCAGTGATGGGAGGATGCGCGAAGGTCCCTCGCATCCTCTTCTCACCAGCGCCATGCCGCACGCGCACGCCCGAAGTTCCAAAAGTGTAAGGATCTTTACCCTTTTGCCACCTCGGGCAGCTTGGAGGGTTGCGCAGCGCGGCGGCAGTGACGGGAGGACGCGAGGGACCCAATACACTTCACCTCGCAATCTCTATTTGATCCCAACGTAAGATTATCAAACGGAGTGGGGAGAATGGTCCCCCCCCTCCATTTGACGAACCTATGTTGGGATCAAGCAGTGATTGCGAGGTGAAATGCAATGGGTGACAGAACCCAATACACTTCACCTCGCAATCTCTGTTTGATCCCAACATAAGATTGTCAAATGGAGTGGGGAGAATGTTCCCCCCCCTCCATTTGACGAACTTATGTTGGGATCAAGCAGTGATTGTGAGGTGAAATGCAATGGGTGATAGCACCCAATACACTTCACCTCGCAATCTCTGTTTGATCCCAACATAAGATTATCAAATGGAGTGGGGAGAATGGTTCCCCCCCCTCCATTTGACGAACTTATGTTGGGATCAAACAGAGCTTGCGAGGTGAAGTGGAATGGGTTCTATCACCCTTGACGTGCGATCCTCCTTGCTATAGTGAGCCCAGGAAAGAGGCGACTTGGTCGAAATCCTCACCCCCGTGGAGTGGGAGGGAATTTCGGCCAAGCTGCCTCTTTTCCAAGCCTGGGAGACCCCATGGAAAGGCGCCTCTCCTCGCCCATATCATGCGCTAACCCCCACCGACACGCTCCACTCGCCCAAAGTTTCGAAAGGGTAAGGATCCCCATACCCTTTCCAAACATCGTGGGGGAGGGTGCTGGGAGGTGGGTTGGTTTGGGTAGATGTTCTACCCAATCCAACTGCCCCCCCCACGCATACGCTTGAATAACGTGAAAATCGCGTTCTTCGATGCAAGATTTTCCCGAAAATCTTGTCACGTTATTCGGTTTTCACGCTATTGGGTACTCGCGTTATACGGGGTATTACTGTATTTTTTTTCTTCTTCTTTTTTTTTAACATAATATATATATCACCCAGTGCACTAAGGTCCTTGAGTCTTTCAGCCATCCCTTTTACAACTCAGTCATTCTGCCAAAAATACATTGTATTCGGTGCAGGTTTTTCACCTTTATTTTCCCTCAATGTATATTGCAAAAAAGATTTCCAAATGTCCGAAAATCTATTTTGTTTAATTAACCCTCTTTTTACATTTAGTTCCCATGTAAGTTTTTCGTTTAGCGCCATGTCCCAAACATCGGTATACCATTTACCAATTTCTAAGTTCATATCACCTTTCCAATTTCTGGCCACTTGTTGTCTTGCCAACGTTAAGAAAATAGATAATAACTCTTTTATATTTTCCTCTAAGTTCAATTCCTCTAAATCTGTTAATAAAACAATTTTTTCATTCAACTTTAAGTTGACATTTAAAATTTTTACTATTTCTTGTTCCATTTTATGCCAGAAATTGGAAATAATTCTACAATCCCACCACATATGTTTGTATGTCCCAATTTCCTGATGACATCTCCAACACTTTTTTGAGTTGCTACTATTTATTTGGTTTAGCCCAACTGGCATCATATACCACTGCCACAAAATTTTATAGTTGTGTTCTTTAACTTTTGTGGACAGATTTCGCATAATCCTATTTTTCCATTTTTTCTTCCAGTTCTTGTCCGAAATATTAATACTTAAATCCGTTTCCCACAATCTTTTAAGAACATCCTGAGTTTCTTCAGCACTGTTTATCATTTTGTATAACTTACTTACTACTCCTTTTATACCCATTGAACCTTTTCTTATATTATATAGCATTTCCTCGAAGTCTGTCAACTGTCTTGTAGGTTGTAATTTCTCTTTATATTGTTTATTCCATCTATCCACCGTTAGTATCTGAAGCCAGTTCAACCTTAATTCCTTATAAATTTCTTTTTTAGTATCTTCATTCTCAATCTGATTCAACCAATCTTTTAGTAAAATTATATCATATTTATACATAATGTTTTTTAATAATTCTGAATTTTTAACCGGAAATGTTTTAAGATCTTGCAACTCTAATATTGGAGAGGTATTTGGTGCCAATTTTTCTTTTAATTTTACCCATACACTTATCATAGATTTTAGGACATTATTTCTTGGTTTTAAATTAAAAACTGAATTTTCCAAAAATTCTCCCTTTGCACACACATTACTATCTTTCATTTCTATCTCCCTCCATATAAGATCTTTTATCGTTAAATTTTTTACCAAACCTTTAATTTGGAATGCCCTGTAATACGATTTAATGTTAGGTAACCCTAACCCACCCTCTTTCTGTGACTTATACCACAAACTTTTAGGTATCCTTGCTCTTTTCCCTCCATTACAATAATCATTCAATAAATTTTGAAAAACTCTTAATTCTTTTTCAGTTTATTTAATTGGGAGGACCTCAAATAAAAAATTAATCTTTGGTAATAAACTCATTTTACAAATAGCAATCCTTCCAAACCAAGAGGTCTTCAACATCCGATATCGAACAATTTTCTTCTTAATTTCCTCTTTTTTATTATAATTTAATTTCTTCAAATCCTCTACATTATCTGCAATATTAACTCCTAAGTATTTTATACTTTTCCTAATTTGAATTTTAAATTTTTCCTTAATTCTCCCTATCTCTTCCTTATTTAATTTACTAAAAATTACTTCCGATTTCCCCCAATTTATTTTCAGGCCTGTTATCTCCTCAAATTTTTGCAGGTGATTTTGAATCTTTTCCATATTTTTATAGGATCTTTCATTATAATCAAAGTATCATCTGCATACAAACTTATTTTTGTTCTGTTTATCCCTTCTATATTTGTATCACTCCTTACAGCTCTGGCCAATAATTCCATAGCCATTATAAACAAAATGGGGGAAAGAGGACATCCTTGTCTCATTCCTGCTTTAATTTCAATATCCTCTGTAAAAAGTCATTTACTCTTACCTTAGCATAGCTACTTTTATAAAGTTGATTAATTACATTTTTAAATTTTCCCCCAAATTCACCTTTTTTAATAATTTCTTTGATAGTGACCCATTGCAATGAATCAAAGACCTTTAAAATGTCTAGAGATAATAGTCCTATTTTACCTTCTCCTCTATTGTTTATTTCTAACAAATTTAACACTCTTCTTATTAAATCGGACATATATCTTTCCTTTAAAAAACCTGCCTGATCTGTATGTATGTATTCCCCCATAAAACTATTTAACCTATTAGCCATAATTGCTGTAAAAATCTTTGCATCCTGATTAATTAAAGAAATTGGACGATATGAATCAACCAATTCTAAATGTTTCCCTGGTTTTGGTATTAGTACTATAATGGATCTGAGCCATGAATTTAGAGGTTCTCCCCCTTCCAATATATAATTATATAACCTAGTTAATTTTGGAATAATAATTTGTTTAAATTCTTTATAAAATTCGGCTGGTAATCCATCTTCTCCTGGGTTTTTCCCTATTTTCAATTTATTTATAACATCTGATATCTCTTTTTCTGTGATTTGTTCTTCCATTCTAGGCCTATGCTCTGCATTTATACTATTCCCCTTGTATTTTTGTAAGTATTTTTCTAGCTTGCTTGTATTAATTTTCTTATCTGTGTACAATTTTTGGTAAAAAAATTTAACTATACTAACTTTCTCTACTGTTTTATTACACCTTTTGTCATCCTCCCTTATTAAAGTTCCTATCTCCCTTTTTTCCTTCTTCTCCTTCACTGCTTTTGCTAACATTTTTGAGCTTTTATCAGCAAACTCAAAATATTCTCATTTCAGATAGATTAAATCTCTTTTGATTTTTTCAATATCCCTTCCTGCTAACTCCTTCTGTAACAATTGTATTCTTTCTAAAATATTCCTCTCCTTTGTTTTAGCATGTTTAATCTATAGTAGTTTAATCTGTTTTTCCAACTCCAGTTGTCTATCTTTATACTGTTTGTTTTTTAAACTCTTAAATTTAATACACTCACCCCTAAATACTGCTTTCATGGCATCCCAAATTACATTAAAAATTGTTTCTTTATTATCGTTAACTTTCCATATTTCTTCCCAATTCTTAATTATCTGATCTTTTATCCCCTTATCTTTAAATAATTTCGGGTCATATCTCCAAGTTTTAATACCTCTTGTTTTTGTTTTAAATTGTAATTCAACCATTACTTTGGTATGATCCGATTCCTTAAAAATTCCTATTTCTACTTCATTTAAATCATTCAACATATTTTGTGTTACAAAAACATAATCAATCCTAGAGTATGAGTTATAAACCTGAGAATAATATGTATATATTCGTTCTTCCCCTTTCAATTCCCGCCAAGAATCTTTCAATCCAAACTTTTTCATCCAATCATCCAACAATTTGGCTTTTGATCCTTTTCTATAATTAGTTACATTAGTACAATCACTATTTGACCGTGTTAAATTAAAATCTCCAGCAACAATCATTCTGTCACAATTTTCCTTTATCAATATTTGACTCAATTTGTTCAAGAATTGGTCTTGATTCTCATTTGATGCATAGACATTTACCAGCAATATTTCTTCTATACTTCCACCTATAATCAAATATCTACCTTCTGGGTCCCCTATCATTTTTGTTTTCGTGAATCCCAATCTTTTCGATATCAGAGTCGCCACTCCCCTTGCCTTAGAAGAACCAAAAGCCTTTTCATAATACTGGGTCCAACCTAGATATAAATTATTTTTATCTGCCGCTTTTTTGTGAGTTTCCTGTAAAAAAATGATATCCGCTCTATCTTTTCTTGGGGCCATTTCCAACCGTTTGCATTTAATAGGACAACCTGCCCCTTTCACATTCCACGACAATATCTTGACATATTTCATGATTTATCATGATTTAACTTTTTAAGAAATAACTGGCAGACTTCAATGGACGTGCTACCCTCTACCCCTACCCTAACCCACAATTTAACATATAAAACAGAAAAGAGACATAAAAAACAGAAAAAAATAACCCCCTTCTTTTTTTCAAAAAAGAAAAGCACCTCTACTAATAAGAGAAGGGGGGGAGAGGAGTCATATGGTTACAAAACCTAGTCATTCTTCAAATATTACTTCAGCTGCAGATGTTACATTACATTACATCTTAGTTACCCCCAGTTGCCCCTTGAGCCTCTTCAGTTGTGGCCTGTGTTTTTTTTGTGTGTTTTTTTTTTTGCTGTGTTTGCTCCGGCACCTCTGCTTTAAGCCTTAAGGTTTCAGGACCTGCCCAGGAGTAGCGTTCCCAAACTCTTGACAACCTTTTAGAAACCCCATGTAAAAATAGAACAGAATGTTTGCCGTCATCACCCATCTGTCATAATATTATTAGGATTAACACTTTTAATCTGTAACCAAAACATTACACCTTGGGTTTGTCTTTTAAATTGATTCTGCCTTTTATTGAGAAAATGTTTTCAGAGGAATTGTCCTAAGTCTCTCTGAAACAGCCACCAGAGGGTACATTTAATAGGCAGTAATCTCTGAAACATAAAATATGTTTAATGGAGCATTTAATGCTATTTTTAAGTTGGGAACTTTTTGGAGTACATCCGAGGAATTTCAAAAAGGCAAATTACATAAAATTTAAAAAAAAATACCAAACCCTTTTCCCTAGAAAGATCATGGAAGAGATTTGCACTATGAGAAAATGACCTCAAATAACTTTCAGCTTTAGATATCTAGGAGTACTAATACACCATGGGGGAAAACATACGAATCTGGAGTGATCCTATTTTTTCCCCTTCAAAACTGGGTTTCCCCAGGCGACATAGTTGTCGCTAAATAGATGTCAAAGAGTTTGCAGGAATCAGCAGGACAGAAATCTGTGCCTCTACAGCAGGAGCTGCCTTTGACGAGGTGATAAGCAACAATATCCATCTCTGTGGGTTTTTTTAAACTTGTTGTTGTTGTTGTTGTTGTTCAGTCTCACAGTCGATTCCAACCCTCTGCGACCCCATGGACCACTGCCTGCCAGGCACCTCTGTCCTCCACCATCCTCCTCAACTCGCTCAGCTTTGTGCCCATTGTGTCTACAATACCATCTAGCCATCTCATTTTTGGCCGCCACCTTCTTCTTTTGCCCTCCACCCTTCCCAGCATCAAGGCCTTCTCAAGTGAATCCTCTCTTCTCATTTGATGTCCAAAGTTCTTCAGCTTCATCTTTACTATTTGACCTTCTAGGGAGCAGTCAGGGTTGATTTCTTCTAAGATTGACCTATTTGTTCTCCTCGCTGTCCAGGGGACTCACAACCCTATATTGCCACAGGGAATACCATTGCTTTGACTATGTCAATTTTTGTTTGCAATGTGATGTCTCTACTTTTCACTATGCTCCCCAGGTTTCTCATTGCTTGCCTCCCAAGAATCAGTCGCCTTTTTATTTCATGGCTGCAATCACCATCTGCAGTGAGCTTTGATCCTAAGAAAGTAAAATCTGTTACTGCTTCTACTTCTTCCCCATCTATTTTCCAGGGACTGATAGGGCCTGTTGCCATGATCTTGATTTTCTTTATATTGAGTCTCAAGCCAGCTTTTTCACTCTCTTCTTTCAACCTAATCAGAAGCTTCTTTAGGTCCTCCTCACTTTCTGCCATTACTTTTTCTTAAGTCATCTTGAAAGGCTTTAAACATGCATGGTTATGCACACACGTGCTCTCGCACACAGGTTGCCAACAACATGTGCTTCTTCCTCTTCTTCAAATTCCTTATCTGATTCCGAATGTTGGCTATCATCATGGCAATCACCCATGAAGATGTCCTGGGAACAATGTAATGCAGTGGCCTTCCATTTGCTTTCCATTTGCAGCATGATATCAATACCATTGATCGAGTTCCATGAGTCACTTTCTGGTCCTGAGCCCTTTGGCACACAAAGTCCTCATCAGCCCCAGGCCACTATTGATGAAGCTGCTGCCCTCCATCAAGATGGAGTCAAGTGTGCTTAGTTGAGGAGAATTAACACCTCTGTGAGCACCCCTTTGCCTTTAGATCAGGCTTTCACACAGGTCTGAAAGGGGGAAGAAATTATGTCAACCTGACTGGAATATAGTTAAACAAACCCTATGAGCTCAGCAGAAGAAGGTGATTCCCTGTTCAGAAGGGACAATTCTACAATAGATGTATGTGCAATGAGCAGTACAACATGTAGTCACCAGTTTTTAATTCAAATGGGTAGAGTTGCTGGTGGAATCTTTGGTATCTTATAAATCTGGAGATTTCTGTTTTCCACTCAGGATAGGTAAAGGTAAAGGACACCCTTGCTCGAAAGCTAGTTGTATCCAACTCTAAGGTCCTGCTCATCTCTATTTACAGCCCAAGAGCCAGAGCTGTCTGTGTCTGCAGTCGTTTCCATGGTCATGTGGCAGGCATGACTATACACTGAAGTGCATGGACCTTCCCACCAAAGTAGCACCTATTTATCTACTTGGAATATCTTGCTTTTGAACTGCTAGGTTGGCAAGAGCTGAGCCAGATAAAAAAGATCACTCTGTTGTGGACCACTCGGGTCTCAAACTGCTGACCTGCTGACCTTCCAGTCAAGTTCAGCATCTTAACCACTAAGCCTCCACAGTCCCAGGATAAATCTTGAGACTAAGATGTGGATTAGGAAAAGGCTTAGACCATTTCTAAGAGCTTCCTATTGTAAGCAATTATAAATTCCATGCACTAGTTAGAGGTTTACAGCCATATTTTGGAGATGTATTTTTGCATGTGGTCATCTAGTTTGGCTAAATACTATTTTGCTCAAGGCACAGGACTTCTTTATCAGCAGACTTCCAGTATTTGGGGTATTATTAAGCAGATAGCTGTTAGTGCTACTGATTGTAAGGCATTGTGCAGATAACCTGTCTTTCCCCCATTAATGGATGTTTTTTGAGGAAAACAAAAAGATAGGAAAAAAGTTACAGATAGACATCAAGAACCTCAATAAAATACATGTATGAATACACCATATTACTAAACAGAGTACTGCTTGAAAGCTGCCTCTGATGTAAATAATTTCTACTTACATAGTCCTATTCAGGCACTACTTACCCTACTTTCATCCAGCACAAGGAACAACCCTGAAAAATTAAGGGGCTGACTTGCATGGAGAAATTTCACATGAAAGGGAGCCTCTCCATTGCAGAAGTGTCACTCTCTATAGATACTCCCACCACTTCAAGAATTACCATCATGTATTCAGGACATTTACTTGCAAAAGAAGGATTTTTTCAGCTTACTTTTCTCTCTGTTAGCTTGGATAACAGTCATCCTCATTCAAAGGAACAAATATCCATGGATTAATGGTTGTTGAGGAGTACACAAAAAAAGCCTCCTCGAAGATTGTGGTGTTTTTGAACAACAATTGGGAGTACCCTGGTAATGGCAACCTTGTATTGGTGGCTAATCTTTCTCACGCTAGATCAGGTGAGAGGAACTGCAGAATGAACTCACGAAAAGGTGCCCTCATTTTGGCAATTTCATGTCTGGCCTAGATGATGATGATGATGATGATGATGATGATGATGATGATGATGATGATGATGAAGAAGAAGAAGAAGAAGAAGAAGAAGAAGAAGAAGAAGAAGAAGAAGAAGAAGAAGAAGAAGAGGGGCATTTTCCAGCACCATTTAAACATGCTTTAGTGCTCCCCCTCTTGAAAAAACCTTCCCTCGACCCTATGGTAATTTCCAACTACCGTCCAGTGTCTAACCTACCTTTTTTAGGTAAGGTCCTGGAAAAAGCTGTGGCGCAGCAGTTACAGGATGTCCTGGATGAAGCGGATTATCTGGACCCGTTTCAGTCAGGATTCAGGCCCGGATATGGTACTGAAACTGCACTCGTCGCTTTGGTGGATGATCTCTGGAGAGAGCGGGATGGAGGGGAGCCGTCTGTCCTTGCTCTCCTCGATCTCTCAGCGGCTTTTGACACTGTCGATCATGGCATCCTTCTGGGAAGGCTCCGGGGTTTGGGGATCCAGGGCACAGTGTTGTCCTGGTTTTCCTCATTCCTGAGGGACAGGACCCAGTCGGTGTGCCTGGAGAAGGAGGAGTCCAGCCCTAGGCCCCTGCAGTATGGGGTGCCTCAGGGCTCGGTACTCTCTCCTCTCCTATTTAACATCTACATGAAGCCGCTGGGTGAGATCATCCGTTCCCACGGGGTACGGTATCATCAGTATGCTGATGATACCCAGTTGTACATCTCAGCCCGTGGGGACGCAAGCAGTGCAGTGGAAGTCCTTTCCAGGTGCCTGGAGGCTGTTGAGGTCTGGATGGGGGAAAACGGGCTACAGCTGAATCCCGGTAAGACTGAGTGGCTGTGGGTAAGGGGCCCCGCGTTGACACGGGAGTTACCAGCTTTGGTTCTGGATGAGGCAGTTCTGCCCCAAACAGACCCGGTGCGTAATCTGGGGGTCCTCCTGGACTCACGGCTACTGTTCAATGAGCAGGTGGCAGCCGTGGCCAGGAGGGCTTTTGCACAACTTCGTGTAATACGCCAGTTACGCCCGCTCCTCGACCGGGACGCCTTGCTTATGGTCACGCACGCTTTGGTCACCTCCAGACTTGACTACTGTAATGCGCTCTACATGGGGCTGCCCTTGGTGACCATTCGGAGACTGCAGCTGGTCCAAAATGCGGCAGCCCGGGTAGTGATGGGGCGCCGGCGTTATGCTCGGGCCTCTCCACTGCTTAGGGAGCTGCATTGGTTGCCAGTTTGTCTCCGGGTGCAATTCAAGGTGCTGGTCATTACCTTTAAAGCCCTATATGGTAGTGGGCCAGGATACCTAAGAGACCGCGTCACCCTAAGAACATCTGTCCGTCCCACCAGGGCGGATCGGAGGGGCTCTCTCGTTGTACCATCGGCTAGGGAAGCTCACCTCGCTAGCACCAGGAAGAGGGCCTTCTCCGTGTTCGCCCCGGCCCTCTGGAACCTCCTCCCAACTGAGCTGCGCATGCAGACAGAGCTCCTGTCCTTCCGGAAGAGCTTAAAGACCTGGCTGGCAGGACATGTGTGGGGTTCCAGGGATGTGGGATCCCATGTGGGGTGGTTAGTCTAAGGATTTTACCCTTCTGACGACACCCCCAGATACTGTTTTAGTCTATGAATTTTTAAATTTTTTATTGATGTGTTTTAACTTGGGTTGTAAGCCGCCCAGAGTCGGGCTTGCCCGATTGGGGCGGGTTAGCAAGTATGAAATATAAATAAATAAAAATAAATAAGAAGAAGAAGAAGAAGAAGAAGAAGAAGAAGAAGAAGAAGAAGAAGAAGAAGAAGAAGAAGAAGAAGAAGAAGAAGAAGAAGAAGAAGAAGAATGGTTGACTAAAGTGAATGCTGGCTAGTATAAGTAACAGGATTCTGACCTCCAATAGACCTAAGAACTGGACTCACCTGTACTTAAACAAAGTAAAAGGAGCAGATTATGCACCATTAGCACAACAGTCACTGATACTGGTGAATCTCCAATTATCAAGAAAAGAGAAAGTATTGGCCTGTTTCACACTTCCCTCTATGTCCTAAACTTACTGGAGATAATGTGGATCCATTCTGATAAGCACCTGAAGAGGTGGCTTCCTTAGCACCTCATTGGCAGTGCTCATCAGAAAAGGAAGATGAGATACAAACATAGTATTTGGGAGGGAGCTAGTTATGAATGCAAGATCAGTACACCACTGACAATTACCACATGTTTCTTAAACACCTGTAGTCTTTTATGATTAGTGTTGCTCACACATTTTGTTAAAGCACAACGCAACATGTCTGCAGCACTTTGGTGGAAAGACCTCCCAGTCAGCCAGACATACTATAAATGGAACCAGGTCTTGGAAATGCACTGGAAAACAGTTTGAGCAAAGCACAATAACAAGAGCAAAGTTATTGGCAGCAATAACATCCCTTAGTACTTGAGAGGAAAGGCTGCATTAGGTAACTGATAAGGCTCAATCCATCCTGCTTTTCCTAGCTATTAGAGAGCAGAAGAGCAGTACAAACAAATATACCTCTCAGGTCTGTAAAATCTCCAGGCTACTGTGGCTTTAGTTTTACAACATTCAAGGCTCCAAGCAAGAACTCATCATAAAACAGCTGCTTCTGGTTTTATGAAGGGGGAGTTCCTTTTTATTGCTCTAGTCGCTACTGAACTTAATGGAAAGGCAGCAAAGGAAAACCAGTGGCATGGATTCCCCTGCAACTGTTTTTAAGGTACTTTCTGGCTCTCAAGCAAGGGTGACCTTTACCTTTACTATTATCATCGCAGCCTGAAACTGTTAGTTCCCATTTGCAGACCCCTGGGGTGGTTAACCGCAGGAAATATTTCTTTTCTGAGATCTCTATATGGTATGACAATATTTCCATGAAAGTTTCACAACCAGGAGATAGATAGGCATGTTCTCCCCTTCCATCATCAGTGGTGCCGCTCCCATCACCACTGCTGCAATGTTTCTAAACCCTAATCCAACAAATCCTCTCTTACATATGTTATGGAACAGATTAGCTCCAGAAGCATTCAGAGACAGAAAACTATATTACTTTCCTGCTTCAACCTCCAGTATAAAGGTCACCTGTTCCTGAATTACTGGGACAGAGAGCAGTCAGAATCTGCAGTTGGTGGGAGCAATTTGTAAGGGGCTGGCACCTACACTTGAACAGATACATGTTTGTAAATTGGCACACCGACTCCACTCTTTAAACTCTCCCCTCCAATTTGTGGCACTTATAACCTTGCCCCCAGTTATAAAGTATCCATTGCTTCATTTGAATCATTCCTAGGCAGCTGCCCCAGCCTCCGCTTGGTGAGTGCCTGGCCTAGCACCGGGCCGCATGGCTCCATGCCGAGTGGCATGGGGATAGAGCAGCACGGCCTAGGCCAGACGCCCGCCACAGCCTCTGCTCGCTGAGTGCCTGACCTAGCGCCGGGCCATGCAGCCCTGTGCCAAGCACCTGCTGTGGCCTCTGCTTGGTGAGCGCCTGGCCTAGCGCCAGGCCATGCGGCTCCATGCCAAGCAGCATGGGGACATGGCACGGCCCTAGGCCAGGCGACCACCTGTAGACTCCACTCACCATGCCGAGTGGAGGCATGGTGGGCAGCAGGCTGTGCAGCCTGGGCCGAGTACCTTCGCGCCCTGCACCGGGCAGCATGGGGACTGGAGGCCACGCGGACGCCAAGCCAAGTGCCTCCATGGCCCACACTGAGCCAAGTGCCTCCATGGCCCGCAAGAGCCCTGCTGTGTGCTTCCTGGTAACTTTGTTTGTTTGTTTGTTTGGAGAGGGTGAGAGGGATTGTGTTTGTTTGTGTGTCTGTGTGTGTGTGCATGTGTGTGTTGGGTGAAGGATGTCATGTGTGTGTGTGTTATTGTTGTTGTGTGCGGTATGTGTGTGCACGCATGCTTGTGCAGTCTTTAAGTTGCCACAGCATTTTTGTCTTTTTGTTTTGTTTACTTCCTGATATTGTTGAAACACAGACTAACATGGCTACCATTTCAAAAGTAGCCATGATGTTAGTCTGTGTTTCAACCATATCAGGAAATAAACAAAAAGACAAAAATGTTGTGGCATCTTAAAGACTAACTGGTGTATTTTAATGTAAGCTTTTGTGGATTAAGTCCACTGGGACTGGGTTGGCTAGCATAACAGATAAGTTTATAAATCAGTGTGGCTTTTTACAACCGGTAATAATGTGTATTTAATGTGTACTGTTAGGTGTTTTTATGTGTACTTTAATGTGACTTTTATGTGTTTTTTTATGTTTTTATGTATATTTTTATGTGTTTTGTCTATTTAATGTGTATTTTAATGTGTGTTTTATGTGTATTTTTATGTGTACTGTATTTTTATGTATTTTTTAACTTTGGCTCCACTCACTTCATTGGCTCTGCCCATGACATCATGATGTTGGCTCTGCCCACAACGTCGGCTCCGCGCACAGTGTAGTAGTAAAAATTTTGGCTGCCCATCACTGGATTGAACTCAGTTCTAGTTAATGGGCCCTTATTCAGGAATTGGATCAGACTGCAGGAAAAGTGAATTTCCCTGGTTTCAACTTGAGATCAGGTTATCAGAAGTATCATCATGTCCTAGATCTGTCTGCAGTCTGAGATCATTCTGGAAAGCCCATCTTGGAGTGCTCCTGCCAAATAAAGTACATTGTATGACTATTAGAAAGAGAATCTAGTACTGGCTCTTTGGCTATAAATGTCTTCCCCATAGATTCACCTAACATCTATTTTTTATGTTCTTTGCAGTTCAGATAAAAGTCTAAATTCTCCATTACTTAAAAACATCAAACAGATAGTTCAGGAAAAACTGTTTTTAAACACTGCTGATATTTCTTAAGAGTCTCTACCACTGAAGTTTTCATATTGTATGCCATACAGTCTTTCATAGTTCATGGTTTATGACTGTATTTTGTCTGGCTGGCTGGCTGGCTCAGTTACAGTAGTTGGATACCTTGCTGTTGAGCCATAGGAGAATGGCTACTCTGTATAGCCTTGAGTCTTAGAATGCTCCCAGATTAAAGAAATGGTAAAATAGACTTGAATACTCTGTACAGTCATACCTCGCATAACGAATTTAGTTCGTTCAGTGAGGTTGCTTTCTATGTGAAAAATTTGCTATGCGAGTCTGACTCGCATAACGAATTTTTCGCTATGCGAGTCGGACTTTTCCCTATGGAAAAACTCACTTAACGAGCATTTCTATGGGGAAAACTCACATAGTGAAAAAATTTGTTATGCGAGTTTTTCCCATAGAAACGCTCATTTTTTATTTTTTATTTATTTAGATTTATTATTCCGCCCCAATCAGGTGAACCTGACTCTAGGTGGCTTACAGAAAAGGGGGAGAGACTATACACAATGCAAAACAATTAAACAACCCCCCTACAAATACATAAATTAAAACCTTAAGGTTCAAAATTACTTAGAAATCAATTTAAAAAGAATTAAACTATGAATTTACAAAAATCTAAAAGATTAAAAAAGTTAAAAGGTTTAAAAAGTTTAAAAGAGTGAGGGAGGGGTGGCTGTCCCATCAGATAAACCACCCAACATGGGACCCCATATTACTGGAGCCCCACACCTGCCCTGCCAACCAGGTTTTTAGGCCCTTCCGAAAGGGCAGGAGCTCTGTCTGTAGACGTAACTCAGTTGGCAGGAGGTTCCAAAGGGCCGGGGCAGACACGGAGAAGGCCCTCCTCCTGGTGCTAGAGAGATGCACCTCTCTAGCCGATGGAATGATAAGAGAGCCTCTCCGATTCGCCCTGGTGGGACAGACAGATGTTCTTGGGGTGACGTGGTCTCTTAAGTATCCTGGCCCACTACCATGTAGGGCTTTAAAGGTAATAACCAGCACCTTGAATTGCACCCGGAGACATACTGGCAACCAGTGCAGCTCCTGAAGCAGCGGTGAGGCACGAACATAACACCCGCACCCCACCACTACCTGAACAGACGCATTCTGGACCAGCTGCAGCCTCTGAATGGTCACCAAGGGCAGCCCCATGTAGAGCACATTACAGTAATCAAGTCTGGAAGTGACCAAAGCATGTGTGATCATGAGCAAGGAGTCCCGATCTAGGAGCGGGCATAGCTGGCGTATTACATTGGCCACATCTGGCCCATGGGCCACAGGTTGAGAATCTCTGTTATATAAAAACCACAGGATCTAATTATCAGAAAACAAAATAAAATAAAAAACACTGTAGCACTTTAAAGACTAACTGCTATATTTTTATTGTTAGCTTTCGTGGATCAAGTCCACTTCTTCAGACAAAGAATGAAACTTACAGGCATGGTTTTTACACACCAAATTCAGGGGGACAAAGGGAGAAGTGTGTGTTCAAGCAAGATGACAGACAAGCAAACACAACAATACCGCTTCACACAGTCATTAGCAACAATAGATTATTCAGATTAGCTCTAAATAACTCCCCTTCAATCTCAATGTTGCTGAGAAAGCCCATTCTGGTCTCTAATTATGCATTTTATGCATCTAATTATGCATCTTTCTTGATCGCTGCTTTTATATTTATCATTTAGCACTCATGGTTCTAGAGTTACCATAGAGTGAAAAAATGCATAAGGAATCTGACTATGTGAAGGAGACACTAACTTAAACAGGAAAGTCTTAAGGAAGGGGATGACAGATAAATTATGGTAGAAGGATCATCCAGGGTTGCACAGGACCTACCACATATGTAGATTTTAAAAATAAAAAGAGGATGCTGAAGCTGGTGATGGTGCCTGAGATATTGCAAATTCCACCAGACCTTCTGCTGGACACAGCTTTATATCACAGTAAACCCTCTTATAGAATTCACCCAGTCCATTGAGTTTATCATTGGATTAGCTGGTGGCTTTTAATCACTTCAGTCTAAAGTGGATGTGATTTCTGCCTTGCTTTTACAAGAAAACACCAAGATTGCAAACAGAAATTGTCAGAAGTCAGGAAATGAATAACATACAGTTCTCATAACAGCTCTCATTCCCTTATGATATGCACAGCAGTTTTCTTTTTATAGCCATTATCTAATTTCCCATTGAAGACAATTCAAATATTTCCGTTGACTTTAACAAGCATTGGATCAGACCCTAAATGTCAGCATTAATCAATTAATATTTATTTTGCTGAATGTGTGTCCTGAACTAAGCAGGATGTGTAGTCTGGCTAACTGCAACATGAATATGGTAGTAATAAATCTCTCTGACTTAGTCATTTCTTGACAGGAAAAAAAAAAAGGAAAATCCTAACATTATTAGTAAATTAGGTAATAATAAAATCATTGTCAATGTTTTTACTCTGCTGGATAATTGACAAATCATACAGTTCAGGTTCTTGTACATAAATTTTTGATCTAGTCATACATACATAAAACCCTATCATTTCCATACTTGCACACTAAGAGCTCAACATTAAAATTAAAAGACTCCTGGTCTAAACTACAGGAGATATATGGACTGTAGGTTGTTTTTTTTTTTAAATAAAAAGCTTAGCTACCATAACCAGGATCAGAAGAGTCCAGCAAGACTAAGCTATTATTGACAAGTGCTAAATAGATATTGTAGGATGGATTGTTGTTTTACTTTGTGGGAACTGGGGGAGAGAATTTGTGTGCCTTTGTGGAACAGCCTGGTAGGAAGATGGATGGTGGCATTCTTGGGTGTTCACAAAATGGATCATTAGTCAAAACCACAGTTTTGGTGTGTAGAAGTCTTCAGGAATGAGACAGCCATATACTGAAAAAGTATAACTTGGCTTGCAGAATTTCTCAATACAGTCAAACCTCGCATATAGAGTGCCTCGCTTAAAGAATAACTCGCTTAAAGAGCAGCATTTTCTCTGAATGTTCGCTTCGCTTAACAAATAAAACCAACCAAAAACTCGCTTAACAAATAAATTGGGGTTCCCATCCCCTCCACAATTGGTCATTTACAATGGTGTTTCGCTTAAAGAGCAAACTCGCTTAAAGAGCAATCCCATGGAACGCATTATGCTCTTTAAGCGAGGTACAACTGTATCTTGTTTTTAATTTAGAGTTCTGGTATTTGGGATTCAGGGGCAATTACAAAATGGTGGCACCGTAATGGCACCTATACTGAAGGAAGAAAGTTCTTGGAAAACATTTTGCAAAACATTTGCTTGTATAAGAGATCAAAGAACAGGTGAAATAGTGGTGAGTCCAAAGAGAAATCAATTAATCCCTAGCTTTGATTCATGCAGAACAAAAAATTAGCCAAGACACAAACCAAAGCTCAAGTCTAGTGTATGTAGTGCTATTGTTGATCCCTTTTTTGGACTGGATGAGTCTGAGTCTACAATATTTGCTTGAAAGCTAAAACATCACTCTATTCCATTGTTTCAAAGTCTTTTTTGCATAACCAGGAAAACTGTGAAATGCAGTGAGAAAGTCTTTTCTCTGCCGCCCCCTCCCTCCACCAACCCATGCAAGGCCAGGTGTGTTTCTAGTGCAAGACTGCTGACAAGCAATTCCAGTTCTGTAGATGCCAACGTCAAAACCTTTCTGGGTACAGCTGGCCAGAATGCAGCCTGATTTCCTCTTCTTTTTTGCCCTTGGCACCATTAGTATGTGCCCAAACATGGGTATATGTGAGGGCAATCTTGAAGTGGGGAGAGTAAGTCATCTGGATGTTCCAACTATCAGGGGGAGCCTTTGAAAAGAAAAGAACTGTGGATGGGAAGAACATGGGCAGCAGCCTGAATACCTTGGTTTCCCTATATAACACTACAATCTGTTCTAAATAGATAGCCAATTGAAAGCCAGTCATATCTGACTCTAGGATTCAGTGCTCATCTGTTTATAGCCAAAGAGCCAGTGCTGTCTGTGTCTGCAGACGTTTCTGTGGACATGTGGCAGACATGACTAGACACCGGAGTGCACAGAACACTGCCCACCAAAGTGGTCCCTATTTATCTACTGGCAATTTCTTGCTTTCGAACTGCTAGGTTGTCAGGAGTTGAGACAGACAGGAGCTCATTACAGCACTCAGGTCTTGAAATGCTGACCTGCCAACCTTCCAGTCATCAAGTTCAGTGTCTTAACCACTAAGCCACCACAGTCCCTTACATAGATAATTAGAAAAGGGCAAATTTTTGTATTAAATCCTTTAGGATTTAAAAACCATCTGATTTCTTAGACACCCCCACTCAATATCCTCCCTTCCCTTCATCGAAAATCAGAATGGTTTCTTGACCTGAACATTTTGTGGCCAGAGCTATTTTCCCTTTGCAATGATAGACCTCAAAAGTCTGGCTTATTGACAGGCGACAGCAAGTCCAAAAAAACAAGCCACCAACATCTAGTACAATATTTTTTATTTTGATAAAGAGCCTTAGGTTGGGTGTTATTTTATCATTCTGATTGCAGGTGAAAGGGCAGGAAGCAGAGAGACAGGATGGAATTCAGAGGCTCACGGAGTCCTGTCAGGACATGGGGGAGGTCTAGGTTGGGGAAGAGAATGTGTGGAATGGGGAAGTGGGTAGGTTTGATCCTGCATCCTGTGGAGTTCCAGTTTTCCCCCTGAGTGTGACAGCTCTGACCCAACACTCCCTAGTGCAGCCTTCCCTCACTGTTTTCTGGCCAGAAAGTGAAAACCATGAGCCAGCTTTTCAAAGGAAACAGAACGAGCAAACAAGTTTTACCTGTGCCAGCATAATCCTTGAATGAAATCTATGTTGCATTAAGAATAAAATCTATGTTGCATTAAGAATAAAATCTATGTTGCATTAAGAATAAAATCTATGTTGCATTAAGAATAAAATCTATGTTGCATTAAGAATAAAATTGAAGCAACCTCAAAAAGGAGTGTGTTGAGACTCTTCTGTGTCTAGGAAATGTGTGTGAATAAAATGCCTCTGTGTTAACTAAGAGCCAAATGCACATTTTTGTACCAATGTAGAACAGAGCAAAATGTTATTCTCAAGGTTCTTCCCTTCCCTTCTCTGAGGTAATGTCTGCTTCTTTTTGATCCTCGTTGTTGTTTTCGGATAATGAAGTGTGTCCAGAGAGATAGAAGTCAGTTCAAAAGGCTTCCATGGCAAACTTTGGTGATCATCTTGTCTTCTCCATAATTAGATTTGCCCAGGCAGTAATTTCTCACTCCCTGAAATTTCAGGTCCAAAATCTGTGTCAGAGGCAACTTTGAGAGTCACAAGGCCCAACCCTCTCACCCAGCATGATAAATAAGTGGGCCACAGTAATACATAACACTCTGCTAACTATGGATTATATGTGGCAGGTTCTGGAACTTGTGGAAAGTCCTTACCAGTTCACTGGGAGTTTTCTCATCAAATCCTGCACCACTGATGCCATAATGTCTGAAATAAGAAGGATCATGCCTAAAAGATTCCAAACTCTGCTTTATTCCAAATAGCACAAGGGGCCCAAATGTGTGCATGCATTTATCTTTAAAAAAAAATCCATGTTTCCCACCTTTCTTCATTTTTGGTGCACCAACATTGCCTACGAAGAGAAGCTGTGGGTTGGGCAGTGGAAGAGACCTGCGCCGCTGACCCAGCACCCCTTCGGCCATTACCAGCTGGCCTGAGGGAAAGAGGAAGAGAAGCTATGGGTTGGGTGATGGAAGAGACCCATGCCGCTGACCCAGTGCCCCTTCGGCCATTACCATCTGGCCAGAGGGAAAGAGGAGAAGCCATGGGTCAGGCATCAGAAGAGACCCATGCCATTGACCCAGCACCCCTTCAGCCATTGCTAGATGGCTGGAGAGAAAAAGGAGGAGAAGCCATGGGTTGGGTGGTAGAAGAGACCCATGCTGCTGACCAAGTGACCCTTCAGCCACTGCCAGATGGCCTGAGGGAAAGAGGAGGAGAAGCCATGGGTTGGGTGGTGGAAGAGATCCGTGCCGCTGACCTAGCACCATTCAGTCATTTCCAGCTGGCCAGAGGGAAAGAGGAGGAGAAGCTGTGGGTCAGGCAGGCAGATAGCAGGGAAGACCAGCAGGGCCACTGCCACAACCATCATGAGCCTCCAGCCACCCTGAAAGGCCGGAGGTGAGGAGGAGGAAGAAGAAGTTGCAGAAGGACGGACATGTCATCAGTCCACTGGACAGAGCAAGGAGGAGCCAAGGACAAGCGAGCAGGAGGGCGAATGAGATCACCGCCAGGATCAGGCATGGAACAGAACATCATAGACAGCTTGATATTTCAAACACAGACTCCTAACTGCATGCATGTGATAAGTAACTTTTTTACCATCTCACCATTTAATAAAATTCTTTATACAGTAAAACCTCGCATAAAGAGCATGTCGCTTAGAGAGTAATTTGCTTAAAGAGCAAAATTTTCTCTGAATGTTTGCTTCACTTAACAAATAAAACCAACCAAAAACTCGCTTAACAACTAAATCAGGATCGCAATCCCCCCACCCCTGAAGTCACAATTGGTCACTTACAATGGTGTTTCACTTAAAGAGCAAACTCACTTAAAGAGCAATCCCGTGGAACACATTATGCTCTTTAAACGAAGTACCACTGTATTTTGTTTCCTTATATAGTGAACTTTCCTTAGTGAACTTTCCTTTTTATACCAAGGTTTTCCTTCTGATATCAAGATTGATGACTAGTTTTGAAATAGCTAATGAGATACTTTTAACTTTTGACTACATATATAACTTCTTAATTCATATATTCAATTTAACTTTAGAATGTGTTACTTTGTATTGTGATATGTATGACTGGAAAATACTGGCATAGAAACCGGCAAATCACGTCACAAATTTTGTCAACAGAACTCCATGGACAGAGACAAAAGCAGTGGTGGGCAGTAACAGGTTCACACACCCAGCAGGGAGGGTAGCAAATTTGGGTGGCCTTTGGACAGGGGGGTGGCGAAATTGGGTGGACTTTGGGTGGGGGCAGGGAAATTGGGTGGCCATGCCCACCTCCTTGCCCTGCCCCAGACTAACACAGCTACCATTTAAAAAGTGTTATTCTGTGCAAGCATAGCAGAGAGTAAACAAAAGACAAAAACATTGTAGCACCTTAAATACTAACTGCTGTATTTTAATGTGGGCTTTTGTGGATCAAGTCCACTGGCTCTTTGGCTATAAGCAGAGATGAGTACTGAACCCCAGAGTTGGTAATGACTGGTTTTCGAACAAGGGCAACCTTTACCTAGTAACAGAAGATCCCTCATTAGTATTCAAATTTGACTTCAGGTTTTGTCCCTGCAAGTGGTTCAAGGTCTACCTTGCTCAAAAGTCAGTCATATCCGACTCTAGGGTGCAGTGCTCATCTCAATTTTCAGATGTATACATGGCCATACGGCAGGCATCACTAGACAGTCCATGATGTAGGCTCCATTCATGACATAGGCTCCACCCATGGTGTGGTAGCAAAATTATGTTGCTGCCCACCACTGGACAAAAGGCTAAACAAAAAGGCAAAATAGATGGAACAGGAGGTTGAGCCCACCAGGTTGGAAGATGGGGAAGGGTATAGGATAGTGGGAAGAGAAATACGATGTTGCATGGAACAATACTGCATAGAAACATGGAATGTCAGATCTATGAATCAAGGCAAGCTGGAAGTGGTAAAAAATGAAATTGAAAGAACGGATGTGTGCCCGGAAGTGCATGCTCCCGGCGCATGCTTTGCATGACCCCGGCTGGAGACGACTGGTTATGATGTCTGAGGGTGGGGACAGCCCTATATAAGGGCTGGCCCCGGCCCCAGATGCCATTTTTGGCTCCGACGGTCACTGGCCCACCCACCCACCCTCTCGCTAGTGTGATTCTATTGGTCGCTTCATTGGGCCGGACGGGAATTTTTGGCCGGGACTCCTGCATTGGCCCTTGGAGTCCTGGTTTTTTTCGCCCCTCCCACCCTAGTGGCAGAAGAGTAGCGTGCCTTGGCGGGGCCCCGTATAAAAATTTGTTTGGGGGCCCTTAGGAAGGGTAAAGATTTATTTTGCTTATGCACGTTGGGGGCCCCCGTGGCCCGGGGGCCCCGTATAATTGATACGGCAGATACGGCGGTAGCTACGCCTCTGACTAGTGCATTCTTTTCTATGTAATGTATTTGCTTTGTGTCATTTCGGTCACTGCAGGTGGGTAGCACGAGAAGGACAATAATGACAAGGAATATGATAGGCAATTCTTAAGGTAAGCAGCTCAGCAGGCCAGCCCAAAATGGAGTAAATGGTGGGCCTGACTAACCAAGTTAAGAGAGGGGCCTCATGAAGGCCTGGCGGTTTCGTGAAGGAATAAGGAGAATGTTCAAGCACCAGGTGATTACTGAGTGGAACATAGAGCAGCTGATAATAAGTTGAGCCTTTAAGTAGTTACCTCCTCGTGCTACCATCGCAGTGCAGGCTGTGGGTAATCATATCCCGAGAGAACAATCCTGAAATAAAGTGGCCAATTTTAAATCCAAGAAACTGTGTCGTCTCTTATTGACGGTGGGGGTACAATAAGCATTGGCATCTTGGGAATCAGTGAGTTAAAATGGAAAGGGATGGGCAAATTCATATCTACTACTGAGGACAAGAAAATCTTAGAAGAAATAGAGTGGCGATAATAATTAATAAAAGAGTGAGAAAAGAAATAAAGGGATACAATCTTAAAAATGACAGAATGATCTCAGTCCAAATCCAAGGAAAACCATTCAATATCTATCACTGTAATTCAAGTTTACGCACCAACCACTGGTGCAGATGAAGCCACAGTTGACCAGTTCTATGAGGATCTACAACACCTCATAGAGCAGACACCAAGAAATGATGTACACATTATCATAGGAGATTGGAATACCAAAGTAGGAAATCAAGAGGTAAATGGAATAACAGGAAAGTTTGGTCATGGAACACAGAATGAAGTAGGGCAAAGACTGATAGAGTTCTGCCAAGATAATGCACTGGTCATAGCAATCACCTTCTTCCAGCAACACAAGAGGCAACTTTAATTTAATGTAAATTTAATTTTTAGACTTATTACCCCGCCCCACTCGTGACAGTGACTCTGGGTGACTTACAGAAATGCAAAATACGCAGTTACACAATTATAATAACATCGTATACAGATCATCACAATTTAAGCAACCAAATACAACAAAAACACAGTGATACAATACATACAATTCAGTACAATTCAGTACAATATGTCTAAATCTTCTCTCACCCCGCTGGGCTAAAGTCCAAGAGAGTGGGGACGAGTCCAGCTGCAGGGGCTTCTTGAGCTTGGCATGGGGGCGGGGCCTGGGAGTGCCAACAGGTGAAGGAGTCCTGGCACTCCTGGCTGAAGCATAGACATAGACATCACCAGATGACCAACATCAAAACCAGATTGATTACATACTCTGCAGCCAAAGATGGAGAACCTCCATATAGTCAGCAAAAATGAGACCTGGAGCAGACTGTGATTCAGATCATAATCTACTGATTGCAAAATTCAGGTTTAGACTAAAGAAAATAGGGGAAACAATTAGGCCAGACAGGTATGAAATAGTCAGCATGCCTATGGAATATACAATGGAAGTGTGGAAAAGATTTAATGGCTTAGACTCAATAGACAGAGTGCCAGAAGAATTATGGACATAATACAGGAGGGATCAAGGAAAAGCATACCAAAAGAAAAAAAGTGTAAGAAAGCAAAGTGGTTGTTTGAGGAGGCTCTTAAAAATAGCAGAGGAAAGAAGGAACGCAAAGGGCAAAGGAGAAAGGAAAAAATTCAATCAATTGAATACATAATTTCAAAGAAAAGTGAGGAAAGATAGGTAACCTACCTAAATGAACAGTTGGGGCAAAAACAACCATGATAAGGGACAAAAAAAGCAAGGAGTTAGCAGATGCAGAAGAAATAAATAAAAGAAGGCAAGAGTACACAGAGGAGCTATACAAAAAGGATCTCAACACCCTGGATAATCACAATGATAAGAACATTGAACTTGAACCAGACATCCTAGACAGTGAAGTCAGAAAGGCCCTAAAAAGCACTGCAAACAACAAAGCTAGTGGAGATGATGGTATCCCAGCTGAATTTGTCAAAGCCCTAAAAGATGATGGAATCAAATTATTGCATTCTATGTCAGCAGATTTGGAAAACACAACAATGGCCACAGGATTGGAAAAGATCAGTATATGTTCCAATCCCCAAAAAGGGTAATGCCAAAGAATTTTCAAATTATCGAACAATTGCGCTCATCACACATGCTAGCAAGGTTATGCTCAGGATAATACAGGATAGACTTCAGCAGCACGTGGAGAGAGAAATACCAGAAGCGCAGGCGGGGTTCAGAAGAGGCAGGGGAACTAGAGACCACATTGCCAACATACGTTGGATCGTGGAGAAAACAAAGAAATATCAGAAACAAGTCTGCTTCTGTTTCATTGACTACACCAAGGCCTTTGACTGTGTGGACCACAACAAAATGTGGCAAGTAATTAGACGGGAATACCAGAACACGTTATATGCCTCATGAGAAATCTGTACATGAGTCAAGAAGCAACAGTTAGGGCAGAAAATGGAATGACAGAGAGTTTTGGAATAGGAAAAGGAGTAAGACAAGGCTGCATTTTATCACCCTGCTAATTCAACTTGTACACAGAGCACATAATGTGCAATGCAGGGATGGAGGAATCACAATTTGGGATCAAAATTGCTGGAAGAAACATCAACAATTTGAGATACACAGATGATACTATCCGAATGGCAGAAAGTGAGGAAGACCTAAAGAAGCTCCTGATTTGGTTGAAAGAAGAAAGTGAAAAAGCTGGCTTGAGACTCAATATAAAGAAAACCAAGATAATGGCAACAGGCCCTATCAGTCCCTGGAAAATAGATGGGGAAGAAGTAGAAGCAGTGACATATTTTACTTTCTTAGGATCAAAGATCACTGCTGATGGAAATTGCCGCCATGAAATAAAAAGCTGACTAATGCTTGGGAGACAAGCTATGAGAAACCTGAGGAACATGGTTAAAAGTAGAGACATCACCTTGCAAACAAAAATTTGCATAGTCAAAGCAGTGGTATTCCCAGTGGTAATGTATGGTTGTGAGAGCTGGACCATTAGGAAAGCTGAGCGCAGAAGAATAGGCGCCTTTGAAATGAGGTGTTGGAGGAGAGTTCTGAGAGTGCCCTGGACAGTGAAGAGAACAAATAGGTCGATCTTAGAAGAAATCAACCCTAACAGCTCTTTAGAAGGTCAAATAGTGAGGATGAAGCTAAAGTACTTTGGACATCAAATGAGAAGAGCGGATTCACTTGAAAAAGCCTTGATGCTGGGAAAGGTAGAGAGCAAATGAAGAAGGGGGTGGCAAAAAATGAGATGGCTAGATGGTATTGTAGACACAATGGGCACAGAGCTGGGGGGTTGAGGAAGATGGTGGAGGACAGAGGTGCCTGGTGGGTAATGGTCCATGTGGTTGCAAAGGGTCGGAATCAACTGGGTGACTGAACAACAACAAAGGTAAATACATACAAAGAGCTTGATCCTGAGCCATGGAGCCCTGACATCTGGTGGAAATAGGTGGAAATAGTAAACAAGCTTTAAAGCAACTTTACATATACTGTATGCCCAGCTTCTTCTCCAGGGCTGCTAGACTCTTTCATTGTGGCTTTCATTTGAGCTTTTCTAATTAGAGCTACTTCTGGTTTGCTGGCTCGTTGGTTTAGGTATCTGGTTAGCTGTTCAATTCCTCAATATGCCTCCTAAGAGGCTGCTCTTTTTCTGCTGCTTCTGCTTGCAGAAGAAGGAGATGGTGAATGACTTCTGAATACTTTCTAGCCAGGAAACCCTGAAAAGAATCAGCATAAGTTGGAATTTACTAGCTGGCACATGATTACTGTTCATTAAATTTGCCATCCACACTTGTATCCACCCAAAAAGCCTAAAAATATGCCTTACCAGATTTACTTCTTACAACTAAAACTTGTCGGGTGCTTCCATGGATATTGATCCAGTTCTATATGTGAGTGAGCATGTGTCTTTGTGTCTCTGTGTTTGTCCTTTTTCTCCTTACTCAAGTTGTGAAAAGTAATAATGACTGTTAAGCTGCTTTTGGTGTGTCAGCCAAGCAAATCTTCTGCTCCTCTACTTGCTCAATTTTCCTGACACTATGGTTTGCCATGACCGTGAAAGTAGCTGAACAACAACCACATCAACATATGAAAGAAGAATGTTCAGAATTTGTGACATTCATACAGACTTCTATTCAAAAACTTTGGGGTGGGGAGAATCATTTTCCATTGCAAGATTTGTGCACATTTTGTTCCCTCAAATTCTATACTGCTGAATGTTCAAAAGATGTTCAGTTTCTAGATAAAGTACTTAACAGACATGGAAGCTGTAATTCTTAATATTGTACTGTGTAAGCTGTGGTCAGCTAGGTTGCGGTCAGCAATGTGAACATTTTGTTAATTCTTCTCTTTGTCTCCATTTTTAATTCCAATTAAAGGGATGATGATGATGATGATGATGATGATGATGATGATGATGATGATGATTGATGATGATGCAAAATTACTAAATGGAAAGGTTTTCCATGTGAAGTATAATATATGTACTTACTATCATGATATTATAATACTATGATACACAATATAGTGCAGTAGATGCAGTGATGGTCTCGGATTTAGAAGACAGGGGTTTGAATCCCTGCTCAGGCAAGAGAGGGCTATTATAATCATTCCTTAAATATCTCACTTATGTTGAAAACCCTAAGAGGTTCACTATAAGGCACATAACACATCATTATAATGTTGTAGCAATATCTCCTAGAACCGTGATGGCGAACCTTTTAGAGACCAAGTGCCCAAACTGCAACCCCAAACCCACTTATTTATCACAAAGTGCCAACATAGCAACAAGAAAGGAAGGAAATGCTCCCATTGCACTGCTGACCAGAGGGGCGAGGAAAACTCTGTGCTGGAGGAGGGAGGAAATGCTCCCATTGGGCTGCTGTGCAGAAGGACAGGGTGAACTCTGTGTTAGGGTGGAAGCATGGATACCCACAGAGAGGGCTCCAAGTGCCACCTCTGGCATGCTACTATTTGAAGCTACCATCTTTGGTTCTGAATGGGGTAGTATTGCCCCAAACAAATCCGGTGTGGAATCTGTGGGTCCTCCTGGACTCATGACTCCTGCTCAAAGAGCAGGTGGAAGTTGTGTCCAGGAGGGCTTTTTCACAACTTCGTGTTATATGCCAGTTATACCCACTCCTAGCTCGGGACTCCTTGCTCATGATCACACATGCTTTGGTCACCTCCAGACTCAACTGTTGTAATGCACTCTACATGGGGCTGCCCTTGGTGACCATTCAGAGGCTGCAACTGGTCCAGAATGCAGCTGCTCGGGTTGTGATGGGGTGCGGGTGTTATGCTCATGCCTCACCACTTCTACAAGAGCTGCACTGGCTTCCAGTATGCTTCCGGGTGCAATTCAAGATGCTGGTCATTACTTTTAAAGCCCTACATGGTAGTGGGCCAGGATACTTAAGAAACCGTGTCACCCCAAGAACATCTGTCCGTCCCACCAGAGCAGACCGGAGAGGCTCTCTGGTTGTGCCATTGGCTAGAGAGGCATATCTCTCTAGCACCAGAAGGAGGGCCTTCTCTGTGTCCAGCCCTATGGAATTTCCTGACAACTGAGTTGCATCTCCAGTCAGAGCTGCTGCTCTTCAGAAAGGGTGTGAAGACTTGGCTGGCAGGGCAGGTGTGGGGTATGGGCCAGGCAGTAACACCAACCTGCTGGCTTATTTGACTCCTCCCCTCTCCTAAAGCTAACAGTGGAATAGTAATTATTTATCAACAATTGGAGTCATCTGTTTGGAAGCACCCATAAATTCCGACATTACATTTCCAGATTATCCATTTACCCCCCAAGAATTGTCAGCTATAAAAGCTGCCATATACCAATGAACACACACACACACACAACAAAGTCAGGCGATTCAGGGTTGCTTAATTTTTTAGCTTTTCAGTATTATTTTTTAAAAGCAGGCTACTTAAAGTCCATTGTCTCAAAAATGTTCTGAATTAAAGTATTACTGTGTGTTGAGTAACAATTAGTTATTGAAAACATGCCTTGCTGAAATTTGTCTCTCTGTTACAGAGAATAAATGTGTGCATAATCTTAGCATTTGGTAAAATTCCTCTGTGCAGATCAAGGAAAATTAATTTAAAGCGCCACATGATCTTTGAGCAATAACTTGTACCACCAAAATATTTACTGAGCTCACAAAGCCACAGGCAGGACAGCTGTTTGAATCAAAACAGCCCAGGAAGGCTAATGGAATCCTTGCAGGGCCTTCAAAGATGCATGTTGCTGCTAATTGCCAAAGATGCTTCTATAGCTCATTACTCTACAGTCCTAGCACCCACTACCATTTATCTTCATCTTCAAAACACCCATGTAAGTTACTATTAGCTCAATTATTCTTCCATCAGTAATGTAAGTGCTGAGAGGTTCAGTGATTGGCTAATGCCACACAGATGCTATAATTTAGCCTGGAATCCAACCCGTTGGATTGGTGGGTTGTCTTCCATTAACATCTGCAGTTTCTGGATGACTTCAGTTTCCATTTTGTTCACTGAATGAAAGGAGTACTCTAGTACTGTACTGCTGACAAAAATTGTTCAGTGATCTGATGTGCCTAACATGTGCATGCCTTTGCTGTCTACCAAAGCAGAGTTCATGACTTTTGCAGTGAAACAAACTGAATGTATATCCTTCAAGCTTCTTATGTATCAAGTTTGAGCATCTTTGGTCTTCCCTCTCTGGTGTTGCAATCCTCATAGTTGCGAACCATGGCTTTTTTCTGCCCAATTTGTCTTCATGTGCAACCATTTCTTCTTATTTGGGACATCCAATCAATTCTTCCCATTCTCATACTCAAAGCCTTTAAGGCACCCACTTGCCATCTTCCTCTATTGCCTGCCATCTCCTCATTGTGCTTCCTCTGGTGCCCACATCTTTCTCCCAGAATGCTCTCACACTCCATCAATACTTCTAACTGTAAACTCCCATGAAACAACTGCCACTATTCCCCTCTCATTTGTATGCCTTTCTTTTTTTCTCACATTGAACAGCACTCTGGCAGCTGTAGGGTGGAAGTTCACATTCCTCCCAAATTTTGCCACTTATAACCTCTGACTCTTCCCAACTCCCACTTCAACATTCACTGTAGCATCTCTATTCCCACTTCCTGTCTCAAAGAACTGCTCCCAACCCCCCCTTTTTTTCAGCCTTCTTATCAGGAGTCAACACATAGTTTTCCATCTTTTTGACAGCAATCCCATTTTGCTCCTTAGAAACTTCAACACATATTTTGATAGCCTCACTGACCCAGTGGTTACTGGTCTCATTTCCCTTGCTTCCTCCTTTGCCTAACAAATCTGGACTCACTTTGCAGTTGATTATCCATGACCACCCTTGTGTTCTCAAAGAAATGTGCTTTGTCAGACTTCTTGATTGGAGACTTTGCCCTCAACAACATCATGTCATTGCTTTCAGAACTGCACATTTCCCCTTTCCTTTCTCCTTCATTGACCAATAGCCTATTAACACTGTGACTTTTTTATCCTCTGTGACTTTTGTTCACTCCTTAGATTCTACTGTTTATTCTTTCATCCCCTACCTGTCCTCAAGTCTTAATTTACTTATCTCTCAACACCACAAACCATTCACTATTCACTAACCCTGGGATCTAGTTTATTCACACCACTTGTTTTCTCTGCCTCTATTATTTTGACAGCTAAGCAGCTCTGGAGTAAATAAGTACGTGCATGTCCTTTTTCTCTCCCATTATCTGTCAGAGCCATATTACCACATACTGTATTCTTCTATCTAGCCCTTGGGAAATTTATTTATTTGACTATAACTCCCAACAGTGTTGAACTCTAACTTTTGTGGAATTCTTCAGATGGATGTTGTATAGATTCAAACTCATAGTACAGTCAAATCTTGCATAAAGAGTGCCTCGCTTAAAGAGTTACTTGCTTAAAGAGCAGAAATGTCTCTAAATGTTCGCTTCGCTTAACAAATAAAACCAACCAAAAACTCACTTAACAAATAAATCAGGGTTCACAATTCCGCACCCCCCCCCAAGTCACAATTGGTCACTTACAATGGTGTTTCGCTTAAAGAGCAAACTCGCTTAAAGCGCAATCCTGTGGAACACATTATGCTCTTTAAGCGAGGTACAACTGTACTGTAATAATGATGATGATGATGATGATGATGATGATGATGATGATGATGATGATGATGATGATGATGATGATGATGATGATGATGATGATGATGATGGAGCAATAACTAAGTGACTCACTATATATTTGGAAATTTTGGACTTATCGGACTTGAACATCCTAACTCTTCAAAAAACAACTCTACTAGGAACTGCATATATACTTAGATGTTACCTTAACAGTTCTTAGAGCCTTGGTTAGGGCCTGAACTGCTAATTTTATACCAGTTCTTGACTGAATCAAATGGCAGATTTGTGTATAATAATAATAATAATAATAATAATAATAATAATAATAATAATAATAATAATAATAATAATAATAATAATAATAATAATAATAATAATAATAATAATAATATGCTGTATGAGTCTTTTTCTTCAGAGAATTAAACCAACTGATGCTATTTATTTATTTGTTTATTTGTTTATTCCCAATAAAGAAACACGAGACAGCATGCAACAGATTTTTAAAAAATCTAGTGGGATTTATGTAGTTCATGATGTAATTGTTATACACCACCCAGACTCACATGCCTAGTGGGCAGGAATAAAAAATGTGACCAATAAATAAATAAATAAATGTATCCAATCAATCAATCAATAAAAATGTATACAATTTGTTGTTGTTCAGTCACACAGTCGAGTACGACCCTTTGTGAGCCCACAGACCACTGCATGCCAGGTTCCTCTGTCCTCTGCCATTCTCCACAGCTCACACAGGTCTATGCCCATTGCATCAATGATGTCATCTAGCATCTAGCATTCATATACAATTACACTACATTAAAAATTGTCATTAATATAGAATTAAACCATGCCACTAAATCTTGCCAAAAAAATGTAAGGCGTCTTGAAGGAGATAACCCAGGATGACACAGTGCCAATCTTTTGACCCAATGGAGATTCTTTTGGAGGAAATGGAAAATCTTTTGCAATAGAAGAGACATTTCACCTGGAGTAAATAACTCATGGCAGAAGAATCTGCCTCTAATTCCATTCCCAAGACTTCTCCATTGCAAACGTAAAAGTCCAAACAATAAACAAAGCACAAAGAAGTCCACTCTAATTTTTTGTATTCCTTCTATAACCTCTGTGGTTACAGCAAAAGAAGACTCACAGTTGGGCTCCAGGTGCTGACTCACTCCTGGAACAAATGAGATTTCAGACCATTGTTATTACAATTATCTTCATTAATTCATTCATTGTTTTAATTTTATTTTCTTCCCAACATAGGAAAAGGACAGCATGATTCACATCTGGAAATGAATTCCTCAGCAGTAGAACAAGGGGATTGATTACATCTCAAAAACAGTTGGTCTGGAAGCTGCCTATTGTCCTTTTGTAAGGCAGTGATCCCATTAATACATTTTAGATGGCATTAAAAACAGTGAAATGTAATTATTCATCACTAAGTAACACAGTGTTATAAATTAATATATAGCATTCCAAAGAATTTCCTGGTAAACCAAGTTGAATTTTTTTAAAAAAAATCTTTTTATTTAGTCATCTTCCCCATCCGAGGAATCTGTGGCTGCATTTTAGCATCTCTTACTATGGTGAATGCAGTGCCCTCCTTTTTCCAAATTCCATGAGCTGTCACCAGGTTTAATTCTGTAGAATGCCCCCCAGAATCTTGCTTTCTACCTTCATTTCAGGTAGCTGATGTGGAATGAAATATGGTGTCCAGATTTAATTTAATGGATTTGAGAAGTAGTCCTTTCTACATTCAGCCATTAAAACTCACTTTCCCTCCCCAGGGTACTTAACATAATGTCCCCATTTCACTGCTGCTATAAATTTATATAAACAAAACTCTTGGACACTAGGAAGAGCAATACTGGATATTGTTTTGCAGTATAAAAGGGTAGTATGGGACTTCCATTTGAACTCTGCTTTTAGCTAATTGCAGAAAAATATTACCTTAGCAACTCCACTAAGAAAGTAGTGGAACAATAATATTGAGCCTGTCTACACTGGCATATCTCCTGCTTTTTATTGCTTTTGCTGCAGTTTGGGTTGACTCCAGTTATGGGATCTACATATGTTTTCAATTACATTGTTCCAACCCACCTCTTTTTACTGCTGCCTCACTTCCTTCTGGCACAGCATTACGTCTGCATTTATTTTAGCATGCTGCTAATTATTCTGTTCTGTAGCCCATGTAGATGGTTAGTTCACACCAAAATAGAGCTGTGAGTGGTGACAGAGGTGGTGATGCTGTGAAATATGCAGTGGGTTGTGACATTAAAATAGAGAAACACCTTCCTACACTTGCATCAAGTCTCATTTTTTTATTACTTCCCTAATATCAACAGCACAGTTCCAGAAGTACCATGCTAGGTAGATGCATTGCTCTTTCACTATGTAAATTGCTTTAATTAACAACAACAAAATGAAAGTCACTGCCACCGCCACCTCACGTATGAATAAACCAAGACATTTAATTGCAAGCAAACTGGTTAAATTTTGTCATACTAACAAAGATATTGCTTTCGCCTTTCATCAAACAGTTGTCAGGAGGGAAAGAATGCCAGAAACTCTTCAAGAGCTAATGTAACTTTAGAAACCCTTATTTGCTTTTCATACCAGTGAAAAAGGATTGTCCAATTGGGAAACCACACTTGTCTCATGAACAGACATAGACTTATAATAAAACGACTGGCTCAACCTCTAGTTGTATGGACAGACCTCAATAAGCATTAGAAACTACATTTGACTATTCATAGAAGGACATGGACCATATAAAAATCTTGAGCCTCGTTTGTTCAAACCAACTTGCATATGTTCACCTTTTTCACACATACAGTCAGTTCAAGTGACCAACGTGAATTTGTTTAAGCTAGACAAAGTGTGCCATCATTATGCCCTTTCCTCATCTCTTCTCTTACACACTCATCGTTATGGTCCAAATTCCCTGCTGGCCATTTCTTCTTCCTGCTCATTCCTGCCCTCCTTGTTCATCATCATTTTAACAAAAGCACCTTACAAAACACATCCGTTGCACTCTTAAGGCAAATGTAAAATTCCAGGGATCATTTTCTCCAGATTTTGTTGATGGAACACTTTTTCTATCTGCTTGGTGGGATTCTCGGTGTCCGCTCCGGCCCTGTGGAACCTCTTCCCGACAGAGCTACGCCTGCAGACGGAGTTGCTGTCCATCAGGAAAGGAGTGAAAACCTGGCTGGCAGGTCTGGTCTGGGGAGTGGATGGTTCAATTTCCCCAGCCAGTTGGATGGTTTGACCCCCAGTATGTCCATGTTATAATACCTAGCTTTTAATTAAGTTTTTAAGCTTTTTAAAAGTTTTTAATTCTTTAAAGTGTTTTTAAAATTGTTGGAAATCGCCCTGGGTCCCTTCAGGGAGGAGGGCAATAAACAAATATAAATAAATAAATTGATTAATTCTAGAGCCCTGGTGGTTAAACTGTTGTACTGCAGCAATTTGTTAGTTCAGTCCTGACCAGGAATCATCAAGGTTGACTGAGCCTTCCATCCTTCCAAGATTAGTAAAATGAAGGCAAATGATAATTAACTTTTGAACCACCCAGAGAGGGCACTGACCACTATGGGGCGGTATGTAAGTGTAATTGCTATTGCTATTACTATTGCTATTTTGCACTCACACTTGGTTTGCTTACCTGGGAGAGGCAGCAGCAAAGGTATTATTTATCAATTACACTATTTTTTTATTATTACTTTTACAGTACTGTGAAGGAGATACCTGACCCGCGACCAAGAATCCTCTGGTCTCCATCCCAACATACAAACCGCAGGACTAGAGGTGGTTTGCACGAACCAGAGACTATTTGTGCAGAAAAGGCAGCAGGTCAATCTAGCTTAAATTGGTATTAAATGTACATTTCATAGGGATTTTCTGGGGTTTCATCTATGCTGGTGAAAAAAGCCCTTCTCCACAAATGCCTGTTATTCTCTGAGGGGCACTTTAATAATAGATCTCATTGCTATTTTCCTTGCCTGGACCAAACTATTTTGTGTAGGGTGATACCCAGTGATGGGATGCAACAGGTTCGCACCAGTTCGCCAGAACCAGTAGTAACTTTTCCCAGTGTCCTACAGAACCAGTAGCAGCTTTTGGGAACCACCTTCAGGGCTTACCTTTTTACTGGTTCCCCCACTGAGCATGCATGCCAAGCACTTGGTGTGCATGCACACCTACAGTGCTTGGCACGTATGCACAGCCTCCTTGCTGTCCTCCCAAGCAGGGAGGAGGAAGAGAAGCTGCTAGCCTGAAGCTCCCTATAGCCTGCTCCCCAGGGTAAGTGACTCACCTTTCGATGTGGTGTGTCTGTGTGTATTTTAATGTGTATTTAATACCTTTACCTATATTGACTTACTACCACCGTTTCTAAAAAGGCCTAGCGGCCTTACCTCATCAATAAGCTACACCTGTACTATTTCAATTGCTGTTCCAGTTGGAGAACCCTTAAGGAGGTACAGCTGTTTTACATTTACATTAAAGCATATTATCCTAGAGAACTGGTACGATGACCATATCCATCTTGCAACATGGTGCTGCCCAGGCACTTATACTAACAGGTAAGTGATGGTTTTGATTTGTGGTGGGTGGGTTGATTTGTGTTTGGGGTGTGTGTGTATTTTAATGTTATTTATTTATTTATTAGGTTTGTGTTATGGGTGGGTTGAGGGGTGTGTGTGTGTGCTTATTTTTTAATTATTTTTTTTCTTTGGCCCTGCCCACAACATCATGATATCCTGACATTAGCTCCGCCCACACTGTGATGATGTCATGGTGGGGTAGTAAAATTTTTGACAACCCACCACTGGTGATACCTTATTACCCAGTAAAAGATTAGGACTCTGGAGGCAAGGGTTCAAATTCCCATTCATCTATGGAAACTCACTGTTTGCAAAACAGGAAATGTAAATTATACTAGTGGATATTCTGTGCATGTTAGAGATAGGTTTTGGACAAAAAAAACAAAACAAAGCATAGCCAAGTAATTTGTCCATATCTGAACCCATCCAAATGAAGGCAGGGAGCCCAAGACTGTAATGGAATTAAAGCTTTCCAAAACATCCAATTTTGCCTCAGTGATTAGAAAGTTAAAAATCTAGAGCATTTGCTTTTGCATGAGAGGATCCAGGAGTGATAATCAGCAGTGCCCAGCTAATGCAGGATGGATTTATGAAAGGATGGGAGCTGACCAAGGATTAAACCGCACAGCCCCTAGACAGGGAGGAGGAAGGAAGGGTGGAAACTTAAAGGAACTTTGCCTGCAAACTAAAGGTCAAGCAGCAGTTGATGGCAGAGGGTCTCTTCCCTGTTAAACTCAGAGTCCTTGTCCCATTTCCAAGTGGATTTTTCTCCACTATTCAGGCACATACAAATATTTTTTAAACTGTTTGGATACAGATTGAACTGGAAAGGCTACAAATTAGCTTGATGTGAAGCAGCTTCAATTTGTAAGAGAAATAGTTCCAAGTGAATCAATGATATTTGTACACCACTGGTGCATATTATTTTGTTGATGTTATGTGCTGTCAAGTCACCACTGATTTATATTGACTATATAAATTAGAAATCTTTAAATTCTCCTGTCCTAAACAACCCTGCTTAGCTCTTGTAAATTCAAGAGTATGGTTCTCTTAGGAAGTTAATCCATTTCTTGTTTCATCTTCCTCTTTTCTTGCTTCCTTCAAACTTTCCCAGCCTCATTGCCTTTTCCAGAGAATCTTGCCTTCTCATGATGTGCCCCAAGTATGACAGTTTCAATGTCATTATTGTTGCCTCTGAAATAGTTCGGCCTTGATTTGCTCTAGGACTCACTTGTTCATCTTTCTGGCAGTCCAAGGTATCCACAGAACTCTCCTCTTGCATCATATTTCAAATAAATCATTCTTTTTTTTCCACAGCTTTACTGTCCAGCTTTTGCATCTATACATGGTGCTAGGCCAGGGAATACAGTAATGTGGATGATCTTTGTCTTGGTCGCCAGTGATACATCCTTATATTTGGGGCTACAGCCTCAATAGAGCCATTTGGAGAGCAATAAGCCGATGCCTTGTTTCCTGTGTTTGTCAAGTGGGGGAAGCGTATCAAATGGACTGCTGCTTCACATTTATTTTTAAGAACAGACCATCATGCCATAAACATTTGGACTTTCACTAATAATTTCCCTGCCTTACCCATAAGAAACCGATGCATGCCTGAAGAAGTGATCTTGAATCACGAAAACTCACAATGATTTTCATTTTTTTAATTTAGTGATCCAATAAAGGTATCGCCTTCTCCTTCTGCATTTGTTTTGTGTATGGATCACACGCCTGACTTTTTTGTTTATCTTTATATTTGATGATATTTTCTAATTCTTTTTTTACTGCCCTTCCAAGTCACAGTCTTCTTCTGATTTCTAGCTACTGTAATCCCCACTTGGGCTGATGATTGAACCTAGGTATACAAAAATCTTTCACTATCTCAAAGTCTTCATTGTCAACATTAAAGTTGTGTAGTTCTTCTGTCTTCATTATTTTTTTCTTCTCTATCTTTAACTACAGTCCTGCTTTGGCACTTTATTTTATTTTCAGAAAAGTCATTTCCATTCATTGCTTCTCACTGCCAGTAAGAAGGTTTCATCTATATATTTTAGATTATTGAAGTTTCTATCAGTTTTCACTCCTTCTTCATCTGAATCTAGTCTGGCTTTCTGCATGATATGTTCTTTGTATACAGTGAACAGATAAAGGGCTAAAATGTCCCCTTGGCAGAGATTTTTACCTATAGGAAACCATTCTCTTTATAGATATTCTGTTTTAACAGTAGCTTCTTGACCAAAATACAGATTATGCATCAGGACAATCAAATGCTGAGATACACCCATTTGTTTCATAACAACATCTAGTTTCTTATGATCCAAGCATTCAAAGGCTTTGCTGTAGTCTATTAAGTATAAACTATTTTTCTTCTGAAATACCTTGGTGTGCTCCAGTATCCAGAAGATATTTGCAGTATGATTTTGAGTACCGCTTCCTTTTTGAAAACCAGGTAAAACATCAGACATTTTCTCTATATAAGATCAATGCTTTTGATACAATGCCTTGAGCATCACTTTGTTTCTATGAAATTACATTGTCTTATTGTTACTGCACTCCTTGCCATCGTCTTTCATGGCAGTTGGAATGTATTGTTTTGTTTTTCATATTTGTTAGGGTATTCTTGTTAGAATTTTGACCGATTCAGTCTCTGTACTTGAAATAGTTGTAGCAGTAGTTCATCTACCCCTGGTTACCTCTTTCTTTCTAATGCTTTCAGGGCAGCTTTCATTTCACTTTCTAGAACTGCAGGTTCTTCATTATAGGATTCCTCTTAAAAGGATATCGGAGAATAAACAAAATAAAACAAAAGGACAAAATCATTGTGACACTTTAAAGACTAACTGCTGTATTTTAATGTTAACTTTTGTGGATCAAGTCCACTTCATCAGACATCTTCTGATCCAGTGGACTTGATCCACAGAAGCTAACATTAAAATAAGGAAGTTAGTCTTTAATTTTTGTCTTTTTGTTTTATTTACTTCCTGATATGCTTGCACAGACTAACACAGCTACCACTTCAGAATTTGAACTCTTAAAAGGAATCTGTCATCCTTTAATCTCTTCTACATAGGTCTTCAGTATATTGTCTCCACCGTCTCTTTATTTTATCCTATTGGTCATAGTCCACTTCCCTATTGATCATTCCTAATCTAGGTTTAAATTTCCCTTTGATTTTGCAGATCTTCTGAAAGAGATTTCTTGTTTTCCCCTTTTCTTGTTCTCTTTTTTGCCCTGGTTATTGTAATACGTAGTTCTCTTTGCCTGTGTATGACAGTTGGTGAAAAACTGCATTCAGAGGTTTGCCCCTATTTGTGCTTCTCACTTGTCCTTAGTAATTTTAAGCGTTTCTTCTATCATCCATCTAGGTTTTTGCCTTTTTGCCTTTCCCCCTAAAAATATCTCTGGTTTCAATCCACAGTTCTTCTGGTTCACTGTGAATTGAGTTTAATGCAAATCTGTTCCTTATGTGGACTTTGTGGACATCAGGAATTTTATTTAAATTATATTTCAGCACCACGATTCTTTCAGTGCTCTTTTTCAGCTTTACTGTCATCTTGAGTAGTAACAGTTCATGATCAGTAAACTAATCTGCTCCTGGTCTTGTTCTGACAGAATGAATACAGCTTCTCCATCTCCTGCTTCCAAACACATAATCTGTTTGGGTTGTATACTGATCACTGGTGATGTCCAAATGTACTAATATCTGTCCTGTTGCTTGAAGCATTATTTGCATTAAACAGGTTGCTGACTTCACAGAACTCTATGAATCATTCTCCTTCTTCGTTTCTGTCCTCTAGCCCAATTTTTTGAAAAACATTTGGTTCTGTTTTGTTCCCTACTTATGAACTCCAGTCTCTTATGATTATAAGCATGTCTTGTTTTGGTGTGCGATCAATTTCCTCTTTGATGCTTGCTTAAAAGCTTTCAATTTCATCTTGTTCAGCATTGGTAATTAGTAAGCATAGACCTAAATTATGGTTGTGTTGATAAGTTTACCATGGAGTACGATTGATATGGTTTTGTCAGACTTTTTATTATATTCCCTAACTACTTAATCATACCTCGGTATTAGAGCCACTCCCTTTCTTCAAAGTTTGTTATTTCTAGAGGAAAACACTTTGCAATTGTTTGACTGAAATATCCAGTTCTAGTCTAGTTTAGTTCACTGACAACAAGCATTGAAATATTTATGTGTTTCATTTTTTGCTTTACAGTTTTCAGTTTACCTTGATTCATATTTCTTACATTTCATATTCCAATTATGTGTTGTGTAACATCAGAGTTTTATTTCACTTCTGTGCACATCAGCTACAAGATATCATTTCAATTTAATTTAGTTGTGTCATTAGCAACAGAGCATTAGCGAGTTAGTTCTGTCACTAGGAACACATACACACATTATTGTGGGTGTGTAGGATAGCAGAACTGTAAGAACTTACAATGGACCAAAATTTTTCAAAAATCACTCCAGACAATTGTTTTGCATACATTTCAATGGCAAGTGAAGTGTAGCTGTTTGAGTACAGTGCACATAGCTACCCAAGCTTTTTTTAAAATCCCTGTTCCTCCCATTTTTTCTGACACAAAAGTTGAAATGCTGATGTGCACCTCCACCACACACAAATAATCATGCATCTTCCAAATTGCTGCTGCTTTTAGGTTTCATGTTGTGATTTTGAGGTGCACATCACTCTTACACAATGCCACAAAGTCATATACAACCCAAAAGCACACAACAAAGGCTGTAATCAATGGTAATTTGCTGCTGCCAGTGACATCATTTATATTGCACAGGTGGATTTCTCCTCAAACAGGATCTAAACCAAAGAAGGCAAATTGTAGCTTCTGGAAGTCTCTGGGATTGGTGATTTAACCTTGAAATAAGTCAAAGGGATCCACACAACTCTAAGCCCTTCAAATACAGTACCTGCTTTTTAAAAAAATGGATGAAAATCTCTCTAGCCACTTCCAGTTTAACTTTGCATGAGGTGGGTGGGTTTCCCAACCACCCCTTGTATTATTGTGATCCATGCACCTTCTAGAAGGTTGGCACACACACCTTCCAGACCCACCAATATTACCTACCCTGAAATGCACTGATACTTTGAGAATCCATTTGTTTTGAGTTCCATTGCCAATTGTTCTCCTCAGCATCTCCTGCAATTATAATTGTTTGACTTATATCCTATTGTTCCTGCAGAAATGTGAGTCAACAAGGCCATTCAGATAGCCTTACTCATCAGAACCTATACTTCTCTCACTTGTGAATCACATCTGGAATAAAAAAATGTTAAAATTAAATGTGTATTTTAGAATAAAATAAATTTAAAAATATGTACTTTGGGACAAAATAGGTTTAGTAACATCTCTTTGTGACAATATTCATTCAAATACATATTTAAATACAGATTTCCATGTTTATTTAAACAAATCACAGATCAATGTGATAATAAGATGAAACAGATATAACTTTGTTCACAAAAATCCAATTCCAAAAAGTGAAATGAAATGAATGAGAAACAAACTGATTCCTAATTCATTAGGACAGGCATTCTCAACCTGTGGCCCATGGGCTGGATCTGGCCCACAGCACTAATTCATCTCGCCCATGACCTTGCTCAAGCCCCCGACGCTGCCACTGCCACCACCAGAATTGGCCACAGACTCATTTACTGCTGTCATAAATGCATTTACGACAGCCGTGGACACATTTATGATAGCTACAGATGCATTTACGACAGCTGCAGACGCATTGACAGAAGCCTTAAATGGTGGAGGGGGGACCACCAGTCTGGCCCCCTCAACTATCTGAGGGAATGTGACCCAGCTCTTGATTTTAAAAGGTTGGCAACCCCTGCATTCGTTTTCCTTGAATTAAATTGCTTTAATGTTTCACAATAATTAAAATAAATTCCCATTCCAAATGAGGCACACATTTTGTCCTACTTTTAAATACATGAAGCTTTTCTGCATCCTTTATAGTAGACTTATTACTAGGTCTAATGCAAACAGTCAGGGAAGAAACACTTGAACACAAAATATTCCTAGGGGGGCAAAAACTCCAAACACAGAAAGAATATGGATGAGTCACTGAGAATATTCTAAGACATTAGCAGGTTTCATTAACATATCATGATTGATATGATATCTAATCACTTCAGGAAATGAGCGAAGAGATTGACTGGCAAAAGAAAACATATCCAGAATGTCTTCATTTATCTATTATTTGGGATGACTGAGAACACACAACCATGGGAGGAAGGGAAGTTTAAGAAAGGTCTGGGAAAAAAGGAGGCTAGGAACCAAAAAGGAAATTGCAAAAATTCAAGAGATTTTGAAAACAGGGGAAAGGGATACAGCACAGAGAAGGAGGAAGGAAAGATCCAGTATTCTCCCTTTTTAAAAAATATGGGAAGCTTAGTACCTTGGCATCAAAAACTTCAAAAACCTCCCACAGAAGATGTTGTATTGTATTAGTATTTTTTGACTTATGTTAAAAGAAGGACAAAATTAGACTGGAGAAGTGAAAGTGAGGAATAGGTAGGGGAGTAATGAGGATTAGTCAACTGGGGCAAAGCCCCAGTGTGCCATCTTGAGAGGGCAGACGTTATCTGCTGGTCCAGGATTCCTTTTCCAGTTTGTTGGGGTGAATATAGACTGCTGTGCAGGACAAGCTCACCTGTCTGCAGTGGGAAGCAAACTGCCATGCAGTGCCATCCCTTATTGTCAAGCTACCCTCAACCATCCTCATTGCTTCCTGTGGAAGTCATTCTTGGTAGCATTAATTCCTTTGAATGCTGGTTCCAAGGGGAGTGGAATGTGATAGGAAGGATATTCTCTGAGGCAGTGGTGGGCTGCCAAAAAATTTTACTACCACACTGTGGGCGTGGTATGGTGGGTGTGGCCAGGGAGAAAGCCCTGCTTTGCACCCAAATTAGGACTACTTTATTTCAAAACTTGGATGGGCAGGACCAGCCAGAATTTCTGCTACCGGTTCTGGTGAACTGGTGCGAACCTGCTGATACCCATGACTGCTCTGAGGTCACTTGTGCTCTGAAACAGATGAGCTCAGAAATTTCCCTGCTGTCCGTCTTTGTTTGTCAGGACTTCTCCTGAGAAGCAGCATTCAAAGGAGCTAGTGTAGCCAGAATCAACTTCTTTGGGAAATGGAGCAGTTCTTTCTTTCTTTCTTTCTTTCTTTCTTTCTTTCTTTCTTTCTTTCTTTCTTTCTTTCTTTCTTTCTTTCTTTCTTTGGGGTATTGCTGGAGGAATTTTGCTTAGTTTTTTCTTTCTCTGGGGGTTGCAATGAGGGTGGCTGAGGTTTATTTATTTGTCACTTTGCTTGCTTGCTTGAGACTTTCATGCATTCTTGTGCCCACAGAGCTGTTATATGGTGCTTAAGGTCTGGCATGTAAAGCAAGCACCCCATGCTTTGTTGTCTTTGCATGCACAAAGCCTAGTCCCTGACTACATCATCAAATTGTGAGTGTCTGTAAGTGCTGTTTCAGTGATGTAAGCAGGAGGGCATGATGTTCACAACCATGGTAAACATTCCCCCTCCCATGTTGTTTCCTCTGTTCCAATCCTCTTCCTCCTTTTTATTTTTTTTATTTTTTTAATATATGAGATTAGTGCTGGAACAGCTTTTCACCTTGTCACTAGGTCTTCATTCTTATGAAACAAGAAACATTCTGGTGATGCCCTGTCTAGCCACCCTAGTGATAGTCCTTTGTTGTCCTCTAACTTCTTCATTCTTGTTTTGTATTTGTCATTAGGTGCTGTCTCAGAAGTTATCTCTACATTTAGCTGAGCTGCTGTAACATCATAAGAAACTTATACTAGCACTCTCTCTCGCTCTCGCTCTCGCTCTCTCTGTGTGAGAGAGAGGAGTGAGTGAGTAAGTGAGTGTCTGTGTGTGTGTGCCTATTGCATTTTAGTTTATGAAGATCTCCTTTGGAACGCAAAGGCAGTATTCAGGAGAATGAAACAAAGTCTGAGATTTATTGAGGCATGAGAAATAAGAGTTATGCCTGACTTTTTAAATATGGCAGCAATCCCTATTGCACTTAACTTGGGGAAATCCCTATTGAACTTGATGAGTAGGCTATTTTTTATTATTTTGAAACATATGTCTATACTGTATATAAAGAATCTGAATAACCATCATTAATAGCTGTCAATTTCTCAAAACTGGTTTTCCTATTCAGCTGCAGGAGTGTTTCTAGTTGCTGCTCTAGTATTTTAGACAGTGTACGAGAAAGGGAAACAGAACTTTCTGGATGTTAACTATAATGGTAGCTGTTAAATAAATGTTTAAGATGCATAAAATTATTTTGTGCATTTACAAAAGCAAATTAAATACATAACAGATTCAGTTATATTTTGTTTGTATCATGATGCATTATTCCCTCACCATGAAATACAAAGCCGATTAGGGACACATTTTTGTCCTTCTTGTCACAGACACCCAAATTGTTTCTTACTCTCTGGTAAAGGGAAATGAGACATTGCTGGTAATATGTGCAAAATGAGGCAGTTGTTGAGTTAATCACAGTGACCATTTCCAAGGTTGTCTAGTTAGAGAATACACGGAAGTGGTGTATCATTCCCTTCTACTGGTAGTGTCCTGGGATATGCAGCTTGCCCAAAGTTCATAGGCTTTTCCCGGGAAGTAAAGTGAGGAATCAAACTCCCAACCACCACCTAAATCCATTGAGCTGTTCAGCCAGCAGATTACCTGGGAGAATTTAATTCTTCTTGATAATTGGGTGCAACAAAGTTTAAATTGAACGAACATTTTAACAAAAGGAGGTGTCACTACTTTGGAAAATCTTTTTTTTTTTTTTGAGATTTTAAATTAATAATGTTAATATAGTTTTTTCAAGTTGATACAATTCCCTTATCAGTCCTAAGATATTTTATATGTTGTTGTTGTTTTCTGAAGTAACCCAAGTCCAACAAAATACCATATTTTTGGACCGTAAGGTGCACCTGACCATAAGGCGCACCCAGTTTTTAGAGCAGGAAAACGGGGGGGGGGGGGGATCTGAACAAATAGTACCAGTATACTAAAATAATAGTTCAAAAGCAAGACATTGCAAATAGATAAATAGGGACCACTTCGGTGAGAAGGTAACAGCGTTCCGTTGCAATCTGGTATCTAGTCATGCCTGCCACATGACCACGGAAACATCTTCAGAAGCAGATAGCACTGGCTCTTCGGCTTTGAAATAGAGATGAGCACTGAACCCTGAACATGAATAAAATGACTCTGCAGAACTTATTACTCAAATGGCTAAGCTGGAGAATAACTGACCCCTTATGTACTGAAGTGTGGAAATAGGGCCAGGGTTCAGTGCTTTACTTATGCCTGTGAGATTAATACAGCCATGTCATTGGCCTATGCTTCCTACCTATTTATGACAGCCTTTGCACACTAACAGAGTAGGTCATTATATGAAGAAAAGTGAAGCTTGTATTATTATTACCCTTATGTTCCTTTTTGGGAATAAATCCATGTGGTCAACTGAGCAGAAGTACATTGGTTATTTCAAAGGCCTTTAAGTGAAAAGTCATTTCCAACTCTTTTGTAGCTAAATACTTGAACCGCACCTAAATCCTCAATGAGACACTTCTTCTCCTTCAGTGGTGGGCAGCCAAACATTTTACTACCACACTGTGGGTGGAGCCAACATTGTAGGTGGAGCCAATGTCATGGTGTCATGGGTGGAGCCAACATCATGATGTAATGGGCGGAGCCAACATCATGGGCGGAGCCAAAGGGAAAAAACCCATAAAAATAAAGACACATAAAAATTCAAATTAAATAGACATAATATATATATATATATATATAAATACACATAAAAACACATAAAAATACACATTAAAAATAAATACACATTAAATACACATTAAATAGACATAAAAACATAAAAATACACATTAAAATAAATACTCATTAAATATACATTAAAATATACCCACCTACCCCACACCCAAAGGCGAGTCACTTACCCCAGGGAGCAGGCTTTAGGGAGCTTCAGGTTAGCAGCTGCTCTTTCTCCTCCCCACTTGGGAGGACAGCAAGGAGGCTGCTGAGGGCCTCAGTAGCAGCCACTGGTTCCTCTGTGGCTGTGTGTGGCTGCCCGACACTCTGCGCTGCCACACTCCAAGCGGCAAATGGCTGCTTGGCTCGGCAGGCAGAGTGTTGTAGGTGCGCATGCATGCCAAGCGCTGTAGGCATGCCAAGGATATAGGCGTGAATGTGCACCAAGTGCTGTAGGTGCACCAAGCGCTATAGACGTGCCAAGCGCTTCCATGTTTAGGCCAAATGTGAAACTGTCAAAATGAAGGCACATTTTGGTGAGTTCATTCTGAAGTTCCTTTTACCTGTCCTAGTGTAAGAAAGGTTAGCTGGCAACACAAGGTTGCTGTTACCATGGTATGCCTGATTGTGGTCACCAGTGACATAATATAATCATGTGCTCTCAAGTAAATTCTGAGTTATGGTAACCATTTCTCAAGTTTTCCAGGTAGAGAATACAGTTGTACCTTGCTTAAAGAGCATAATGTGTTCCACAGGATTGCTCTTTAAGTGAGTTTGCTTTTTAAGTGAAACACCATCATAAGTGACCAATTGTGACTTCTGGTAGTGGGGGGAGGGATTGTGAACCCCAATTTATTTGTTAAGCGAGTTCTTGGTTGGTTTTATTTGTTAAGCGAAGCGACCATTCAGAGAAAATTATGCTCTTTAAGCAAATTACTTTCTAAGCGAGGTGCTCTTTATGCGAGGTTTTACTGTACTCTAAAATAGTTTACCATTCCTTTCTTTTGAGGGTGTTCAGGGACTTGCTCACAACTACACAGTCTGGCTCTTTCCCTGCGAGGCAGAGTGAAGTATTGAACTCCCAAACTCTTGCTCCACAGCCAGATACCTAAACCACTGAGTGACCCAATCAGCTTGTGGGTATCAGATTGTGCTGCCTAATGTAGTACCAAAAAAAAATTTATCAGAGGACAACATTGGATTTTCTATGTTTTGAAAATAGCAGCTTAAAACCAAAGACTGTTAAGTGACTGTGACAGATGCTTAAGAAGAGCACATGCTAAGTGTGGATCAGAGATAACCTCTGAAGTATGGCATGTTTGAGTGACTAGTGTGTATAAAAATCTCCTCTAAATACAATGTTGTTTATTCTAGCTGTTCCTCCACTGATTCTTTACAAGCTCCTATTCACAGGGAGATTAAAAGGTAATCTAAAATGTGTGTGGCTCACTGTGTGCAATAATAGCTTAATGCTTAGTAGTATGAAATGGTTGTCTTTGCTCAACTGACAGCATTTCCACTGCACATTCTCTATCCACATCCTGTTACAGCCTACTGACAAGACCAAAAAGTTTTCCATGCCCTATTTTCAAACTCCCCTTCTCGATACACACACACATACCCTTTGCCATTTGATCCTTTCTGCTAGCCCTCAGAAGCTTTAAATAAGCAGCATTATTTTCAAGGCAAGTATGAGCTTGTCCTTAAACACTCCAGGAATAATCCTTGAGAGCTTGCTCATAGGTAACAGCATGCACTAGAGCTGGCTCTGGCTGAGGTCACTCCTCAGAAGTACCTGAAAGGCTTTTTCTCCCAGATTGGAGTGTGTGGCTCAAGATCCTGGCAGTGGTGCCATTATCTTATCTCTCAAGGATATCTTGGTCCATAGTGAAGCTCCTTCCAGCAAAGCCTGAAATGGATGCCTGCTTCAGAAAAGAACACCAAGAACTACTATGATTTGGATATGAACCAAATTGTTTCTTTCTAATGGCATGTGTGGACATCCAGAAATGCCCAGGACCTATTCTTGGAGGTGTGGAATGCCTTCTGAGAACACCCGAAGTATTTCACCTCTCTGAAGATTTAGCTGGATGCCAGTGTATTTAAAAGCTGCCTTTTTTTCTCTTTCTCTGTTCAATTGCTAGACTCAACCTTATTACATTTACTGAATCAGTTCTGAAAGTGAGCCAACAGTTATGGGAATGCCATTAATTCATTGTGTTTACATTGCCAGCTGGATCCAGACTATACATATAAAATCCCGCCCATCCTGCCCCAGGTAGTAAGAATTAAATTCCCCCTCCTCTGAAAATAAAAATTAAAAAAAATTGTGACGTTCTGCTACACAAGTCATTAGAACTGATTTCACTGGTGCTTCCCAAAGAGTGCCTTCAATGGTCAATTTGACTGTGCTTGTTCTACATCTGTACCCTTGTCTCAATACTACCCTTGGAGAATGGCATTAACTAAGCTCTACAAGGTACCAGCCAAATATGTTGGTCAAAAGCATGATGGGAAGCTGACAACCCTCAATTGAAGAAACCTCAACATCAAGAGAGATGTTTTTACACATTTTTAGTGTCCTGCTGTGGGAACATAAACCTCATATCACATTCCATCAGTTTTGGGGGGAAACAGTGCCAATGTGATTTGTGTCCCAAATTCAAGAAGTTTGTTAGAGACAATACATCCACAGCTGATGACAGTAGCTCAGAAATGCAATTTATCAATAGAGGATTTTTAACCTGAATCTACTTGTCTGCAGCTTAGGTTTCTTCCTATACTCTCTGAAAAGAATGAACAATTGAGAACAATTTTTATGTTCCTTCTGTAATCTCATTGCCAACATACGTTGGATCATGGAAAAAACAAAGGAATATCAGAAACAAGTCTACTTCTGTTTCATTGACTACACGAAGGCCTTTGACTGTGTGGAACACAACAAAATGTGGCAAGTAATTAAAGAGATAGGAATACCAGAACACCTTATATGCCTCATGAGAAACCTGTACATGAAGCAACAGTTCGGACAGAATACGAAAGGACAGAGTGGTTTGGAATAGGAAAAGGAGTAAGACAAGGCTGCATTTTATCACCCTGCTTATTCAACTTATACACAGAGCACATAATGTGCAATGCAGGGATGGGGGAATCACAATTTTGGATCAAAATTGCTGGGAGAAACATCAACAACTTGAGATATGCAGATGATACCATCCTAATGGCAGAAAGTGAGGAGGACTTAAAGAAGCTCCTGATTAGGTTGAAAGAAGAAAGTGAAAAAGCTGGCTTGAGACTTAATATCAAGAAAACCAAGATAATGGCAACAGGCCCTATCAGTCCCTGGAAAATAGATGGGGAAGAAGTAGAAGCAGTGACAGATTTTACTTTCCGAGGATCAAAGCTCACTGCAGATGGTGATTGCAGTCATGAAATAAAAAGCCAACTGATTCTTGGGAGGCAAGCGATGAGAAACCTGGGGAACATAATGAAAAGTAGAGACATCACATTGCAAACAAACATTCGTCTAGTCAAAGCAATGGTATTCCCGGTGGCAATGTATGGTTGTGAGAGCTGGACCATTAGGAAAGCTGAGCGCAGAAGAATAGATGCCTTTGAGATGTGGTGTTGGAGGAGAGTTTTGAGAGTGCCCTGGACAGTGAGGAGAACAAATAGGTCAATCTTAGAAGAAATCAACCCTGACTGCTCCTTAGAAGGTCAAATAGTAAAAATGAAGCTAAGGTACTTTGGACATCAAATGAGAAGAGAAGACTCACTTGAGAAAGCCTTGATGCTTGGAAAGGTCGAGGGCAAAAGAGGAAGGGGGCGGCCTAGAATGAGCTGGCTAGATGGTATTGTGGACACAATGGGCACAGAGCTGAGTGAGTTGAGGGGGATGGTGGAGGACAGGAGTGCCTGGTGGACTGTGGTCCATGTTGTTCAGTCGACTGTGTGACTGAACAACAAAAATCTCATTTTATTTCAGTTCATGATTTTACTACAGGTTCCCCTTTTTGAGGAACCTGTAGCTTTCAAAATGTTATTACACTAAAATTTCCATATTTCAATCTGGGAATACTAATTTTAATAATGAGATTAAATCATTATGTCTTCTCAAGGCTTAAATATGAAGTTTATATATTAGTCTTTCTGTTAAAAAAAAATGCCACAGAACTTCTTTTGTACCATAACTTCACAGTGCTCAGTTGTGTTCACTTTGTATCTATCACAAATCTTCTTGGCAGGTCTGCTGTCTAGTCAACCATTCATCATTTTATACTTCTGCCTTTGCCCCCCCCCCCCCACAACATGGATTATAGTCTATGTTTGTCCTTCTGGAATTCATTCTTTTGGGATCCATTCAACTCTCTTGTTTATTGAGACCAATTTCCTACACACTCAGCCTATCTTCAAAGTATTTTGTATCCCTCCTAGGTTTCTGTCTAGTATCCATTGTTTTGATGGCTGTGAACTTTATCACCCAGTCATTAATGAGAAAATATAATAACCTAGATCAGCGTTTCCCAAACTTATTCTATTATGGAACACTTTACAAATCCTAAATTTTTAATGGAACACTTTGGTTTTTTGTAATAGAAAGATAGGTTTGGATTTTTCAGTTTTAATGACAAATAACATAAATAGCTATTCAAACTTGCTGTGAAGCCAGCCTACTGATTTGCAGATGGTTGCAAAACAAACTTATTTTGCAAGCTGATGCATCCCATCGAAAGGATGGATGCAAAACCAATTTTGTGGCATTACACATTTGCCAATGAGTTTTACCAGAATTTCATATTTTTTCATGGAATACTTATTGATGTTCTATGGGACACCAATGTTCTGCAGAACATAGTTTGGGAAACCCTGGCCTAGATCTAAAAAATCTTATTTCATTAGCATTGGCGTGCATTTTTTTTCCATCTTTGGGGTTGAGGTAGGGGAGAACCAAGGTAAGGAGAATTCTCCTGCATTTTTTCTAAAGTTGGGGCACGTCCTTAGCAAGGTTTCATAGCTTGTCTTCTTTTTTCTCTTTGGCTAAGGGGATTTGTTTATTCTGTTTCTTTGCTGTGGTGCCCAAAACTAAGTATGCACTTGTAGTTTGTCGTGTCACCGGCAGCAAGGCTACTGGCAGCCTGGGTGTGAATTTAGCAAAAGGAGCTCACGGATGGTGGTGTCAAAAAAAGAATAATTCTGAGAAATTATTTGAGGGACTGGGAGGAAATCTTCTAATGCATGAATTTCTGGTCAGTTCTGCTTGATGCCTCATCTCTGTCAAATAACACTCTCGTTATTAAGGGATTTTAAAATTTATTTATTTTGAAGGATGTACTTGTCTCATTGCATTTCTACACTGTTCAATTACTAGGTTGCAGCCCCAAGATTACTCCATTTCTGAAGGATGAAATGAGATGGTCTGTCTACTCCAGTTCATCTGTAATATGTTGCACTTGCCCAGGGTTGGCTCTGCCATTAGGCAGAGTGAGGCAGCCACAGAAAACTGCCCACTTGTTCTGCTTTCTCCACCAACTGCCCCCTTCTATTTGTGGACCAAACTGGATGTGCCACACAGTACAATCTCCATTCACATCCTTTCCTCACATGCTGTGAAGGATGCTGTTCTGATGCCATTACTGAAGCAAGACTCAACTGGTTGAGTGGGAATGGGAGTCAACATCTTCAAGTCCTTCATCTCAGCCAGTCAAATGTCTTCAGTCAGGGGTGGGTGGGATATGAATACACGGAAATAGGCACAAAGCAAAAGAGGGGAATTATGTGTATATTGTTTTGCTTTGGAAAACTCCAAAATCCAGATAAGATTTCAGAAGCCTAGCTAGGCATAAAAAGAGCATCACAAAACACAGAGCAATCTGTCTTATTTGTTCTTTATCCTATTGTTGTCCACTTGCATCCCCAGTGAGCCTCTAGGGCCAAACAGGGATTTGAAGCTGAGTCTCTTGCATCCTAATCTGACACTGCTGAAATGATACCACAGTGGCTCTTAATCTCTCCTATGTATTCATGAAAACCATATGTAAATGTAGGCAAGTAAATACACCGTGTGGTGTAGTGCACAGAGTGATAGTCTTAAGACTCAGGAAGACAGGATTAGTATCCCCGGCCCTTGCCATGGAAGCTGGAGCTCATAAAACCTGTCCTTAAATGTTTCATTTACCTTGAAAGTCCTACTAGGGTCACTGTTAGTCATTTCCAAAGGGGTCACGGTGGCTTAGTGGTTAAGACACTAAGCTTGATGACCAGCAGTTCAAGACCTGAGTGCTGCACAACTGAGTGAGTCCCCATCTCTGGCCCAGATCCTACCAACCTTGCAGTGCAAAAGCAAAAAATTGCAAGTAGATAAATAGGTAGTGCTTTGGTGGGAAAGGTAACAGTGTTTTGTGCACTCTGGTGTCTTGTCATGCCTACCACATGGCCACAGAAATTTATGCAGACACAGACAGCATTGGCAATTTGACTGCCCCCCCCCCAGAAGTGGTTCTCAACATGGGACCCAGACCCATGTCCCACTGGTGGACTTCAATTTCCAGAAGCCTAAGTCAGTAAATTGGCTGATCAGTGCTTTGGGGAACTGACTTAGGTTTCTGGGAATTGAAGCCTAAAAACCAAAGGCTTGGAAACACTGCCATAGAGTCAGTCATGGCTGACTTTTGAACAAGGGACACCCTTGTCTTTACCTTTACTTAGTCAATTCCAACTTGACAGCACATAACAACAACAAAGTAAGTACAGTAAAACCTTGCATAAAGAGTGCCTCGCTTAGAGACTAACTCACTTAAAGAGCAGAATTTTCTCTGAATGGTTGCCTCGCTTAACAATTAAAACCAACCAAAGACTTGCTTAACAACTAAATCAGGGTTCACAACCCCACCCACCACCACCACCCCCCACACACACATACACCAGAAGTCACAATTGGTCATTTACAATTGTGTTTTGCTTAAAGAGCAAACTTGCTTAAAGAGCAATCCTGTGAAATGCATTATGCTCTTTAAGTGAGGCACCACTGTACTTTGCTATCTTCTCTTCAGCACAGAACATGTCATGAGTCTTTGCCCCAATATTCATGAAGAATCCTCTTTACCTAAAATTCCCCTGGGGCCAGTGAAGAGGTCAGTGTTAGCCACAGACTTTCATAAAGCTGATGTGAAACACAGCAAAGCCAGATGAGATATTACACAAGGCGTTATACTAATAAGGGAAATTGTTATCTGTGGGTGTCCATGGGTATGTACAGGCTTATCCATCTAGTTATGTGTGGAATGCTGATGCTGAATGCAAGTTTACAGCCAATCTTTTAGGCCACCTTTTCTTTTCCAACCTCTGTGTAGAGTACTGCTGGCTGATGATTGTTCCCTCATGGTTAGTAGCTCCCACTATCACTGATAACTTAGTTCCTGTTTACCTATACGGATTCCCATAAAGCCATAACCACTACCCAGGGTCCGCTATATCCTCTAACTGGCTAATGAGCACTGTTTTTCGTCATTCTGATCCCCTTCTTCCTCCTTTGTATCAGAGATTTGTACTTGCCTCATTCAGTCCTGGAACAATGGAACTATGGGACACAGCTGATGCCTCTTTAGGGTAGCCATATTTGTGCTGGATGGAATGAAGTAATCAAAACCACGGCCACTGTGCATGCTCAAAGTGGGAAAGGATTCACCTTGTGCTTATTACACTGGAAGAAGTGGACTTGGTCCACGAAAGCTAATGTTAAAAAATATAGCAGTGAGTCTCTAAGGCAGTTCTCGACCTTTTTAAGTTGGGGGGCTGGGTCATGCTACCTCAGACAGCTTCAGGGGCCAGACGGCCATTTTGCCTTTCCTCCACCACATGGCACTTCCTGGTGTGGTGGGCCACATGAAAAGGTACTATGGGCCGCATCCGGCCCATGGGCTTCAGATTGAGAATCCCTGCTCTAAGGTGCCACCGTGTTTTTGACTCTCTCTTTTCCTTTGTTTTATTTAATGTCTGACACCCTGATTTATGTTCAAGGTAAGAGGCAAAGTTGCATTTTCCGTAAGTGTGATCCACAAACAACAGAGTCAATGTGTATTTCAGGACCAAAGGAAGAGAGATAATTCTTTTCCTTTCATGTCCAGATCAAACTTTGGACTGCCAAAATGTAGCCACTTTCTTCGCTTTGTTGTTGGCCATAATTAAACCTTAAGCAGGAGGGTGAAAGTTAAGAAGAGGGTAAAACAGACCAACGTACCTTTCCCCATGTCTCCAGCAGGGGTCACACATGAGACAGCATCAGTTCAGGTAATAACTGGCAAGTTTTATCTGTCTGAGCAAGAACAGAAATGCAAGGATCTCACAGATCTCATCCCACAGGCAGTCCCCCCCCCCCAGCTTTAACAAATGGCTAAGACACTGACTGGAAGGTGGGGAATCAGCAGTTCAATTCCCGAGTACTGCAGGATGGAATGAGCTCGCGTCTTTGTCCCAGCCCCTGCCAACCTAGCAGTTCAAAAGCAAGAAATTGCAAGTAGATAAATAGTGGGAAAGGTAAACAACATTCCAGGTGCTCCGGTGTTTAGTCATGCCTGCCACATGACCACGGAAACGTCTGCAGAAGCAGACAGCGCTGGCTCTTTGGCTATGAAACAGAGATGAGCACTGAACCCTAGAGTCAGATACAACTGGCTTTCGAGCAACGGTGACCTTTTAATCCCGCAGAGACCCTTTGGCCTCCAGTCCATTGGTTCGCTTCCTTAGTGCCAGTTTTGCCACAACCCAAAGAGTTTCTTGAGCTCCTCTTGCCAGGGGTACCACATAGGTGGCAACATGCACGGAGGAAGGGATATAGCAGGTCTGCCATCCCTTTCCTCTCCAATTCTCTCCAAGTGTGTGGGTGTTTTACAATGCCAATTAATAACAAGTGGGTTAGGTGGAAGGTCAATGCAGGAAGACTCTCTCTCCCTCTCTTTTTTCTTTTCTTTCTTTTTTCTTTTACCCACCGCACTGCTGTGTTCATCTTCTTTCAAAGCATCTGCCAACTTAGTTTGGTCCGTGGAAAGGAAAAACTGGCTAGCTTGTTCAGTTTTCTTTTCTTTGTGGCCATTTTTCTACTTCAAAAGTTTCTCTTTAGTTCACAGAGGTAACAGGGCAAAGGTCAATGGGCACTATTTGACCTCTCTTTCACCCACTAAAGAGGAAAAGAAGAGAAACACTTTTAGACTTTTAATCTTCTCCCTTTGATTGTTTCTTCAGAAAACTGGACTGGAGGAAGACAACCAGAGATGGGATGTAACAGGTTCCCACCAGTTCTCCAGAACCGGTAGTAACTTTTCCCAGTGTCTCGGAGAACCGGTAGCAGCTGGGGGGGGGGGCACCTTTGGGGCTTACCTTTTCACTGGTTCCCCCACTGCGCATGCGCACCAACACCTGTGCTGTTCCAATTGCTGTTCCAATTGGAGAACCCTTAAGGAGGTACAGCTGTTTTACATTTACATTAAGCCATATTATCCTAGAGAACTGGTTAGGCAAAGACTTAGTACCTAACTTCTTTAACTGTTGAAAAGTGCCAAAATGAAGCCATCTTGTGGTGAGTTCATTCTGTAGTTCCTTCCAGCTGACCTAGTGTGAGAAGGATTAGCCAGAATAAGCTTTAAGGTCTGGTTTAAAAGCTCCAGTTGATTTGTGTTTGGGATAGGTGTGTTTTAATGTTTTTTTTTTAATTTTATTTATTTATTTATTTAATTTATGAGTTTTTGTTGTGGGTGGGTGGGTTGAGGTGTGTGTGTGCTTAAATTTATTTCATTTTTTATTATTTTTATTATTTATTTATTTTTCTTTGGCACCGCCCACAATGTCATGACATCATGACGTTAGCTTCGCCCACACTGTGATGACATCACGGAGGGGTAGTAAAAATTTTGACATCCCACCACTGAAGACAACGTGCTCCTTACATGCTCACCCACTTCCATATGGAGCACCTCATGCTGCAGAAGTAAATAGAACAGGCGCACGCACATGCACACGTATGTATGCATGCACACATGCACACACAGTTCCACCTGAAGGAGGACCAAGTGTGTTATCGTTTTTAAGTCGCACTGGAAGGCAACAAATATGTTGGCATCTTTTAAAGAAACAGTTGTTTCATTTCACATTGTAAACACACACCGACACACAGGCACACATGTCTGTGTGCGTCTCTGTGTGTCTGTGTGTGTGTGTAAAAACACTCGCTAGCCCTAGGGTATTGGGGAATAAGTTAACATTTCACAAAGCTCTCCACAGCTGGTGATTATATCCCTTGCAATGTGTACAAAGACATTCAGAAAAGGAGCAGAGAAAGTAAACAGTATCATTTCTGGGGAAGATTTGCGAATTGGGAGGTGGGGGAGGAGAAGCAGATGAAATTTAATCTGGCAAACAGCCCAGCCACCAACTTAAAACAATAAGAGAAGGAAAGCCAAAGAGGAAAGAAAAACAGAGGGGGAAAGTGTGGGGAGACCAGTGTGCAAAGAAACAAAGGGGGGCAGCCCTCCACAAAGGTTTCAGCAATCTTTGGGGGCCACTAAATAGCAGATTAGATTGCAGGACTAGGCTTCAGGGGGCTACATTCCTGTCTCATTATATAATGTGTGTATGAGCATTCTTAATTGAATTGGCAGAACCCCCAGCTGTTTACCTCCAATTGGAAAGAATGAGAGGAAGGCACCGGGGCCTTGAGCAAGGCAGACACAAAGTTGTGGCTTTGGCATCTAGGAAAACAAAAGCTGAAAATAGTATTGGGTTGGCTTCGTGTTTTACAATTCATTTTAGAGCTTCATGTTTTACAATTCATTTTAGAGCTGGTTTGCTCTTTACTACACAAATATAATTCTTCATCCCAGCATATTTGTTCGTGGAAGCCTCGCCTACTCTATCTGTCCATAGCATAAGTGGAAATACAGTAGATGCATCTCTGTCCATTCCAAAAGCTGGAACATTACAGGGCGAAGAACTGGATGGTTCAGCTAAGAGTACTGCTAGTAAGAAATGATTCACCAATAGCAGTGGGGAGCATAGTTGCTACTGGAACAAGTGGATGCAGCGATGCTGGCAGATGGTCTCAAGGTAGCCTACATAACCCAGCAACCACTCCCTGGCTATCGGATCACTCACAACTGACATCCATACATTGGCCAAGCAGAGAAGCAAAGCAAAGCAATCACATTTATATACCACCCCATAGTGGTTAATGCACTCTCTGGGTGCTTCACAAGTTAATTAGCATCTTGTCCCCAACATGCTGTCTACTCATTTTACCGATCTCAGAAGGATGGAAGGCTGAGTCAACCTTGAGCCCTGGTCAGGACTTATTTCACAACCTTTCAGTTGCAGGATAGCAGTAACCACTGCGACACCAGAAGGCACTAACCTGCACATGACAATGGCTTCCTAGGCTATGGATTCACACAATCCCAGCTGCACAAATGTAATCATGTACAATGCATATAGAAACCATCCAAAAGAGATAAGAGCGTTCTCCCAATGCAGACCGCCTTGGTATGGATTACATCATCTGGTATGTTTAGCCACAAAAAATATGTCTCTGTGTCAATCAGGGTTTGAACCCTACAGCAGGAGCACAGATATAGATGGCATGCATTATCATTATCAACAGAGAGATCTGTACAAAGAAGAGTGGGATAACATTCCACTCCAAACATATGCAATTTTGTGGGTAGAAAGCTTGCCTTGAGAACCCAGGAAGTCCCCAGAAGAAAACTTTGGGCCACTGTGAGCATAGTACTATCACACTCACCAGAAATGTATGAAACTTACTTCTTATAATGACCTGATTCTAAACATGCTTTCTTGGTAGGAAGTTCTATTACAGGAGTTCCCAACCTTTTCAAGCCGAGGGCTGGGTCATGCTCTCTCAGTGAGCTTTGAAGGCCGGATGGCCATTTTGCCCTGCCTGCATGAGGGGGTGGTGGTGGCCATTTTGTCCCAACAGCTTCAAATGGGTAGCCATTTTGTTTCTTGAATGCCCTTGGAAGGATGGGGGCCACATGAAATGGCTCTATGGGCTGGATCCGGCCCACAGGCCTTAGGTTGGGAACCCCTGCTCTATCAGGTAAAACTGGGCTTACTCAAAGTAAAGGACTGCAACCACAACAAGCCAAATTTAACACACACACACACATTTGAGGGGGAATGTTTGATTCAACTCTAAAGACTGGGACTGTATTCCAAATGTACACCCAACAGGGGATGGTATTGTATCGGCATAGCTCCATTCTCCCTCCCCATGTGTCCAGCAGAACATCTTAAACAATCTGTATGTATATATAATTCATGTGTGCTCAGGCTCTTTGAGGCCTTATGCTGAATACATATGTTGAGGAGCACAAACATGGAGGACAGAAGGAATAATCATACTGTACTTCCCTTTTATATGCAGTCAGTAGGTGTTCTGCCCACGAAGGGAGAGCACCTTACCTTTTGGAGATCCCTCTCCTCATTTTGGCCATGAGTATAAGTTATGCAGTGTTTGGGAGGGTCATTTCTCACTCTTAATTTTTGATCTTTCCTTCTAACACCATTTACCCACAATTAGAAACACAGCTATCTCCTACTGCATTGGATCAAGGCAGAAGCGTAGCGTGCCTTGGCGGGGCCCCGTATAAAAATTTGTTTGTGGGCCCTTAGGAAGGGTAAAGATTTCTCACAAAAGAAAAAAAAATGCATAAAATTAAAAGAAATATTTATTCATCATAATTATCTATCAATAAACACTGCTCTCCGTCCGTGGTTTATCATCATATCATCTTATCGTATGTACATCGATTATTGTGGGATTACCCTGTTGAAGTAAATAACTTAAACGGGGAAATCCCACAGCCCGTGATAACTGATGTAGGGTGTTGCCAACTTTTGAACGCACAGTTTACGTGGGAAAAAAATTGCTTTTTTTGACTTTTGTCATTTGTGAAATAAAAAAAATTGGGAAGTTTTTATTAATTTTTGGTTATGCACGTTGGGGCCCCCCGTGGCCCGGGCCCCCCGTATAATTGATACGGCAGATACAGCGGTAGTTACGCCCCTGGATAAAGGGGCACGTGTACTCACTTGGTTCTCGTGCTGTAGGTATTCTTTGTGAACACAAATGAAACTCTTAAAGCAGGGGTTGGGCTGCTGTCATCTTCCAGATATTATTGTATTACTGGTCTCAGCAGTAGCAACTATTCTAATCAATTGAAGGATTGTAGTAGTTGCAGTTCAGAAACAAGGTGGCCACAATTGCTCACTGTTTTCATTTATTTATTTATTTATTTATTTATTTATTTATTTATTTATTTATTTATATGTTTGTTTGTTTAATAGATTTATATACTGCCCTAATCCAGTGGACTCTGGGCAGTGTACATAGGCCAGCAAGCACCTCACTGACCATACAATGAAACAAGTTAAAACCAATATAAAAACAATTAAAAACCCTTAAGAACAATTAAAAACCCTTACTTGAAGGCTTGATTTCCAACTCAACTACATGTTACATGGCCTGATGTTGTCATGCAGGCTTCCATTTTTTAAAGAAGTCCTCAATTTATTCAGAATGGGTTCTGTTTGCAATCTACTGCCATTATAGTGAATCTGCCAGTGGGGAATAATGTTTTTTGTATTGTAAATTCCTCCCAGTGTGGTTTGGGCTGGTTTTAAAAAAACCTTATGCAGCTTCTAAGATACTGTGACATATTGAATTACTGACCTGAAGAACACAATACAGTGACCTAAAAACAACAACAAATATTCTCACTAGGCTGGTGCTTTATAGGCCATATTAATGGAAGCAATCTAAATATTTATTTCTCAGCCCTCCTATTCTTGTTAGTCTTAAGTGGTCCTTCAACAATCCTTAGCCCCAGCTCTTTTCCCAGCAATGCATAGATGGATGGGATTTTCAGTTAGCTCACTGCCTGGACTTCTGCTCACCTTCCCAAATGGATCTTGTTCTTGTTCATCAGGATCCTTCCAGGTCACAGTGACCATGATCTCAGCAATGTAGGCTGAATCATTAGAAGAATGAAAAACAGAGGAGGGAGAGGTGCCACGTTTTAGATTATCCATCCTTTATTAGAAAAAGAAACAAAAAGAGAATGCTTTCAACAACAAAGAAAATAGCTTCAAAAAATAGTAACAGTTATGATGGTTTGCAACAAGCCATGTACCTCATAAAGTGAGAGAAAGCACCTGAACTTTAAGCATCCTTTTGAGTTTCCTGTAGGAAAAGTGGAAGCCAATGTTTTCTTTAAAATGCATTCATAGTGTCCTGTGTTTGAATCATCCAAGAATCACTCAACAGGAAAAACCTCTTTCAGCCCTGGGGATTGTAGTATCTACCAACTGTTAAATACCAATATATTTTTCTCAAAAAAGATATTGGAGTGAGATTTTGGGGAATGTAACCTTGTTAATGCTAGCACTGGATCTTCTGCAAAGGACTGATAACACCCTTAACCATGGTATGCTTTTGGACATGCACTCTGGGTTGCAGGAATGAGGCATAATATTGTAGTGGTTCTATTTCTACCCAGAGAAATAATTACAAAGGATGATTTAAGGGAAATCAACACTTTACCTGCTTCATGTTGCACTTATTCTATGGGACTCTCATCAATCCATTGTGTCTCCAATGTTCCAGTAGTGTTGTGATGATTTCATGAAACCAGTGAATGATATTATTGTCAGATACACATTTGAGCAGCAATAGTGATTATACTTATATATCATCTCATAACATTTAGATCACAATGTAATTAGCATTTTTGCCCCCAACATGCTAGGTACTCATTTTACTGGCCTTGGAAGGATGGAAGGCTAAATCAACTTTGAGCTCATCAGGGCTAAACTGATAATGTGAGCAGATTTGGCCACTATACTGCAACTCAACTATTGTGTCATGAGGGATTTGTATCACCAGTACATTGTTGAGTATCACTAATACAGTGTTGCTACCATTTTCCTTTAGTCTGTTTGCTTTTTCCAGCAGAGTTATGTGAGTCAGAGGAAGTGTTAATCTCTTGTTGGAGAGAGCTAGTGAACTGGTTGAGGGGCAATAAATTGAAATTAAATCTTAGCAAAGGCTGCTGGAGGTTGAAAGTTCATATGAAAGCAATGTTTGGAAAGTCCCTTTTAAGCAAAATGACCAGCTGGAGCCACCCATAACCAGGCAGTAGTAATCAGCTTGCTTTAAACACAGTACATACCTATAAATCATAAATTCAGCCCAGAACATTCTTCACCTCTAAAATAACCCCTGAGAGGAGTTAATATTTGAACCCCTTCCATAGGCCACTAGAAGCAAGAATCCTATCATAACTTTAGCAAGAACTTGTGGCTATTTAAAGATAGCTAAGGGTGATGAGAAAAGGCATAATTTCCCCCTCAGGAAGTTAACTATATTTTTTAAATGCTAATGAGAAATTGAAGAAGCTGGGGTTAGCCAAAAGAATGAAAATAAATGGCTTGTCTTCTCCACATAATCTTGGTTTGCTTAGCTGAAAAATGTATGGTTTTGGTTTGCCTGCAGGTGATTGCTTCATATCAACTCAGACATTTTATTATTATAACCTAAACTAAAGGAGAGATATGGTTTTTTTAAGACAGAAGTATCTCCAATTTATCATCTACAGTAGATGTTTCTTTCAACTAGGAGGAATCCAGTCAATGGCTACACCACCATCACCATTATCCAGGGAATTATTGTAAGATGTCAAGTGCATCTAAGGTTAATAATAACTAAGATTGCTTCAGATTGCTACTTGATAGAAATGATGAAAAAGCTAGTCATCCATTCTATCCAACTGATTCCATATACCAAAGGTTAGTGAACTTTCTGCTGAGTCTTATTTCAACACTAGTAATAAGGCAGCATTTTCCACCATACTTCAAGACAAAGTGGGTGCAGAACAATCATATGGTACATCCAGATGGTGGTATAGTGAAGTTGAGTTGTCCAGGAATATTAAATTGTTATAACTGCTTTAATGCAAAGTATTTTTGAATTATTTGGATTTGAAAGCACAACTAAGATATATCAGGAAAGACCTGCTCTTTATTTTATAACATGGACCTATCCATGGGCTAGAACTTTTGGATTGTCCTGGAGAAGTCTGTAGGGCACTGTTGTGAGGGTCACTTGCCATTCCAAATTTACTACAATGCAACTATGTATAGTTCAGCCCATTCTGTATCCTTAGGCTGGCTATTCACAAATAATTTTCAAGTATCAAACAAATAATAGTAATGTGAACAAAAAATTGTTCCAAGACCAGGAGTTCCTAGGACTGCAGTTAAGAAAGATTAGTGCATGCCTTATCCCCTTCCCCTGCATCCCATTTGGTTCACAGAATAACTCACTTTGTTAACAGGTCACTATTTGGAGCAAAGCAATTCAACCTGAATTTGATCTGATCAGTTGGCAGATTTGGATCACCATTGACTTGCCTTATAACAATAAATTGGTTATAATAGCTTAGTTTTTGCACTGATGTACATGAAAATGGGGAGACCATAACAAATAAAACAAGAAACAAATTATACTGTAGAAATTATCTGCTTCTTCAGATGTAAGAAAGGACTAAATCTTCCAGATTTCAGACAAATTGCTAAAGAGGCTGCATATTAGGTAGTGTACTTACAAAAATTCAGTGGTGAGCATGGGCCGGTTTGCCCCAGTTCTGTAGACCCGGTGGTAACAATCCTGGGTGGTATCCCGGGGGGAGGGTAGTAACCTTCTCAGGAGACCACTGGGAGTGGTTACCTTTTTTTTTTTTAAGTGACTGGTTCTGTTGCCTCACCGGCTGCCCGACTCTGCAACCCCAAATGGCTGCTGGTGAGTGTGCATGCGTTAAAATACCAATTGACGCATGTGCACCTCCAGTACTCAGCCTGACACCCCTGGCCAGCCCATTCTTAAAGGAGGCAGACTGCCCGGGCTGCCTGCTTTAACATCGGGCTGGCTGGGGGTGTCAGGCACCTCCAGCCAGCCTGTACTGTATTTTGATGTTTTTTTTTTAAACTTTGGCCAGCCCAGATCATTGGCTCCGCCCATGACATCATGATGTTGGCTCCACCCATGATGTCAGCTCCGCCCATGATGTCAGCTCCACTCACAGTGTGGTAGTAAAAATTTTGGCTGCCCATCACTGCAAAAATTGCTTTAGAAATGCAATTCTTCCAAGTATGTATACTTAATTCTATCTGTACTATCCATTCAGGGCACACTTCTTCTCTCATTGTCTCTTAGTATTAGTTGCATTTTTGGGGGTACACACAGAAAGAGCCTTCTTGAAGTTTGTGGTATTTTTGAACGACAATCGTGAGTGCCCTTGGCAATGGCAACTTTGTGCTGGCTAATCTTTCTCACCCTAGGTCAGGTAAAAGGAACTACAGAATGGATTCACCAAAAGGTAGCTTCATTTTAGCAGTTACATATATGGCCTAGACATGGAAGAAGAAGTAGCATCTTCCCAGTGCCCCAAGAAAATTCCTGCATTTACAGCTGAAGAACTACTCTGAAAAATAGCCAATTTAAAACACAAATATATATAAACACACCTAAGCGTCAGTGGCTAATATATGGCATTCAAAGACTATAGTGGGTATTGGTCAGGCAGAAAGGCAGGCAGTTGTGTTTAAGAAGGGTGAGCAGCTATATGAAAGATAGCTCCCTAGCAGACCATGCTAGAGCTTTAAAGAACATTTCTGTGGTTCTTCCTGCATTGAATACTACAACAATGACAAAATATATTTCAAATATCTCATGATTTTCTTTTCTTTTGTGGTGGTGGTATTGTTGAGTGAAACAATTTTCATCTAACAATTTTCATTTAACAAAATGGACCAATAGGGCAGCAAAGGGATACAATCAGTCACAGAAAGCAAAACAGATCTTACTGCAAAATGAAACAAATTAGAAAAGTAAGGGACACACAAAGTAAAAGTTTACTGGTGTCATACTAACAAGGCAATGGTTACAGAGACATCTTTTTTTTCAGGTCAGCTATTTCTATTTCTATTTGTTTTGGATGCTGTTCCTATGTTTCTCCAAATATAGATAGTTATGCTGGTAAACATTGAATCATAGAATAACTGAGTTGAAATGGGCCTTTTAGGCCATTGAGTTCAACCCCCTGCTCAGTGCAGGAATCTGAATCAAAGCAGATGCTTCCAGTCTTGGAGCATTCGCCACCCCTCGAGGTAGTTGATTCCACTGTCATACTACTCTAACTGTTAAGAAGCTTCTTGTAGTTTCTGCCCATTATTACATACGCTGTACTCTGGGATGATGGAGAACAGAAAGCATAACTTGCAAATGTTTAGATGTGGTTTAGTCTTTAAGATGCTGAGCTTCATGACTAGAAGGTCAGCACATTAACAATTTCAGGCTCAAGTGCTGTGTGACGGAGCGAGCTCCCAGGGTCTGCCCCAGCTCCTGTCAATCTAGCAGTTCAAAAGCAAGAAATTGTAAGTAGATAAATAGGTACTGCCTCAGCAGGAATGGTAAATTTGCTATGGGCAGAAGACATATACAGTTGTCCTGCTAGATGTTGATATTCTTCTTAAATTTGATTGTAAGTAGTTGTGCTCTGTTAACTAATCTAGTTGGAGGAGATGAAGTAAGGAAAGATAAAATTCTACATCCAGAATGTTGAACATGGTATGACAAAACTGGGCTCTGATCTAGGTTTGTTGTTGCTGTTCAGTCGCACAGCTGATTCCAAACATTTACAACTCCATGGACCATTGCCTGCCAGGCACCTCTGTCCTCCACCATCCTCCTCAACCTGCCCAGCTCTTTGCCCATTGCATCTACAAATACCATCTAGCCATCTCATTTTCTGCTGCCCCCTTCTTCTTTTGCCTTCCACCTTTCCCAGCATCAAGGCTTTCTCAAGTGAATCCTCTCTTCTCATTTGATATCCAACATACTTTATCTTCATCTTTACTATTTGTCCTTCTAAGGAGCAGTCAGGGTTCATTTCTTCTGAGATTGACCTATTTGTTCTCCTCGCTGTCCAGGATACTCTCAAAACTCTCCTCCAACATCACATTTCAAAGGCATCTTTTCTTCTGTGCTCAGCTTTCCTTATGGTCCAGCTCTCACAACCATACATTATGACCGGGAATACCATTGCCTTGACTATGCGATATTTTTTTTTGCAAGGTGATGTCTCTACTTTTCATTGTGTTCCCCAGGTTTCTCATAGTTTGTCTCCCAAGAATCAGTCGCCTTTTTATTTCATGGCCCTTTTGCACTCTCCTCTTTCAACCTAAGCAGGATTTTCTTTAGGTCTTTCTCACTTTCTGCCATTAGGGTAGTATCATCTGCATATCTCAAACTGTTGGTGTTTCTCCCAGCAATTTTGATCCCAAATTGTGATTCCTCCATCCCTGCATTGCACATTATGTGCTCTGTGTATAAGTTGAATAAGCAGGGTGATAAAATGCAGCCTTGTCTTACTCCTTTTCCTATTCCAAACCACTCCGTCATTCCGTATTCTGTCTTAACTGTTGCCTCTTGACTCCTGTACAGATTTCTCATGAGGCATATAAGGTGTTTTGGTATTCCCATTTCTTTAATTACTTGCCACATTTTGTTGTGGTCCACACAGTCAAAGGCCTTGGTGTAGTCAATGAAACAGAAGAAGACTTGTTTCTGATATGCCTTTGGTAACAGACACTTCCTTCTCACAATGATTATGTGTTAAACCTTTGCATGCTGAATTGTGAAATTTAGTTAGTTAGTTAGTTAGTTAGTTAGTTAGTTAGTTAGTTAGTTAGTTAGTTAGTTAGTTAGTTTGCCTTTTATTGCCGCCCCTCGTCAAGGTGACTCCAGGCTTACAGACTAACCCATGGGTGCCCAAAATTTTCAGGCCATGGGCCGGTCACATGGTTCAGGAAGTTGGTCACTATTGCCAGGGGGCCAATGCAGCCCCCAATGCCAATTCATCCGGCCCACGAAGCCCTCATTGCTCCTGGAAGTGGAAGTAAAACTCATCCGTAGTTTGGGCACTCCTGGTCTAACCAATAAGAATACTAAACTATACCAGCATCCCCACAATAATAATTTAAATCATAAAACCATTAAAAACCATTACAATCCCCCTCCACACTCACAATAGTTAAAGAATAAAACCCAGATGTATACCAAAAACTCTTTCTCAATTTGAAAGTTTTAATGTTTCTCTTCTTTAGCAAGTCCCATTTTGTTTTGTAGATCTTAAGAGCAATCTCTGGACAGAGGCTTGGTCAGAATATCAGCTGTCATCTCCATAGTCTGACAATAGCTTACATGGATCACACCTTTCTGGTTAGATCATGCATCAGCTGGTACTTCAAGCCAATGTTCTTGATATGTACATTCATCTTTTCACACTGTGACAGATTAATGCAGGTCCAGTTGTCTTCCACTATTTGGAGCAGCTTCTCTTCCTTTATTCTAAAGTCTTCCAGCAGCTTGTCCAGTCATATCAGTTCTCTGCATGTTTCTGTTGGTGCAACAAATTCAGACCCTGTAGAAGACAAAGCTACAACAACTTGCTGACACTACCTCACAAAATAGGCCAATCATCATCCACATATGGTGGTGGGCTGCTACTGGTTTGGACCGGTTTGGCTGAACTGGTAGCAGAAATCTGGAGGGGTTCACTGAGGGGGTAGTAAACCCCCAGGCGACCGATTCGGTCGCCTCTCTGGCCGCCTTCTGGATTCCTTTTCCAGGCAGCTCAAAATGGCTGCTCGGAAATGCGCATCCATCAAAACTCTATTTGACGTATGTGCACTGAAAAATAGAAGTGTGCATGCATCAAATGATATTTTGACACATGCGCACTTCTGAGCAGCCATTTTCGACTGCCTGGAAAGGGCGCAGTGGCGTCCTTGGAGTGGCAGTGGCAGCCTTTCCTTCACCATTGGCCACCAACGCTGCTCCCACGGTGGCACCGCCAGGCCTGGCTAGGCTGCATCACCATGCCGCCATGCCACGACCACCTACCTGCTGCTGCCCCCCCGAGTCCCCGACCCCAGCAAAGGTAAGGAACTTTACTAGGGTTTGTTTTCTTTGTGTTCTGGGTTTTGGGATGTATTTTATGTAGTGTGTTTTATTTTATTTTATGTATACTGATTCTTTTTTTATTTTATTTTTATTTATTTTTTACTTTGGCTCTGCCCACAATGTCATGACATCGTGACATTGGCTCCGCCCATGACATCATGACATTGGCTCCACTCACGTCATGACATCATAATGTCATGATGTCATGACGTTGGCCCCATCCATGATATGTGGTAGTAAAAATTTTGGCAGCCCACCACTGTACACATACATGAACAGAAGGCCACTAGTGGATTTATAGTCTATGCCATCCTCTGCCCAGTCTGCATCTCTGTACTTTACAGACTTTGGATTTCTGCTGACTGGAAGATTTAGTTTAAAGCCCATGATTCTTTTCAAGTACTGTATCTAGCTACTTTTTTTAAACTGCTATCCAGGCAGCTTGAATTGGTGAACCGACTTTTCTGCTTAGTATTCCTACAGCAGTAGCTATATCTGGCCTAGTTGTGGTTGTCAGATACACAAACTTTCCTATAGCTTTTCTGTACTTAGTGTTGTCTGATAAAGACTTTCATTCCTCTTTGTACTCATTCTTATTTGGTTTGCCCGTCGTTTTTATTTTTCAAAAGATCTGCCTGCATAGGTGTTGAAACTTCATGTGCATCTCAAAGGTCTAGTCTTGTGTGTCTAAAAGTTCATTTCTTTTGTTTCTGACTTAGTAAATATGAGTCATCTGCCTCTATCTCAGTCAGAATGCCTAAGTAGTATGTTGCATTTCCTAACTCCTTGATTTCATTTCCTTGACAAGTTTGTGAACTTTCTATTTGTATTTCTTTTCTCTTTGTGTGGCTATAATGAGACTATTAGCATAAGCTAAAATGTACACAAAGTGTCCATCTCTGTTTCTGGTGTATAGGCATTGATCTCTATCACCGTGCTCATAGCCTTGCTAAAGAAGCATTTTTTAAAAGTTTCTCATTCCAGGCACTTGCAGCTTCCTTCAGTCCATACTCTTCAGCTTGCAAACAAAATCAGGATGGTTCTTGTTGATGAAGCCTGGTGTCTTGAGTATGTAGACTCCTCTGTGATTTCTCCATGTAGGAATGAAGCCTTGACATGTAGGTGCATAACTTGCACCCTCCTGGAGGCTGCTATTTTAATGAGCATTCTTACAGTGCTGCTTTAAAAACTGGAGCAAAGGTTTCATCAAAGTTTTCACCATACTTCTGTAGGAAACCTTTAGCAACTAATCTTGCCTTATATCGCTCCTCATCTCCATCAACAATTGCTTGTCTGGTGGTAGATTAGTCAGGGTCCAGGTCACACTGTTGTGCACGCCACCAACTCTAGAGATCTAAAAAATATATGTCTCTAGCCACTAATCTCATTTTGCTTCTGAGAGACGTTGGGTAGAAATATTTGTTCAAATTGTTTTTACATAGGCATTACCTTTATGAAAGCTCAGAACAGCATCAAATTAAAACATTTAGAGTGAATTAAATTGTTGCATGATTCCTGAGGGGTCAAATTTTGCTTAGTTACTTCTTTTCATCCTTGATTGTCACAGCCCAGCTTGGCCAATATTTTTCTTTTTTTACTCTATCCATGAGAAGAGACTAGATTTGATATGGACAAATAAGGTAGAGATCACACTTCCATGTCTACGAGGACAAGATGAGCACCCATATCATAGTACTGTCATCTTGGTGTTACCAGTTATAAAATGGTATAAACCCAATTATAAAATATCTGAAACATTGTGTTGCTTTAACCCAGCTCTGAAAGACACTTTGAACAAAGCAAGGTGTGAGTGAATTCAAGATAAGCAATGTCCACATATTTATTTTATAATTGAGCATGTGCCCCAAAGTAAAGAGACATCTGGATGAAAGGTGACTGTTCTTAGATTCTTTCTAAGAACATGGAGTTTTGTCTTTCTACTCAAATTAAAACTTCTCAGATAATGCTGCTGTAGTGTCAAAGTGAAGGAAACCAGCTCCAGAGACAAGAAAGAGAAAATAGACCCCACACCCTCTTCTCTGATGATTACAGCTATTTGTTTCTTAAAATGACACTCTTGCTGTGTCTACTGTGGTTGGAACACAAAGCTTTCCTAAGGGATTATGACAAAGGTGTGTGACAAGCCAGACCTCTGAATGTAACAATGAGACAGAGAGCAAGGACCATGTATTGAAGAAGAACCAAGCACTGAGAGAAACCATGGTTAAGCCATATAGGAATGACAAAAGCTGACATCAAGGAGGAAGAAAACAAAGTTTAGTTCTGGAAAACCATGCTCACGTCATGCATATTGTGAAGACGGTGATGTGCATGGTCTGATCACATAACTGATCAATCTGTTGCATAATTGGTCCAATATTATGTCACAAAAATATGGAAGTGCAAACAGATATTTGTGAAACAAATTAGTTCAAACAAGGTTTCATTCATACCATTTGGAATGCCTCATTCAGTAACAGTAGGAACTGGCACAAGCCTACCTTTCTTCATCCTGAACTCTCTTTAACTTTCTGGGTCTACTCTATAGCCCACAGAAATCAATAACATTTGTTTCCCTCACTCCTGGGGCAGATCTGAGGAGATCAAACTTCTGTTCTGAAGGATGATGTGAGGAGTTCAGTGTGGCTGGCTTAACATTCCATTTGGAATTCATTGCATAGGTCTGTTGTCATTGCTTTTGTAGATGAGCCAAGCAATAACTATGGCCAAAGAATAAATTTAGCAATTTGGGGGGAAATGGCTGAGCATTTGTCAAATGAAATGAAATATTTTAGCTCATACACCTTTGCCCTTTTACCTGTAAATTAACTGGCAATAACTGATACCCTGTGATCCCTGCTTCCTACATGAAAGGGATTTACACATGGAGAGATTTAAGTTGATCTCTAAGGGACAGGAGTGCCTGGTGGACAGTGGTCCATGGGGTCGCAGAGGGTCGGAATCGACTGTGCGACTGAACAACAACAACAACAACTAAGGGATATAGAAATCCTTCTCTGGTTACGATATCTATTTGTTCTCTATCCCATTGCTTATTATATATATCAGGAAAAGACACAGAGGCTTTGATGCCTGAGAGAGCCCATGCCAACAAGGGCCACACGGCAGTAAAAATAGAATAAAGATAACCGCTGCACTTTACTTATACCTGAAATGGCATTAACAAAGGATTGGGCAAATGCAGCTTAGTTGCCATGCCCATTCTCTTCAAGGGTCTTTTTGTGTCCAAACTTCCCAGGACTTCTTCACAACTCACCTCAAAATGGCTGAACTGTTTGGGGGGGGGGGGTAGTCCACAAACAGAACTTATCTCAGCTCTAGCTTTTTTTTTTTTTGTGCAAATTAATTAACAGATCTTTTAGTTAATCTAGTCAGAACTCAGTTGTCCCCCATCTGTTTGTCATTTTTTCCCTTCCATCCCAGGCCATGTGGTTTTGTTCTCCTTAACTCCTAGCTCCTGAGATTCTGACCATGTTCTTCAGTGCACACAATGTCATCGTCTTCTTTTTTTTTTTTAATCTTTTAGCAAAACATGTGTAGTGGTGTTAGATTCATTCCCTTGTCACCACACTGGTGACGTTGGGCACACATGGATCCCATCTCTGGCCAGCCATGGCTTCACTCCATGAACTCCACAGGCTTATCATATTCACTGTGTCCTAAATGTCCTCACACGACCCAAAACGGAGCCAAAATTACTCACTTTTCTGTTCATTTTTGAAAAATGTAATTCTTTTCCTGCAATTTCCTGCAGTTGTTCTTATCCTGTCCTCAGATCATGCCCTTTAAATCCATACATCAAATTGGGTGCTGCACTTAGTATCAATCATCAATCTTTGCCTCAGAAGATAAAGCAACTAATAATTCTATGGATAACTGATTGTGAGTTGTTTCCTAAAAACTGCGGTATTTACTGAATACTGATGACACTACCACATCATACACTACAGCAGGGGTGGCCAACCTTTTACTGTCCCTTACTTACTGGCAAGAGACCAGCTTTGGGGCAGGTTGAGTTTATCAAGTCAACTAAGCACTGCCCCCAGAGCTGGCTCACAGCAATGCTGCAATGTTATCTGCTCTCTCTCCTATCTAATGCTGGGAGGGGAATATTTCCTTTCTCTCAAACCACATTGGGGAGGAATTAAGGGGGAATCATTTTATACTACGACTACGGCTACGACTGCGACTGCGACTGCGACTGCGACGGCGACGGCGACGGCGACGGCGACGGCGACGGCTACGGCTACGGCTACGGCTACGACACCCCCCTATTTTTCCCCACTTCGGAAATATAAGGGCCTCCCCAAAAATAAGGCACTCACCTAAATCTTGTCCTGGCTATCAGCTGTATCAGCAATAAATGTGTACTGTATTCTTCTTTGTCATGGAAAAATAAGACATCCCCTGAAAATAAGACCTTGTGCATATTTTGGAGTTTTAAAAAATATAAGACAGTGTCTGATATTCGGGGAAACGCAGCACTACTACTACTACTTCTACTTCTACTTCTACTACTACTACTACTACTACTACTACTACTACTACTACTACTACTACACAAAGTCATAAAATTGGATTCAGATCTAAACATTGACTAAAGACTAGTGAAAATTATATGTGATCTATCTCTTAAGCTAGTCAAAGGCATGACCTCCAATTTCTAAATGACCAGAATTTCTCATATAGAATATTGAATCTAATCCATCTACTCCTGCAGCTTTATTTAATTTTAGTTTCTTAATAACTAATTAAATTTCTAAATTTGTAATTGCTTCATCCATTTGCTATACAGTATATGGTTTCCTTTTAGTTTGATGTTATTTTATCTATTCAAATATTCTCGTAGTTTAATTTGTTGTATTTTTTTTTTGCTGAATATAGATTATCGTAGAACTCCTTTACGTTTTTATTTTCTCCTTCATTAGGTTACATCCTTTTCCTTGGTTATTCATTATTACACCTATACCTATCAGTCAGTCTATAACTATCATTTTGATCCTTTCTCCAGATGTATCCCACCTGTTAGAGATACAAGATATAAATAATTGTTGTATAAAGGATAAAAAGAAAGCATTAGAAGGCTTGGAAAAGGAAGGACTAAAGACTATCTATGACTGGGTGGAAAAATATAAGGATAGAAATGTAAGAGAAATATTATATCAAACTATGGAACTAAATTGGTTTAAGAAAATCCAAATGGAAAGATGGGATAGGGATTGGAGAAAAAAATTACATTCAGGTGAGAGAATTAACGAGATTTGAAGAAATAGTTAGGCAATTAAGGCAGGAAAATACTAAACAGAAAGGATTAGTAAATAGATTATATGATCTACTTAATAAAGAAGGTATAACCCAGAATATATTAAGAGAGAGATGTGGAATAATATATGCCCAGGGAGAAATATGGAAAACTTATCCATGAAAATTAAAGAATATTGTCATAAATTACTATGGAGATGGTATACGACATCAATTCTGATACATCAAGTTGATAATTCTTATTAAAAAAATGTTTGAGATGTGAAGTTGAAGATGGGACCTATTTACATTTATGATGGCATTGTAAAGAGGTAAGCATTATTTGGGAAAAAATATTTGATGAAATCAATAAGATATTATCAAAAAAAAAATGGCATGAATCCAAAAATAGCATTACTAATGGATCTAAATTATATTAAAATTGATGGAAATAAAAAAGTTAGCAATACCGTAATAATGATAACAGCAATGAGACTGTTAATCGCAAATGATTGGAAAATAAACATCTCCATAGATATAAAAGAATGGTACAAAGAAATGTGGGAAATAGCATTAAATAATAAATTGACCTGTTACCAGAGTTAAAAAGGAGTAACTAAAAAAAAATGATTTCTTCAATATATGGGAAGACTTTATCTGATATATTCTACAAGGTTAGAAAGGAATTAAGCCAAATAAATAAATTATGAGTTTTTTTAATGGAGGAGGGGGGAGAAGGAGGCAATGTATAGTTCCAAGGGTAGTGGGCACACATTAATGTTATAGAGATAGATAATAAGGAAATTATGTGTGCAAAGGGAGGATTTCTTTATTTTTTAAAGAATTGTTTTGTTATCCTATATATGTTTGTATGTATTGTTATTAATAGATTTTTTTTAAATAAGGCCTGCAGCACAAGACAAACATCTGTTACAGATGCTTTATAAAGCTTGCACTTTGGATACCTTAAAATTAAACTCACCACCGCTATCTACATGTATGGCTTCTTCAAAAAAGATTTTGTAGATGAGATATTTACCATAAATGAAAAATAAGAGCTATGCTAATCAAGCTACTATTGGTTACCCATGCCAGCTTTATTTCATGGGATTTTACACTCCATCCAGAGTTTGTATTATATTTAACAGCAGTATGTCACATATATTACAATGGAATGACCTAATAATTTTTTTTACTATCATGAGAACAGGAACAGGTTGCATCTTGTATGGAATGTAAAGATGATGAAATTTTACTCACTATGAATATATTCACTCAAATTATATTTCATGTGGTCAAAAGCAGCAAAAACTGAAGAATTGGTTACATAAACTGTAATCTTGATCATAAAATATTCCCTTGTTCATAGCTATATCTGATAAGGTAGAGTGTGTGAAGATTATCCATTGGAGCACCTCATTGAGCTCTTAAATATTTATTCAGTTTTAGTGAACTAAATAAGATGAAGGAAGCAGGACTAGAACATGTGAGGTTTACACATACTTAACTGCTTCCTTGGCCCCTTTCTTAATGTGTGTCATCTGCATTCAAGAATTGTAAGATGAGAAACAAATTCTTGATATGCACTGAGCAAAAGAAAGCCCTAGAGCAAACATACCAGCAGGACAATTAGATGGTTAATCATAATTCTGTCTAGAGGATTTTTTCTCCATTTTCCCCACTTCAAAGAAACAATGGTTTATAAACAATGTTTTCTTCTCTCAAGAAATGACTCACTTTTCAGCCCACCCTGGGGTTACCCATACACCACTTCACATTTCAGGGTTGCCGAATGAAATGCCAGCATATACAATGGTACATTGCTGAGATTCTTTCTTGAGAGTATCTCATTAGTGCTTCTGGGTTTTGGATTGCTTTCATAATTGTTATGGAGGCAGGTCCAGAGTAGAATATTCGCTTAAGCCAGGGTGCCCAAACTATGGCCTATGGGCCAGATCTGGCCCCCAATGCCAATTCATCCAGCCCATGCTGCCCTTGTCGCTCCCAAAAGTGGAAGTAAAATGTGCCCATATGGGCACATTTTACTTTTACATTCAGGATCAACGAGGGTGGAGTGGGCTGGATGAATTGGCATCAGGGGCCAGATCTGGCCCATGGGTCATAGTTTGGGCACCCCTGGTTTAAGAAGAGAAAATAGCAGCCTAAACTCTATCTCATCCTGTTGCAAAACAGATTGCAAGGCACATTTTACTTTGGCTTCCAGTGGGAGGAACAACATGACCAGCCCACTGAACCATGTGACCGGCCTGTGGTCCAAAAAGTTTGGGCACCCCAAGCCAATAGAGAGGGATATTCTGGATGTTTATTGACTGCAACTTTTTCATTTAAAGTTAAAAGATATTGGGCAAGGTCTTCATGCTTTGTTTGTGTACTGTAACTATTATTCTTGAGAACGATAAATCATGAAGAGTACTGTATTCTATTTTAGTAGGAGTTTTAAGCTCATTCAGCATTTCATCCAGCTTTTCAATGTGAAAACTGATTAGAGGATGGTATCAATTAAGACCCCTGACACCCAATGGGGTAAAAAAAAGGAAGCAAAAAGAGAGAGATCAGTTAAGACAGTACAGTAAAATCTCAGATAACGCTAAAACTTGGTTCCACAAGTCTTAGTGTTATCCGATTTTTAATGTTATCCGATGCATACATTGGATAACATTAAAATCCTATGGAATGAACTGTATAATGTTAAAACTCCATAGAGATACATTGTCACCGGCTCAGGCTTTAGTGAAATTTATCTGATGCATCCCAGAGGATTTTAATGTTATGCGATGCAAGTATTTTTTCCAAATTGCTTAACATTATGCAGTTTTAGCATTACCTAACGCAAACGTTATCCGAGGTATTACTGTACAGTGGTACCTCACTTAAAGAGCATAATGCATTCCACGGGATTGCTCTTTAAGCGAGTTTGCTCTTTAGGCAAAACGCCATTGTAAGTGACCTATTGTGACTTCTGGCGGGGGGGCGGGATTACGAACCCTGATTTAGTTGTTGAGTTTTTGGTTGGTTTTAGTTGTTAAATGAGGCGACCATTCAGAGAAAATTCTGCTTTTTAAGCAAGTTAGTCTCTAAGCGAGGCGCTCTTTATGCAAAGTTTTACTGTACTGTATATCCAAATACAAAAACAGACTGTTACAAGTAACAGTTTCAAGTTTCATTAATTTCAACAGAATTTGCCTCCAATTCAAGATGTGTTTACTCAGTAACTTGGCCAAGTCTGAGACCCCATTGGGTCATCTCAACCTGATTAGTGTACACACTGATGGGTATATGTGTTTCATCAGTTATGAAGGGCTGTGCATAGATCATTATGACTTTATACTTTCAAATGTTTGCAAGTAGTGTGTGGGAAAAGCTCTGACAACTCTCTAAGAGTAATCAATCCTTCTAAAGCTGAACTCGGATAGAACTTGATCATTTTGAATTCAAATAGGACCACTCACAAACTGTCAAAAGTTCCACTTTACCTGCAGAATCCTAGAGGCTTGCAAAAGTATTTTTAAAATTGGCTGAAACTGAAAAAGGACTCCTTCCTTCCACTATCATTTGTACCATCTTCATTCATTTATTACTCAGTAGTGTCTGTTTGGATAGCTAGTGTGCTATAGTGGATACAGTGGACTTCAGTGTTCAAATCCCCATGAAAACTCATTGAGGGTATAAGGGTAAAAGTAAAGGCCACCCTTGCTTGAAAGCCAGTTGTATCCGACTCTAGGGTTCAGTGCTCATCTCTGTTTATAGCCAAAGAGACATTGCTGTCTGCATTTGCAGACGTTTCCGTGGACATGTGGCTGGCATGCCTAAATACCAAAGTGGAGGGAACACTTTTTACCTTCTCACCAATGAGGTACCTATTTATGTTCTTCCAGTTTCTTGCTTTCAAACTGCTAGGTTGGCAGGAACTGGGACAGAGACAGATGCTCATTCTGACATGCAGTACTTGGGTTTTGAACTGCTGACCTTCTGCCTCCCAGTCAGCATCTTAACCACTTGAGCCACTGCAGAGTATGGAACTGGTTAAAACCATTCCTTAAATATCCTTAAATATCTTACTCACCTAGAAAGCTATAAGTCAGTTCTGATTTGTTTACACAAAAGTAATAAACATTGACTATGGCCAGAAGTTTGATTACCCATTTCCACTCTTATCTAGATAAGACATGCCTAATAACAATGGCTCATGCATTGGTAGTCTCAAAATTTTACTACTACTATGCTCCAGTGGTGGGCAGCCAAAAATTTTACTATTACAGTGTGGGCAGAGCCAATGTCATGGGCAGAGCCAATGTCATGATGTCATGGGTGAATCCAACATCATGATGTCATGGGTGGAGCCAACATCGTGGGTGAAACCAAGGTAAGAAAACCATAAAAATAAGTACTGTACATATAAAAATACAAATTAGACATAAAAACACATAAAAATACACATAAAAACATATACAATACACATTAAAGTAAATACGCATTAAAACACATTAAATAGACATAAAACACATAAAAATACAAATTAAATACACACAAAACACATAAAAACACACATTAAATACACATAAAACACATAAAAATATACATTAAAAATAAATACACATTAAATACACATTAAAATATACCCACCCACCCCACACCCAAAGGCTGTGAAGTTGGAGGTCACTGGAAGTAGCAAGGCGACCCTCACTAGCCTGTCTTGGTGCTGTTCTCAGCCCCTCGCCCCCCAGGTATAGCATCAAGCCAGCCAAAGGAAAAGCTCCTCACCCTCCTGCTTTTCCTGCCCAATAGCCAGAATGCACCAAAGGGAAAGGTAAACACTGGACAAGGTCTAAATCAGTGGTTCCCAATATGGGGCACACGCCGACTTCAATTCCCAGAAGCCTATGCCAGTACATTGGCTTTGGGGAATTGACTTAGGCTTCTGAGAATTGAAGTCCAAAAACCAAAGGTTGGGAAACACTGATCCAAATGTGCCTACTCCTCCTTTCTAGAAGCAGTTCCAAGTGACTGCCACTCTCCATCTACCCAAATGAGTAAGAGCCAAGGCCCCTGTAAATGCCTCGGAAACTGTCTTTAGCTTACAAATAAAATTGTATTAGAGAAAACAAAACAGAAGAGTAAAAAGAGGTTTGATGGGTTGACATACACACCAAAAAGAGCAGGTCTTACACGCAAACAAGTGAAGAATACCTAAAGAGCCTTTTGATGTGCATGAAAGAGGAAAGTGTAAAATTTGGCTTGAAACTCAACATCAAAAAACCAAGAACACGGCATCCAGTCCCATCACTCTTTGGTAAATAGAAAGAGAAGAAATGGAAACCATGACACACTTTACCATCTTCAGATGTAAGACCACTGCAGACAGTGAATGCAGCTGTGAAATAAAAAGTTGCTTACTCCTTGAAAGGCAAGTGACGGCAAACCTAGGCATCATAATAAAAAGTAGAGACATCACCCTAACTCCTCCAATACTGCTTCAGGATAGAATGAAGACTGAGTACAACCATATGCTTTGCAAATGGCGACAAAAATCTGCATAGTAGTACAGTAGTACTAACAGTAGTAATATATGGCTGTGACAGCTGGACCATAAGGAAGACTTGAGTGCTGAATAGGAGATGCCTTTGAACTGTGGACTCTTGAGAGTACTCTGGATTGCAAGGAGGTCAAATCAGTCGATCCTGAAGCAAATCAACACTGACTGCTCCTTGGAATGACAGATACTGAAGCTGAAGTTCAAGAACTTTGGCCATCAGACAGAGCTGCTGCCCTTCAGAAAGGGGATAAAGACCTAGCTGGTAGAGCATGTGCGGGGTGCAGGCCAGACAGTCAGTTTGGTCAACTGGCTCTTTTGAATAATCCCCACCTCTCTCCCTGATATTTTTTTAACTTTTTAACCCTTTTAACTTTTAAATTTTTAAATGTGTTTTTAACTGTGTTTTTAATTTTGTAAACTGCCCTGAGTCTTTGGGTGAGGGTGGGGTATAAATGTGATAAAATAAATAAATGAGAAAAGAGGACTCACTGGAGAAGGCCCTGATGCTAGGAAAGATTGAAGGCAAAAGTAAAGAGGGTGTCAGAGGATGAGATGGTTGGCAGTATTGTTGACACAGTGGGCATGGATCTGGGTGGCTCCATGTGGATGGCGGATGACAGAGGTGTGTTGTGGTTCATGGGGTAACAAAGGGTTGGGCGTTACTGCACAGCTGGACAAGAACAGCATAAGATGGCAGTTTTTGTCCCTTTGATATGAGACCACTAAAGACTTAAAGTGCCCCTAAAATATTTCCTTTATTTGCAAACGAACAGTATTGCACAAGGCATGACAAGCACACAATCCAACAGCAGCCAGACAAACTCCAGGTCAGGTGTGTAAATCCACCCTTAGAGCTGCAAAGTCTGGTCTCTGTACCCTGCAAAAGATAAGGTATTCTGAGGTGCATAAGAGACCAAGAATGACAGCCAGAACAATTGCATGCGCAAAACATTGTTCTCATTGATTCAGGTTATTGTAATTCACAAAGACACTCAGATGGGGGAAGTTTCAACCCCTTCAGAAACCTCAGGTCCAGGCTGGAGCAAGAGAAGAAATACAAATGTTTTTCCTCAAGCATGTCTCTGTAATTTAAACAAGCTGCCTGGACCAAAACTGGTGTCATTTCAGTTTGAGAAGCGCCACACACAGAACAAGTGCAGAAGACCGGGCTCACTTTTTAGAAACAGATGCAAGCAACACCTCTGATGTCATGGTCATCTTCTGTTCTTGGTGTGTTAATTTGCACTATAGTATTCTTTGCATGGAAGTGTTGTTTATGCAATCTTCCCTGTTTTGCGCATGCAATTGTTCTGGCTGTCATTCTTGGTCTCTTATGCACCTCAGAATACCTTATCTTTTGCAGGGCAGACGTTTCTGTGGACATGTGTCAGGCACATGCCTCAACACCTGGGTGCACAGAATGCTGTTTACCTTCCCACCGAAGTGGTCCCTATTTATCTACTTGCAATTTCTTGCTTTCAAACTGCTAGGTTGGCAGGAGCTGGGTCAAAGACAGGAGCTCATTCAATCCTGCAGTACTCGGGAATCGAACTGCTGACCTCCCACCTTCCAGTCAGCATCTTATGTCTTAATTGATTGGCAACATAATATAACCTTATATTAGGAAGTGCTAACCCTCATGTCTTTTGAGGTTTATACCATCTCCTTTTATTAATCTTTGACGTCTTATCTCCATTACAAAATGTAATGATCATGTTTTGCCAATCCTTTAACCTTCATTCATCTTTATTGGTAGCATCATAAATTTTAAAAAATTAGGTAATAATCTTCCTTTTACATGCTGCAATTTTGTCAAACCACGATAATCCATTTTTTTCTTAAAACATCAAATTTATTCAAATTAACTTGTTTAAATATTTGAAAATTCTCTTCTTTCAGTCTTTCCATATCCTAAAGATATTTATTCCTAAATATTTAATAGTCTTTCAAATATTAACATCCACTTATTTTCTGATTTCCCCCCTCTTTCCTCTTTTGTTACAATCAAACACCATCATTTCTGATTTACTGTATGTCAATTAATCCACAATCCAGTTATCCCTCCCATTGTTCTTTATTTTACCCAAGATTAGTGCATGCAAGATTGCTATTATATCAACTTGTGTTGTATGTGAGGTTGGGCCAAGAAGGATTTTGATATGCAATGTTTTGGGAAATTTAGCTCATACTCTTTTCCATCTCCACCACTTTATTTGCTCCTCTGCCAGCTGACCTGAGCCAGCAGTTGTGCCAACATATTCAGTGGTGCTAGGAGAGCTGAAATCAGCCAGCATGTGGGATGTTTTGCCAGCAGTAGGACAACTGTATCAGCAGAAAGGGTGTCAGTGCATTCCAAACTCACCACAGCCAACATATTTTGTAGTTTAGATGGCATTTCCCATCTCTCTAAAATTACCTCATCTGACACTCTCTTTCTTTACTGCAATCTGAATTTGGCTAATCATGTTGTGTATTTTAAAAAATTACAAAGGTTAAACATTGTGCCTTATGTGCATGGAAAAGAAAGTTGAATATAGCATTTTTAAAATAAAATGCACTGTGCCCCCCCCCCCCCGAGATCTTAACATTTCTCTGATGTTTTTCCACCTAGAACTGCACAGTGGTGGGCTGTTGCTAGTTTGCACCGGTTCACCCGAACCAGTAGTAACAATCCCAGGTGGTTCTTCCGGGAGGGGGGGTAGAAGCAACCCAGGATTTTTTTTATTTTTTATTTTTATTTTATTTTATTTTATTTGACATCTGGTTTGGATGCCTCACCAGCAGCCCCAATTTTTTTATTATTATATTTTACATTGGCTCCACCCACAACATCATGACGTTTTCTCCACCCACATCATGATATTATGACATCATGACATCAGGATATTGGCTCTGCCCATGACATCGGCTCCACTCACAGTTGGTAGTAAAATTTTTGACAGCCCACCACTGCCCTACACCATTTTTTCTGCTGTCACCACTGTTGTTAAGGCTTTTTGATCCACAGAGAAGCACAATGGCTTTGCTTCTTTTTCTTTCATTGGCATTTCTCATCTTCTCAGCAGTACTTGACCCTCCTTTTGTCAGCCACGACTAGGTCTACAGGAAGAGGCCTGTTAACTTTGATTTCACTATACTGAGCCTCCCTTCATTTTCTGAACACTTCTGAAACATTCCCATCATGATCAAACCTGGGCTGAGTTCCCAGCATAAATTTTAACTTCTGCTTCAATATATTTCAAATGTCAGCTGCTATAAATTATTCTCTGACAAGGCCGCCCTCTTGTATTTTGACACATTTGTTCATAAACCATAATATATCCTTTTTCTATCCAGCTCTCTAACAAATGATTAGAATCCTCCTGCTCAACAATCAACTGAACAATTCAAATCAATATATAAAATTAGCTCACCCTACACAAACTGCCGGTTGCTACCTTTGCATCCTTCAAATTAGCAGCTAATGATGTTGCAGCATTAGTCAGCTGGCAGAATTTTCCCATCCAATATCTAAACCTAGCAACCTGGTACTCTATAACTCTACAGTTCAAAGCCTTTCTGTATCCAGACATCCCTCAGCCACTCACGTTTTTCTTGGGAATCATGAACAGCCCTTATTCTGTCCAGTTCCCTGGACTGTCCCATACCAGCTCAGCCAACTGGTGCTGAATGCTTCACAACAACAGTGCAGATATTGAATTTTGGCTTGGCATCTCCTTTTATCATCATAAATCACCTTTATTCAATTGTGAGGAAAGTAGTAGCAAAATTGCTATACCTATTAACCATATTTTGTATTTTAGTTCAATTATGATGTCATGTATGAATGAGGGGTGGAATCATCCCTGCATGCCACTGCTGTATTTAAAGCTGATCTTACACAAGACCAGCCCAAGACATTTTGGTATTAAATGCCAAGACAGAGAACAGAAAAGCTCTGCATGTATATAAGATGGACCCCATGAAGCTTTTCACTCCCAGAAAGCAATGGATCTTGCAGACTATTTTATTTAGAGCTATATATTATGTTGGATGGTGCACACAAAAATCTATTTAGTATACAAAAGCACACAGACTTCTCTCGTGATGCAATATTGTTGTTGTTTTAATGTATGATGGAAAACTTAGATTGAGCACTAAACATTTTTAATGTAGATATAATGGCAAAAAAAAAAAAACCCAGCCCTGACTGCTCCTTAGAAGGAAAAAAACTGACGCTCCAATACTTTGATCACCAAATGAGAAGAGAAGACTCACTGGAGAAGACCCTGATGCTAGGGAACATCGAAGGCAAAAAGAGAAGGGGGCAGCAGAGGATGAGATGGTTAAACAGCATTGTTGGTGCAGTGGGTATAGATCTAGGCAGACTCTGGAGAATGGCAGATGACAGAGTAGGCTGGCATGCTCTGATCCATGGGGTTGCAATGGTCAGACTCGACAGTGTGACTAAACAATGATGGCAAGATATTTTCAGTTTTCGATTTATCTACCTGCATTGGGGGGGGGGGAGTGAAGGTAAAAGTAAAGGTCGCCCTTGCTCAAAAGCCAGTCATATCCAACTTTAGGGTTCAGTGCGCTCTCTGTTTACAGCCAAAGGGCAGACGTTTCTGTGGACATGTGTCAGGCACATGCCTCAACACCTGGGTGCACAGAATGCTGTTTACCTTCCCACCGAAGTGGTCCCTGTTTATCTAGTTGAAATTTCTTGCTTTCGAACTGCCAAGTTGGCAGGAGCTGGGACAAAGACGGGAGCTCACTCTGTCGTGCAGTACTCGGGAATTGAGCTCCGACCTTCCAGTCATTGAGTTCAGCATCTTAAACACTTGAGCCACAGCAGTCCCTAAATTGAAAGAAAAAAATTGAAAGAAAATCATAATTCTCATCAGGCTTGTGTATTGCCATGAGGAAATGTGTAAAACCAGGCTGTATTAGGGGGGAACTCTTTATTTTTGATAAAACAAGAAGTTTCTATTTACCTGAGGCAGGGCAACACCCCCAACAGATTCTTCTTATTTCATTTAGCATTTGTGGGGTTGAGGAAAATGGCCCATGATTTGAATTAAAGAAAGAACAGTGAGCTCCTTGTACAAAATGAAAATGTGAGTTAAAATTAACCCTCATCTACACTCCATGAGGCCTAAGAGCTTCCCTAGATGCCCCAGCACAGAGTCACTATGGAATATTTGGATGAGATTGCCATGCATTGTATATTTTCTTTCAGCTGTTCCCCAAGTTTGAATTTAACTTATTTTTATTTTATTTTTTTGGACAGAAAACCAGTGTCTGTCATATAATGGCATGGACTGAAATGACAGGGCAGATCGTTCCCAATCTATATGCTAATACAATCAGCTTCAGAGTGAAGTAGGAATCTTCTAAACATATCTTATTGCCATCATCATAATGACTTAATATATTGAATGTCAAACAATTCAGAGATATACCAATTTGTATTAACACACTCTGTCTCATTCACAGGCAGAACTGGCGGAGGGGGTGGAGAAAATTCCCTTCTTATTCTTCTTCCATATCTAGGCCAGATGTGAAAACTGCCAAAATGAAGGCACCTTTTTGTGAATTCATTCCGCAGTTCCTTTTGCCTAACCTAGTGTGAGAAAGATTAGCTGGCACAACAAGGTATCTGTTGCCCAGGGTACACCCAATTGTGGTCTAGACAGAACTCTTGTTCTGCATCTGGCCACAGTTAATTAACAGTTTTCTCTTGTGCACCCTTCTTTCCTGCCAATGGCACCATGAAGATCCTATATCAGTGATGGCAAACCTTTTAGAGACCAAGTGCCCAAACTGCAACCCAAAACCCATTTATTTATCACAAAGTGCCAACACAGCAACAGGGGAGGAAGGAATCACTTCCATTGAGTTGCTGGGCAGAGGGGCAGGATGAACTCTGTGCCGGGGGGGGGGGAGTGGTCTCATTTGGCTGCTGGGCAGAGGGATGGGGGTGAACTCTGTGATGGGGGAAGGAGGAAGTACTCCCACTGGGCTGCTGGTCAGAGTGGAGGGGCAAACTCTGTGCTGGGATGACTGCACAAATGCCCAGTGCCCACAGAGAGGTTCACCACCACTGTCCTATATCTTACAGTGGTAAAAGGCTTCTGCACATTTGGTCTCCTACCCTAAGCATGGAAAAGGTGCTTTAGGAGGGGGACTTCCAGATTCCCCCACATAGCCCCTGAGAGCTATTGCCCAAAAGAGTCATTTCTCCCATTTTTAGTACTAGTCTGCCTTTCCCTTTTATTTTAGCCAGCCTTTTGTCTCTGCATCAGTACCGCAACTTTCCTGCTATACAGATTGACACTAGGAAGGCCAAACTTTTTGTGGGTTCTCTTGTCATTTTTGGAATAAGAGCTTGGAGAAAATTACCTTTTGCACTACAATACCCAGAATATACCAACAACAATAACCCCTTACACTCAGAGGGCTGTAGACCAAAAAAGGTAAGATCTAAGGCCTATCTGAAAAGTTTGGTCTGAAAAATAGTGAATGGAAGACTGGGAAGGGTAAATAATGTTGCAAACATAAGCAAACCAGCAGCTCCAAAATGTAAGAAACACTTTGTCTGGCATTCTTACCCTTTAAGATTTTTAATTTATATGATTGTCAGGTTTTTTTTTTTAAACCATTTATATAACCAATCATCCAGATAAACAAATCCTCTTTTTGGCTGCATAGGGTTATAATGCTAAAGAACTATATGGCAGATGCAATGAGAAATTCTGCCAAACCAGCTGTTTATATAATGACAGCATTATGGTCCAGGAAAGCTAGCAATAGGAACTTTTCTCATTGTCTTCTCCTGCCTCTTATGATGAGAGACCAGGGTGGTCATATGCCCTCATGTACAGAATCTTCTTTTTTCTTTTCTTTTTTAGATAAACTTATTTAAAGGGTTTAGAGATGTAGGACTAATAGAATGGACAGTAGGGGTCCTGATGTTGCTTGTGAAGAAGAGAAGAGACATATAGATTACTCAGTTGAAGTCTTCATCCTTCTCGTAAGAAGTATTGTATTTTTTCCAGAATTGTAGCGTGTGTGTGTGTGTGTCTGTCTGTCTGTCTGTCTGTCTGTCTGTCTGTCTGTCTGTCTGTCTGTTTTCTTTTGTTCACTATTTGAATATGCATTTCTTCCTTCCAAGCAATGTATAAATGTCCACATTATGAGACATCAAGAACTTCAGGCCAGAGGTTACAAGGCTCACCAAAGCTTGACAACACATCCCAATAAATCCATGGACTTGAGAACATCCTGACCTGCCAGTGTCCTTAAACTGCCTTTCATAAGACAGAGACAAGGAAAGGGTTAGTTACTCCTTTCTCTTACATCACTTATTTTATGTACATCAAATATGAGTAAAGTACAGCCCTTGGGACAGATGTGATTTGTTTTTTGAGTTCCCCAACTCTCATATGGCCCCATATTTTTTCTAAGGGAAAAAGTCAATTCATACAGGAGTGGTGATGCTGATCACAGACCTTCTTCTACACCATTTATTTCCCCTAAATAATTATTTTTTCAATTGAGCCCCATTTTAGTATCCCCGGACAAAAAAAAAATTGCTCACAGATTTACCAAAATTGATCACAATTGATTGACTTATGATCGCACCAGGGCATCCTGTAAGAAAGAACAGGTTGTCAGCACTTTCTTTTCTGAGAGTGAGGAAGAAGATGAAGGTCAGGAGAGAGCAGATTTTAGCCTTGTAGGACAGGCTTTGAATCTTAATAGGACCAGTGGCAGGCAGTAACCAGTTTGCACCGGTCCGGACAGGGGGGTAGTGAAATTGGGTGGTCTTTGGGGGGGGGATAATGAAATTGGGTGGCCATGCCCACCTCCCTGCCCTGTCCTGCCCATCTCCCTGCCCTATCCTGTCCACCTCCTCCTCCACTTCCAAGTCCAGACGGCCTTGTGTGAGCGGAGTCAATGGCTCAGTGGCAGCGGCCTGGCCTTGGTGTGGCTGCCTCCCCTGTGGTCCCACTCCCCCTGCACACCATGCTGTGTGCCATGCTGGGAGGAGGAGGAGAAAGCATGGCTGCACTGCCACCACTGTGGCCCGGGCGCTCTCCTTGGCATCAGCCCAAGTGTGGAGGAGGAGGAGAAGGAGAAAAAGCAGCCGCCCAGGGCCCTGCCGCCTTCTCTCCAGGGTAAGAGACTTTGGGTCTGTGGGTGTGTGGAGAGGGACGGAGTGTGTGTGTGGAGGGGGGAGAAGGTCTGGAGAGCTTTTGTGGATCAAGTCCACTGGTTCTTTGGCTATAAACAGAGATGAGCGTTGAACCCTGGAGTTGGTAATGACTGGCTTTTGAGCAAGGGCAACCTTTACCTAATAACAGAAGATCCCTGATTGGTATTCAAATTTGATGTTAGGTTCTGCCCCTGCAAGCGGTTCAAGGTCTCCCTTGCTCAAAAGCCAATCATATCCAACTCTAGGGTACAGTGTTCATCTCCATTTACAGCCAAACAGCCAGTACTGGCTGTTTGCAGATGTTTTCATGGCCATGTTTTCATGGCCATGACTAGATCACATGGCCACCCCTAGCAACCCACAGATTTGGCCCCACCCACAGATTTGGCCCCACCCATAGAGTTAGCTCTACTCATAGAGTTAACCCTGCCCACAGAGTTAGCCCTGCCCATAGTGTGATAGTATTTTTTTATGCCCATCACTGATAGGACCCTGGCATCTGCTCACTAGAGCCTGGGACAAAAGACATATATTTACAGTATATGGTGAATTCAAATGCCTCCAGAACACAGTGCTGGTTTTGAATGTGAGACCTGATTTGAGCTCACCATTGTTCCATACAAAAATTCTTGCATGCTTACCATAAGCTTTCTTTCAACTACTATATGGCTAATTTTAAACTACTGTACTGTATTTGGGAAACACAGTTCTTTGCCAATCTGCAGCAAATCACCTAGAGATCTACCAGTAATGCCCATTCTGCCTCCTGCCTACCTCTATAGAAAAATTCTGTTAGTTTTCTGTGCAGAAAAATAAGCAATTGCTTAACCATTTTATGAAGATCTGCAAGTAATTCCTAAATCAGTGGCAGAATTGTGGTGGGATACCCCTGGCACCCTGGCATTTCAACTCCTAATCTACCTTTCATCTCCTAACACAACCTTTCGCGGCTGCATGAGGAAGTACATAATCCACGTCACATAGAAAGGCTTGCCTTAATCACCAGCCCATGAAATCCACTGCTGCTGCTGCTTCCATGTCAAGGCCAGACATGAAACTGCCAAAATGAAGGCACTTTTTGGTGAGTTCATTCTGCAGTTCCTTTTGCCTGACCCAGTGTGAGAAAGATTAGCCAGCAACACAAGGCTGCCATTACCAGAGTATGTATGCCTGGTTGTGGTTCAAAAATACAACATTCTTCGAGGAGGCTCTTTCTGTGTACCCCAGTCCACTGCTTAAAAGACAGCCAGACTCGGGGAGGACTGTTGCACAAGTGTGCTGGGCAAATGGTACTAAAACCTTGCTTCACTCAGCAATGTTTATGCAATAAATTGTAAAGGAGCCCAAAATGTAATATGCTGTATGCAAGCACAAATAGAACTTTAGCAAATAATAAATAACATATGCCATATTTGTAACTCTTTCTCAGTGATCAACCACTAACCATTCCAGGCTCCCTGTTCCCTCATTGCACACACAGACACACACATAGAGTGAAAAAAGAGAAAGAGTCTCCTATTCAGGTAATACCCTTTCCATACATCACCTAAAATGTAACCATCACCAGTCCTGATTATATCATGCCACACCTTAACAAGAGCAAGGAACACAACATTGAAAATGATTACAGGGAAGAAATAACCTTATAAAAAGAAGCCATTTCTCATTGATCTGCCCATGAGTATTCATCAAATAATCCCGTGAAAGCCTAAAGCCTTCCACATTTTATGTAGAATAAGCTTTTGTGCACTGCGGCTCACTTCTTCCAAGACAACACCTGAAGAAATGGGCAGTAATTCATGAACGCTGATGCCAATGAAAAAACCTTTTCAACTCTTGCAGGTGACGCAAGACTGTTTGATGTTTTTACTGGGTCAGACTAACCTGGCTACCCTTCTGGAAAGAGTTCAGAACAGCTGTCCCCCAAGAAACGAGATAGCCAAGTATTCTTTTACTAGCTTGCCAGACCTAAAGGTTGGCTCCAACCCTAGTCTGTACCTACAGAAATCTATGGAACTCATCTTAGGCATGATTCATTTGTCTCACAGATTTAAATAAATCTACTCCAAGCAAGGCTATGTTGGGATCCAGCCTCGAATATTTAAAATGGAATCCAATTAGGAGTCCTGTACAATGGACAACTTCCAGGAATTTTATCTGCTTCTCTAAAGAACCAGCCAGAAGGTGCTAAACTTTAAAATTCTTTAACCATGATAGTCTTGAAGCAGGCTTCTTCTAACTACATTGTCTTTCTCTGTCAGCCAGCTCTGGTGGTCTAAACTGTTTGGCTGCTCAACCTCTGGAGAGCACTAGCTCACCCCACTGGGGTACTGTGAGATTTTGTTGGGTGCAACCCTGTGTGTGGCCCCAGATCCTAGGTGAGCCTAATCTTCCTGCAGGGCTTGGCCACTGCCACTATTTACTTAAGGCCACCCTTCCTTTCCAACCCCTGGAGGTGCTCTTCTGGCCAATAGCCTCCCATTTCCCCAAGCCTCCAATTCCTGTCTCCTAGAGGTGGGACTTCACCTCAAGTCACTCCACTCCGACCTTCCTCCCCACTGTTCCTGTCACCTCACACTGCCTTTTGCCTCTTCTTATCCTCTGGTGCTGTACTCTTCGCCCTCTCCATTACTGCCACATTGGCAATGTCACTCCTTCCATCCTCATGACCCTCCTTGCCTGTCTTCTCTAATCCACATCTCTTCCTTGCTCCTGTCTTGCTCTAGGAGGACCCATTTATCATCAGCCAGTCCTGATGCGGCTGTGGATTTAGAGCAAGTAAATCCACAGCCGCATCAGGACTTAATTGCGGTTGTGGTAGAGAAGATGTAGATTAACATTGGAATGGTATTTTGTACTGTATTGTGATGATATAGTATTGTCTTTTCTGTACTGAGTATTGTTTATGGATTGATTACACTGTGTTTATATTTATTCTGTTGTACTGTATTTTATGATATTGTGATATTGTATTGAACGGTTATATTGTATCCGATTGTATGTTGTGAGCCGCCCTGAGTTGGTTTCACCAAGTAGGGCAGCATATAAATCGAATAAATAAATCAAATGAAATCAAATCACAGAACTGTACCCTCTGCTAGGCCTGCCCTGCCAGGCCTTCTTTCCCCTCCACAGCTTCACTACTCATGTCACTCCTATCACCCTGTCTTCCTCTACCTTTTAAAGCTTCCACTTATGTCCCTCTTCACTGAATCACCAGGCAACAGTTTGTCAAAGCAGCACACACCAGTGTCCTCTTCTTTGTATGCTTTGTATGCTCCCTCTAAGTCAGGCATGCCCAAACTACGGCCCGCGGGCCGGATCCGGCCCGCCAGGCCATTTCATCCGGCCCCCGACATGATATAAGAACTCTTATAATTTTATTTTATTTTTTAAAAAAAATTTGGGGCGAACTTTTTTTTTGGGCGGAGGGATCACAAGTCAGTGAAAGAGTAATTTACCTAGTTCCTTCCTCCTCCTGCTTAGTACTAGGAGTTCTGCCGAATCTACTTTAGAATGGCTGAATCAATACGCCAGAGGTGATTCTGTTATTGTTAAGAGTGGAGAGAGGGACTTCAGTCGGAGCTAAAAGTAAGTAGTTTGGGCATGCCTGATTTAAAGCAATTAAAAAAGAAAGCCAGGAGCAGGGGGGAGGGGGAGGGAAGCGAGGTTTAGAGTTCTTCACATCTCTTTGTCAGGCTGCGAATATTGCAAACTTAAGATATCAGAAGAGAAGCAAAAAAATTCACAACTTCACAGGTGCCACAATGCATAATGCATCCACCCATCCATTGGCTGGGCAAAAGAAGTTTGTTTTGCAGCCGTTTGTAGGAGGTTTGAATAAGACCCCCGGGATGTTCCCTTACTGTCAGAAGCAACAAATGTTGCTTTTCAGCTCGCTTGTGGCCAATCCTTGTGCAAAGAAATTTGCTCTGCAACCTTTTGCAATTGCAAAGGTTTAAATAACCCGGGATTTTTCGTCAGTTGCAAAAAGAGACGTTACTTTACCTTTAGGCTTGCGGCTGCCCTGTCATTGTGTGCCTGTGGAGTTGATGTGCTCTTACAAATTCAACCCACGAAGCTTTGCTCTTCTGCCTGATGTGGTGGATTTGATCTCAAATCCACCTCAAATTTAAATACAGCTCAAATTTAAATACAGGAGTTAGTCTACAAAAGGCCCTGGAGAATGCATTAAATTTGGTAAAGGTTTCTCTTGCTCGAAAGCCAGTCATATCTGACTCTAGGGGTCAGTGCTCATCTGTTTCAAATCCAAAGAGCTAGTGCTGTCTGCTTCTGCAGGCATTTCTGTGGTCTTATGGCAGGCATGACTAGACACTGCAGCCCACAGAACACTTGTTACCTTCCCACCGAACTGGTCCCTATTTATCTACTTGCAATCGTAAAGGTAAAGGTTTCCCTTGCTCGAAAGCCAGTCGTATCCGACTCTAGGGGTCAGTGCTCATCTCTGTTTCAAATCCAAAGAGCTAGCGCTGTCTGCTTCTGCAGGCATTTCTGTGGTCATGTGGCAGGCATGACTAGACACTGCAGCCCACAAAACACTTGTTACCTTCCCACCAAACTGGTCCCTATTTATCTACTTGCAATCTCTTGCTTTTGAACTGCTAGGTTATATGTATATTTAAAGGTAAAGGTTTCTCTTGCTCGAAAGCCAGTCGTATCCGACTCTAGGGGTCAGTGCTCATCTGTTTCAAATCCAAAGAGCTAGCGCTGTCTGCTTCTGCAGGCATTTCTGTGGTCTTATGGCAGGCTTGACTAGACACTGCAGCCCACAGAACACTTGTTACCTTCCCACCGAACTGGTCCCTATTTATCTACTTGCAATCGTAAAGGTAAAGGTTTCCCTTGCTCGAAAGCCAGTCGTATCCGACTCTAGGGGTCAGTGCTCATCTCTGTTTCAAATCCAAAGAGCTAGCGCTGTCTGCTTCTGCAGGCATTTCTGTGGTCTTATGGCAGGCATGACTAGACACTGCAGCCCACAAAACACTTGTTACCTTCCCACCGAACTGGTCCCTATTTATCTACTTGCAATCGTAAAGGTAAAGGTTTCCCTTGCTCGAAAGCCAGTCGTATCCGACTCTAGAGGTCAGTGCTCATCTCTGTTTCAAATCCAAAGAGCTAGCGCTGTCTGCTTCTGCAGACATTTCTGTGGTCATGTGGCAGGCATGACTAGACACTGCAGCCCACAGAACACTTGTTACCTTCCCACCGAAATGGTCCCTATTTATCTACTTGCAATCGTAAAGGTAAAGGTTTCCCTTGCTCGAAAGCCAGTCGTATCCGACTCTAGGGGTCAGTGCTCATCTCTGTTTCTAAGCCGAAGAGCTAGTGCTGTCTGCTTCTGCAGGCATTTCCGTGGTCATGTGGCAGGCATGACTAGACACTGCTGCCCACAGAACACTTGTTACCTTCCCACCGAAATGGTCCCTATTTATCTACTTGCAATTTCTTGGTTTTGAACTGCTAGGTTGGCAGGAGCTGGGACAGAGACGGGAGCTCATTCCGTCCTGCAGTACTCGGGAATCGAACTGCTGACCTTCCGCCTCCCAGTCAGCATCTTAGTGACTTGAGCCACTGCAGTCCCATATGTATATATGCAGTACTGTAAAGCTATTTAGATACACTGTATGTCTATAGTGGCTGCACTCTACTCTGGCAGCAGAGGTAGCTCCAGTTGATGGGGCAAACTGTCCCTAGCTAATCAGTGGCATCTCCGCTGCCGCCATGAGATTTCCCATTGATCAGCTGACTGGCGGTATAGAGATGTCCCAGGTAAGCCAATTGGCAGTCACGATGGCATCAGAAATGCTGTGGACCAAATGGTTATGTTCTCCTTCATCAGCTGGAAATCTGTCTGCACTACCAGGGCAGATCAAAGCCACTGATCAGTGAAAACAGACTCCAGCTGATCAAGGGAGACCATTCCTAGCTATCTCAGAAAACAAAACAAATAAAATAAAATACACAGTAGCACTTTAAAGACTAACTGCTATTCCTAGCTAATCACCTACCAGTAATTCTTTTTAAAAAAATGTTTATTTGAAGAGTCTTAGTGCTATGACACTTTGAATAAATATTTTTTTAAAAAACAATGCACTATAGCAGCAGAGGGGCTCCCACTGATTGGTAGTAACTGGTGTCAGCTGATCTGCAGCTGCAGAGAGATGCAGCAGATCTGTTAATGCTGCCTCTGCCAATCAGCTGTAATCTATGTCACCTCCTGCTGCAAGTTTATCTGGGCTTTCCCAGGTAAACATTAACAGGAGTGGGCACAAAGTCTAAACTAGTGATGGCAAACCTTGGTAGTTCAGGTGTTATGGACCTTCAATTCTCAGATGTCCTGATAACCAGAAGTGCTGATTTAGGCTTCTGGTAATTGAAGTCCAAGAACACCTGGAGTGCCAAGGTTCACCATCACTGGTCTGAAGTGATTTATTTTACACTGATTCAAGTATTGGTATAAGTTGGAAGTCAAAATTGATTTACAGTATTATGGCTGTGCATTGTGTAATTCCTGATTTTAAATTGATTGGGAGACCCAATGCGCGCTAATTTTGAAGTTCCCCCACCCTCTGAGGCTGCAGCAAGCCAGGCAGGACATGATGTCAGGAAGCAGATCTTTTCTAAGGCTAATGACTTTTCATTGCTAATTAAATTCCAAAGTTTCAGGTAGGTGGAGTTTTAATTGGCAATGAAAAATCATTAGCCTTATAAAAGATCTGCTTCCTGACATGATGTCAGGAAGCGGGTCTTTTCTAAGGCTAATGACTTTTCATTGCTAATTAAAATCCAAAGTTTCAGGTAGGTGGGGTTTTAATTGGCAATGAAAAGTCACTAGCCTTATAAAAGATCTGCTTCCTGACATCATGTCAGGAAGCGGATCTTTTCTAAGGCTAATGACTTTTCATTGCTAATTAAAATCCAAAGTTCCAGGTAGGTGGGGTTTTAATTAGCAATGAAAAGTCACTAGCCTTAGAAAAGATCTGCTTCCTGACATCATGTCAGGAAGCAGATCTTTTCTAAGGCTAATGACTTTTCATTGCTAATTAAAATCCAAAGTTTCAGGTAGGTGGGGTTTTAATTAGCAATGAAAAATTACTAGCCTTATAAAAGATCTGCTTCCTGACATGATGTCAGGAAGCAGATCTTTTCTAAGGCTAATGACTTTTCATTGCTAATTAAAATCCCACCTACCTGAAGCTTTGGAACACAACAACAGCTCCTTGGATGCCACAATGACCAAGCTGGATGTGAGTTTCTAGGATCTGTCATATTTTTTTAAAAGGACACTTTTAAAGGACACCGCAAAGGCGGCGAAGGAGGAGCCGGCGAAAGAGGAGCCGGCGGCAAAGGCGTTAGTGGTGGTGGCGGCGGCGGCAAGGCTGGGTGGATATATGTACCATGGAGAGATAGTTCGGCCCTCGGAGCATCTGATAAAATGTTATCCGGCCCCCGGGCCGAAAAGTTTGGGCACCCTTGCTCTAAGTGGAGGAAATGCCACTGGAAACTGTCATATTGGACCCAGCAGCAAAATGAGCAGAGGAGGAACTCTGATTCCCAATGGTCATGGAGGCGGAAGAGGCCATGCCAGATGAGAAGGCGCACCATGTCAGTATCTTCAAGGTTGGGGCAGTCCATTGCAGTTCCAGTGTAGAATCCTGCACAGGGGATGGATCCGAGGTCATAGTGTATGGGTCACTTCATGGCAAGCTGGGATCCACATTAAACAAATTCACACCAATGACATTTTTCCTGCTTCAGGAAAAAATGCATTCTTGGATATGAGTTGCAGTCGATGATGGCGACCACTGTTTGTGACTGGTCTTCCTAGTCAGCCAAAGTGGCAAGGGCAGGAGGTGTGGCAGCAAACCCAAGAGTGACTCTGCCATTGAAAAGGACAGGGGTAAGAGTTGCCTGTAAGCAAAAGCTGAGCCAACAGAAGTCTTTGGCTGTGTGGATCATAAGAAACTAGAGGTTGTACTGAAAGAAATAGGGGTGACTGTATTGTGGACAAGAAGCTACAGTATATAGAAAGAGAATGGTTTCCTATAGGCAAAGGTGTCAAACAAGAGTGCATTTTATCCCCTTATCTGTTCATTCTGTAAGCAGAACACATCCTACAGAAAGATGGACTAGATTCAGATGAAGGAGGAGTAAAAATTGGGGAAAAGAAATATTAATTATTTGATATATGGAAATGAACCTATCTGAACGGCAGAAGATAAATGGGTCCTCCTAGAGCAAGTAAAACAGAACTCTCTGGAGACAAAAATGTTGAAACTGAGGCTGCCCTACTTCAGGCACATCATGAGAAGGGAAGACTCTCTGGAAAAGACAATGTTGGAAAGAGGTGTGCCACAGCTTTCCCTCCAGAGGTTTAAAAGGTTTTGGAAAATAGAACTCTTTAAAGAAACTTTTGCAAATATACTCCCCAAGTAAAGTCTCTTACTTGCTGTTGGCATTAATGTCGGCTTCCTTTTGTGGTTACGGTAGTTGTCATCTTCTAATTGTTTATTGTGTTTAACTAGGTTTACTTTTTAGCTATGATTTGTTTTTCTGTATTTCACAGATTTTGATGGGTGTGTGTGTTAATTTTGATTTTTAAATTGCCCAGAGTAGCATATCTCACTAGACAGGTGGCTTAGAAATTTAATAAGAAAGGAAGGAAGGAAGGAAGGAAGGAAGGAAGGAAGGAAGGAAGGAAGGAAGGAAGGAAGGAAGGAAGGAAGGAAGGAAGGAAGGCCACTGGAGATGGGGCAGAAGCTCGGAAAAGCTAATTTCTGGGCCATACCATTTAGAATCCTCTGCCAATGTGAGTCATGATATATGGGAGATTCAGCAAAAAAGTACCTTTTTGAAACAGGGTCAGGCCAATTTTCAGCTTGCCTATTTCAATGTTGCATGGTAGATTTGGCAAACTGGAGAGAAATTTGAATTTTACAAGCTGTAAAGTTTTTTGGAGCTATAAGCAAACAGTGTCCCTAAAAGGCCTATAATTCTTGTGACTGGGGGTTGACGATGCCTGCTTATTTAAAATCAAAGCTTCCCATGCAAAATCCTATCCACTTCCTTTCTCCAGCTCTCTACTTGATTTACTGTGAACCTTCCTCCTTTCCTCTTTTCACTGTGGTATTCTTTCTTTAATATCATTTATTATTTTAATCATGCCTAAAGCCCCCCCCCCAAAAAAAAATGAGATTAGGTCACTATAATATAGGAAACTATGCAAACACATAGTAACACGTTTTCTGTGCCTGCAGGGAGTTCATGGTTGAAAATGGAAAAGAGCAGGAGGTTGGCAGGGAGCAGGCTGAAAAGCAAAGACTGAAAAGCTTTGAGCAGGTCACCGTAACATTTCCTCTGTTTTTCAGTTCAAGAGTTTGAAGCCCAAGAGACCACCTGGCTTCGTTTCTGGTTGGCATACTTCTTCTCCTTCCCAACCATCCTCTCTGCAGCAGCAGGAGTTTGGGTCTACCTGCAATTGCCCGCAGCAGCTGTAGCAGTGCTGAGGGCTTGCTCTACCCTGCCATGCCTCCAAGGCACTTGTCAAGGTTTGGATAACCATCTCTAGATTTCCTCATGGAACGTGCTGTTCCTCTTTGTACTATTCCTGTTTGTACTATTAACCCTGATTTTCCACTGCAGTAAACAATAAAAAAGGCAAGATAGATAGCCCTTCAAACCGTTCCAGCTGGGCAGACACACTTGAGCCATTATCCATCTTTTCTTTCCCCTTCCCCCACTCACAGCCTCATTTCCCAGTTCTGTTCATCTCTCTGTGCGTGTGTCTGTCTGTCTCTGTCTCTCTCTCCAGTTCATGCTTAGCTTCATGAATTGATTTGCTTTGCCCTTTTCACACAAGGCATTTCTCAACAAGGCGGGGAATCCTATCCAGCTACTCAGTTTGAAGAGGGAAAGCTAGAAGGACCCCACAAGCCTATTCCATTCTCCCAAGGAAACCTGAAAAGCAGAACTACTAAGAGATGGCTGATGAGAAAATATGCCAATTCCCTTCCCACTGGTGTGTTTGTGAATTATGTCCTATCGTGCCAACTCTGCTAAGCTTAAGTTTAGAAATTTGGGTATCAGGAGAAGAAAAATACAAAAAGAATGTTTAAATAGGTATTTAAATGTAGAATATGGATTTTGGAAAAGCAGATTAATGCAAAAATAAGAAAACAGGTTGATGAAAAAAGGTAAAAAATATTAGTCCAGTTCAGATAAAAGACTGATACATCTACCCCTATATAAACAGTAAGGTAAAGGTAAAGGTCATCCTTGCTCAAAAGCCAGTCGTATCTAACTCTAGGGTTCAGTGCTCTGTTTATTGTCAAACAGCCAGTGCTGTCTGTGTCTGCACATGTCTTCATGGACATGTGGTAGGCATGTCTAGACACCGGAGTGCATGGAATGCTGTTTACCTTCCCACTGAAGTGGTACCTATTTATCTACTTGCAATTTCTTGCTTTCAAACTGCTTGGTTGGCAGGAACTGGGATAGAGACAGGAGCTCACTCCATTGTTCAGCACTCAGGTCTTAAACTGCTGACCTGCCGGCTTTCCAGTCATCAAGTTCAGCAACTTAACCACTAAGCCACTGCAATCCTCATAAATATTTACCTAATGGCAATTTCCAATGCAACTTTAAGTTGTGAATAAACTAGGCGAGTGTGGGTGAAGGGATGACAGTGCTAATGTGATCTCTTAATGACTCAACTCAAAACAGTTCTAAAGCAAGTGAGCAGGTATTGTGTGTTGCTTAGTGCATCTTGTGGGGCTTTTCTACTCCTTTTGGGGTACACTTAACTCACAGTTGTGAGAAAGCAATTCTCAGACAACACTAAACATACACATTAACAGATTAGCAGGGTCTAGGATTTAATTATTATCATTGATAACTTTGGCAGAGCCAATTT